>CM029552.1:27541848-27941848 GCA_017141385.1 Sogatella furcifera | reverse complement strand
CATTAGATAGATGAATAAATATTTAAAATTCAAGTTCAAATAAATAAATACATGAATATTATCGCTGTAATAATTATAAAAAGTGTAAAAATCTATACAAAGAGAAACTTATATATAGAGGGAGAAAGAAACAAGTCAATTGTGTTAGTATTTCTAACACAATTTTGATTGTGTTACATTTGTATAGTCCAAGTTCAAGATTGAAAAATGAATGAAAATCAAACACCCTTTTATAAACTTTAAAATTATAAAAACACAGGCATGTTTCGGCACATTAGGCCATTATCAATGTGGATAATCTTTCTTTGTAAATATACCTTTTTGAAAATAATATCTTCTTTTGCTTTAGCGATCTTCAATAAAACATATTTCAACTTATGCACAATCTTTGGTTGATTAGCCATTATTTGAAAACTGAACTTTAAAACTTAGGGCTGTTTAAAATGATTAAAAAATAAATGAAAATCAAACACCCTTTTAAAAACTTTAAAATTATTAAAACACAGACATGTTTCGGCAAATTATCAATGTGGATAATCGAAAGGTTCAGCACAAAGTTTTGCTACTGCCAAAGTTTTTCACTGAAAGAAATGATCCTGAAATTAATGATCAAATTTGAATTTGAAGAAGTTGATATCAAGCCAATTAACTATGAATACGTTAATGATTATGAAAAAGTGTAGTAACATTCAGATGGATTGGAAAGCATTGGTGCCCTTATCTGTATTTCTATCATTGCATACGATGTTTGAGTTCATAAAAAAATATGCATATGGCTTTTTCTTGTGGGTAGCTACCCCATAAGGGTAGGTTCCACTCGCCTTGGTCACAATCTGGTCACCCATCCGAAATCAGTCCATAGTGTTTGTGAGGGAGTGTTATTGTTTGAGTTCATGATAGCCGTTCACAAATGAATGAATCGCAGTATACCGTTTGTGTCTAGTGAGATAAGACGATTTGAAAATCCGCCATGAGTCCAGACTCCATCATCATGTCAACCCCGAGGCAGGCCTACTACTCCAAAATCAAGATATTATCAGGAGCCTTAAGAGAACGTTGCCTTTTGAATTAGTTTAAAACCTACTGGTGATAGTGAGTGCATACAGTTTCAGTGCTGCTCTCAGAACTGCTTTAGTCGTCGTTGGATGAACTGAAGTTTTTAGTCTTGTTATAGTTAAAAAAAGTGAACTGAAAATTGATGGTTTGTCTCTAAGACAAGTTTCAATGACATTCATCAGAAAAAAAAATGAATGAATGAATGAATATGCCATCAGTGAAAGCCAAAGAAAGTGGGAATTGGCAAATGTCGTTGACGATGATATTAATCTAATTTATCATCAGTTAATTTCATATCACAGTGATGATTATCATAGAATATGATAATATGAATATATCATAGATTATCATAGAATATAGTTCAACTATTTATAGAAACTATTGACGTGAACTTATTTAATTCAATCAATGTTCATCTCATCTATAATGAAATGGTTTTACTTGTAGCCTTCTCAACTCAGATCTCTTATCTATAATTCATGAATCGAACTGCATTGAAAGTTGGATAGATGGATACAAATCGATTCACTTACATTGACTTGTAGCTGAATTCCAAGCACAGTTGGGACTGGACTAGATATCTAGACTGAAGATCAGTCTAGGAACTATTATCTATCTGTGGAAGTGACAGACTATCAATATCTTCGGAAACTAGTGAACTTATAGTCTGTCCATGCAAAGAAGATATTCTGGCAAGATGAGAAAATTACTCCTACTGGGACAATATTGGTTCAAAAATTATAAATTTGGTCTGAAATTGTAGATCTGAATTTTTTCTACAGTTTGAGACTAAATTAAAAATTTTTGAACCAATATTGACCGAGCTGGAGTCATTTTTCCATCTTGCCAGAGTGTCTTCTTTGATTGTACCAGATGAGACAAATAGTGCAGACTCAGCGAGCTAATGCTTCTGACATGAACAGAAGCTTAAAAGCAATTGGTGTGAAATATTTATTACCCCATTTTTCACTCAAGCTGTAAATTAAAGACTGACAGACGAAGCATATATTATTTTACTGCCAGAATTTCTGTGTTTATTTGCCAATTTATTTATTTATTTATTTTCTATGAATATATTCCATCCAATGTAGGTGAAGATCCATTCAGATGTATAGTCTGTCCAAGCAGAGAAGACATTCTGGCAAGATGAGAAAATGACTTCAGCTCAGCCAATATTGGTTAAGAATGATACATTATTAGTAATCATTCTTCTCTACAATTTGAGATCAAATTTATATTTCTTGAACTAATATTGACCGAGCTGGTTCACTTTCCCATCTTGCCAGAATGTCTTCTTTGCTTGGACAGTCTATTCTTGGTGGGAATTCATTCCGATGTAGCTAGAGTTTGAAGACAGATATTGCAAACAAAGCATATAATTTAGGTCATTACTATAGGTGAAATAAACTGGTGCAACTTCTTTACAGCATGCTATTGCACCTTTTTCACTAGTTCTTTTCGCCTACCCACCTTTACATGGGATAGCCGAGAGTTCAAGGGGTTATTAGATTGTTCCTTATAGCAGTTGTTATGAGGCTGCAGTCTTTATTTACACAATGTTTACACGAAAGCTGGACTGTTATTTACACTAAATAATAACAATGTTGTAGATTATAATCTGGCGTGGCACGCGATGTTTTGCGAAAAGTCGATAGAGCTGGCTAGTTTCAGTTTGTTCCACCTTTTCTTATCGTACAGCGGTCAATCTAATCTCCAAGAACCGTCAACCAAATGGAAAGCGAACGAATTCAATTAATACACAGTAGATATCTTTGTATTATTTTCACTTATTGCAGAAGGTTTTTTGGAAAATTAATTCATATCTTCCCTACAATTGGCTTCTTATCATGTGATATTGAATGCGTGGCGTTCATTTAAATGAGTGTAAATTAAGACACACTTCAAATGAGATGTACTAAAAAGCAGTAGTACTTCATTTAGTACTTCAAATACACACTTCATTTAGTGTGTAAATTGAGACACACTTCAAATGAGATGTACTAAAAATCAGTAGTACTTTCTTTAATGTTGGGAGGATCAATGAATACAATAATATTTGGTGACTCAACGATATAATTGTTCATATAATAATAATATGTTCCTTTGTTATATTAAACATAAATCTAACGTTGCTAGCATATGTTGATTAGCCTAAATAAAAGTACCCATGTTTCAAAATCACCTTCCAATAATTGAATTACTTTGAAAAGAGATATTTGAAGAAGAGCATTTTCACAGCTACAGGTTTTTCAACAACTACTTTGAAGCTCCTCACACGATTAATGGTTACTCTCGAAAATATTTTTATACACATATATAATATGTTTCTTCCATATTACTTGTTCAATATGGAAGCATCAAGTTCCCAGATTTTGATCTTAGCCTATTTGTAATCTTGAAACAACTAGAAGAAAATAAATTTTAATGCAAACGTATTCATTGTATACTCTCTGTTATGTGGATTGAAAAACGATTTCATCATTTTGCTTCCATTCTATCTCTTATGCTATCATTATACTTTATCAACTTGAAAGATTTTTAAAAATCGTAAATTCATGAACCATCCATGATTCTCTCCAATAAATTTTTTTAGTAGATAATAATCATTCTAGATTGTTCAGTTGACCTTCAAAACCAACGTAAACATCCGTCTCAATAACATTTTCATCGAATGCAATTTATTTATTCGATCGAAAAGATATACTATTAAAAGTACTTTCCCATTCTTCCGTTTGAATTCCAATCTCATCATCTTGTTCCTTTTACCCCGATGTAGGTTAATCTTGTTATTCGACCAACATATTCGTAACTATAAATACTCCCCACATATTCCCATCAAGTATCCCATATTCTTCAAGCAGAGCATCGAAGTCCAGAATAAGAAATGACCCAATACAGAATTTAATAGCCCGTACCGTAAGAAAACGTTGATATAGTATGTGATAGAGGAGTATGGCTAGTCATTATGGTATGATTTATAAAATTCTGCGTAGCTCCCACAGAGTAGAGAGAGGGTGACATAGGGTGGTTGTCGGGGTTATTTTTATGACGGTGCCAGTATTTAATAGCTCGGTTTATGAGAGTTGAGCGTCTCTGGTCGTGTGTAGAGGACAGGAATTCACTTAGAGAAGTCTCGTATTTCTTCTTTCTATGAGAGCCTTTTTTATATTTGCTGGCTGGTCTCGTCAGTACGTAGAGTAGGAAGCTTTCGGTCTGGAATGATAGAGAATTTTATGAATCTATTGTATTTCTAAGCAAGTGATCATGACATAGATCAACGCTCAATTATAATCATATTGTTGATAATTAATTAATCAGATAGTGAAGTATATAGATAATATTTTTATAATGTTGTTACATATGGAATTTTGATGAAAGGTGTTTAAAGTAAGAATTTCCAAGGTGAATTTGAACTTCTTAACTCAGATTGTCATGATATATTTATTGTTACAATTTCGACTTGATAGCAAGTATTTAAAGCAAAGATGATAAGTGGATGATGATGTTTACATAGTGAATGAAAGATGATGGATGATGAATGTTTACATTAGGTACAATTTTAACTTTGAAAAACACTTTTCACTTTAAAGCTTTTGTCGGGTGAACAAAAATGTCTTCGAATATTCGATCAATAACTGTAATTACTCCATTACACATGCACAAGTGAAATTAAATACTTATATGGGCATCATCCGCAGCAAAAAAAAAAAAATCGGAGGTCTGGGGTACTCCCAGTCGTTGGTATAAAATATCTCAGTCAGATTGTTCTCCGCCCAATGTAAAATTGGATAGCAATAAACAAATATTCCCATTAAAATGCTAGCCGGAACATGATCTGTGAACATATTTCAAGGTATTGGCGATACAATATTCCTATTCAGTTCAATTTCTATGTCATATAAAACACTGAATAGGCCAATAATGTCTCTCCATATGCATTCGGATCCGATCACATGATTCTTCCTGATTTGCTGATACATACAGTTGAATTGGCCAATAATACCATTCAATATGTCTGCAAATGCAACACATCGCGCCACTTTTTTCTCACTTATTGTTTCCATTCAATCATAGGGCCTAGTCAGACAGGGCTTGAACGATCATTTTTGATTTGCGGTAGATGTTTTCAAAAGCCTAACTTTCTCTCTCCCACTCACTCTCTCTCTCTCTCGCTTACGTCTGGTCGGCTGCTGTCGGTTTCATTAAAAATTGGAAACAATATTGCACCATATCTCAGCGGTTTACGGTCCCCTGAACCTGATGAAACGACTCAACGATGTGGCCAGTTCGACAATGATTTCCCATTTTTTCCAGTTGATACCTCTATTGAAATTCATATACAGACTACTATGAATCTCCTAAAAAGCTACTTGCCATAGAAATTTGCACAACTCTCGTGAAAAATTCGTGATAGGTCTACAATTCTACATCAATAACACCAAAATGGGAGATTTGGCATCAACTGATGTTGAACATTTTGTAAACCAATTTAGAATTTAATACAGAATCCCATTGGGTGATAATGTAGAATTGTATTATGAGTTTAAATTACAGTTGTTAAAAATACTGAATACTGAATAGTTGTGCAAATTTTTATGGCGAATCGCTTTTTAGGCATTTTATGGTAGTCTGTGTAAAAATTTCAATAATAAAGATATGAACTGGAAAGAAGTAGGAGGCTTCCATTCCCAAAGTGACTGTTGTACACTAACCAAAATCCTCAGAAAATCACAAAAATTTTTAGAATCTATGAATGTGGTTAAGGAGAAAGGCTAAGTCAAAAAAGTAAAAGAGACAACAATTGGCAACTAATTATGTATCTCAATATATAACAGCAAAAGCTGACATAGTTGGGTTCAGTTATTGAGGACCTTGTCTCTTTTTTAAGCGAAGATTTTTAGTTAAATTACAGATACTGTGCTTACTGAAGAGTCAGTGGAAAATTAAAGGTAAAAGAAGCAAAAACTTCTTTTTGAGAAGTCACATTATATGAGAGGAAACATTTTACTATGTTACCTCAAGGTTCCTCCATAGAATAAGCCCAGTGCTTCCAATCAGTTTCATGCAATGATGGAGGCTAATCCAGTATTTTAGGTACTTAGTATTAAATCAGGTTCCTAGGTGATGAACAACAGAGATTGGAATGAAGTATTTTTGTCTTTAATTAGGCCTATTCTATGTTTTATATGCTTTAATACTAGCTTGAATACGATAACATATATGGATACAATAATTGTACCTACTAATCAATATAATAAGGTTCTTCAAATAAATAAATAAAATGCACAATCATTGTAAATGATCAAATCCTCTCCACCCAAATCTATTCTCGACCACAAGCTGTGCTATATAGCCTACTGATAGTAGAAGTTGAAGGTGTTAATAGTGGATATGAGTGCTTATAATGGTAACAAATTTATGGCAGTTGCTGATCCCAAGTCAACCACCAGCTTTTACGGGATAAAATACAACGCGTTAACACATTGTAGACTCTTGTAGGCGTGTTGGATGATGACAGCCCGTAATGGCGTATCTGAAACCGCGACGCATAGCACTAAAATCATGTGACATCAATAAATGGGGCTAAAAATTCGTTGACTGAGCGTCAAGTGTATCGCGGAAAGCTTATCTGTAGCGCTGTTTGTCAGTCAGGCCCTATAACAGCATACGGCTTATCTCATCATGTGATGTATCAACAGCAAAATGGAACACTGGGACAACACAGGCTGAGTGAGAGAGAGAGGGTGTTGGGGTACGAGAGGGAGTGAGTGAGTAAGTGATTGAGAGAGGAAGAGAGGGGAGATAGAGTAATTGGGAGAGAGAGAGAGAGATCATAAGAGGGTGAGTGAGTGATTACAGCGATAGAGAATATTGGAATAAGTGTGTGTGTGTTTTGAAAAGAGAGAAAATGTGACATAGAGAGAAAGTGTGTGTGTGAGAGAAGGAGAGAAAGTGATTGGATTAGGGGGAGAAAGTGAAATGGAGAGAGAGGTAAGGAGAGAACGAGTGTATTGACTACATGTTGAAAATCGTATGTAAGGTCATATGTATGACTATTGTCAATGCCAACTTATGAATGCCCAATGGCATTCATACGAATAAATTGAATTGAAAATAGAGTGAAAGTTATACAGTAGTAGAGAATTAGATAATGAGTGTTAATGTTTGAAAGAAAGGTTAGAGAGAGAAAGAAGTGTATGTGAGAGCGTAGTTAGGAGAGAAAAGTTGAAAAATATTGAAAAAGAGAGATAGTGTGAGAGAAAGATTTATTCCATTTGGGAGAAGTTTCTTAGACATACAGGGATAGGGAAAGAGATATGAAAATATTATGAAATGGTAAACAAGAAACCAGAGAAGAGGTAATATATAGGAAAGATTCAGATTTAAAGGGAGAGTGATGGGAAGAGAGTAAGAAAGAAAGAGGAAAATTCAGAGAACAAAGGGCAAGATAAATAATTATTGAGATGAGAGAATAAGAGACCTAAACAAGGAGGGTGAGGAATATGTAAATATTTTCCCGTATATGAGTGACGGTTTGGTTTATAGCAAAACACACGTCCTTAATACTAGTGTGTGCCAGTAGCCCATATATTTATATCTGTAATAAAGCATTGTAGACAGTCATGGTGGGCGAGGGTATGGGTACAGTTTGGTCACGAATTTCGAAAACCCCTCCTCTTTTTCCCCACGTCAGGGGTCACACATAAAGCTTTTAAATGTTGTGTCCTATGCCCACTAGAATGAAATTGGTCAGCTCGTTCACTTTCTTCAGCTTTTTTGGAAGAGGAGAAAGAGGAGGAGGAGGAGGAGGAGGTGGTGGTGGTGATGGAGGTGGTGGTGATGGAGGAGGAGGAGGAGGAGGAGGTGGAGGAGGAGGGGACGTTGATTTATGATCTGTCAACTTTCAAAGCCTCTTTTCGTGTGAGGGGGGCTGAAGGGTACAGTACCCCCAACGATAAAACCGACACCATTCACCGATGCGATGGTCACCCCCAATATTGATGTGTACGTGTAGGGTGGTGAGTCAGTTGGGTGGAGCTTTGTCACATCGTAGCTGAGAGTTAACCTTTTCAAATGTATTATTAATGTATTTATTCATTTGATTACAATAAATACAATAAAAGAAACGAAAATACAGGCATTCGCCCAAAATATCTTCTATTCCAATTGATATTTAAATGTCCAAATTCAGGTTATGCTAGAATTATGGATGCTCATGATATAAATTCGAGCTATATCATTTCATGTTTCTCTACTATTTTGATTTTCAGGCAGAAATTGAAAAGATAATTAGAAAATTGTGTTTTATTAGCATATTTTGTCCAGCATCTCAGTTTTTTATCATCTTTGAGTGAGAAATCTTTGGCTGAAAAAGGAATTTGGACTCATAACCTGAACTTTTGGACTATATTTGAATTATTGGAAATACCAAATACCTATGCCTGTCCTTTCTTACTGTAATGAGTTGAGACCATTAGAGAACTAGAATAATGGCTTTTATTGACTTGAATAAACTGAAATAAAATAACAAACTTTTTGATGATTTAGAATAACTTGAACAACTGATTTATGACATATGATTATCATATCATTCTTCCCTCCCAGTAGTGGAACCTACTGGGGCCAATCTACGAATGTTGACAGAAATTTCTGTTCCATCAGAAAGTCGCACTTGACCGACATGAGGGTTCAAATAAATTATTTCTACCTTTTCAACTTCCGGATCATGCTTACTTACGAAGGTCTTCATCCATGCCTCCTTGGCGTTGATCAGCCAGGATGGCAAGTTTGTCATAGATGTGGGATTACGAGGATGAATGAACATTCGCTCGTGAGGTGTGCAATTGATGGATGTACAGAGAAGCGAGCGAATGCTGCTAAGTGATTCTGAGAGTACTTTTTCCCAGTGACAAGTATCCAAGCTTTTGGACCGGAGAGCTAAACGAATTGTCTTCCAAATTATTCCATTGTAACGTTCTACCTGTCCATTTCCTTGAGGGTTGTAAGATGTCGTGGAACTGGTAGCTACACCCTTGGACATTAAGTAATCTTTGACACCTTTTGATAGAAAGCTGGTCCTTCTATCAGTGTGTATGTATGAAGGATAGCCGTACGTGGTGAATAAGTCATTGAGGATTCGAATTACTGTTTCAGATGTCATGTCTTGACAAGGGGAGGCAGGGGAAATCTTGAATATTCGTCCACAATAGTGAAGATGTACTTGTTTCTAGTTGATGATGGCAGGGGTCCTTTGAAGTCAATGTTGATCCTTTCAAAAAGCCTGGTTGCTTTTATCAATTTTCCTTTGAAACAGTTGAATCTTGGCTTCAGCTCAGAGCAGATCTTGCATTCCATGCAGACTTCTCTGATGTCATCTACCGAGTATGGAAGGTTATGAACTTTAGTCCAGTGAAAAAAACAGTGAGAAGACAAGTGAAAAATCTTGTGATGCCCGGGTGGCAGAGGTCTTGATGATATTTTATCAAGTCTTGTTTCGCTGTGATACATCCCATTAGCACACATGCTCGAGAAAGGGCGTCAGCAGTTATGTTCTCTTTTCCAGGTCGGTAAATGATCTCATAGGTGTATTGAGATAGCTCAAGGCGCCACCTAATGACTTTTTCGTTCTTCACCTTGCCTTTTGCCGAGCTATTGAACATAAATGATACAGATTTTTGATCAGTAATTAGACTAAAGAAACAACAGATAAGTAATGACACCACTTCCTAATAGATTCTACAATTATGGCGTATGCCTCCTTTTCAACTGATGAGTGTCGTTTTTCACTTTCATCTAAGGTTCGTGAAAATGTGTTTTTGCCAATAGATTGATGAATAAATAATAATCGAAGTAAAAAAACTTCTGAATGGCTCTCTCAGCTGGTTTCTTTTAATAATTGAACAAGCAAGTACCCTTATGCACTCGCCACAAGATTATAAATTCAAAAATTTGTGGAAAATGTGGAATCTTCTGCCATAATCATCTCGGTAGCAAAGCATTCTATGGTCATGTTCTTCACTGAAAATTGTTTCTTTATATCGAGTGAAGGAAACATCTCACAAAGTTTATCGATACGTATCAGAAACACTCGGTATAGGAGAAGTTATTAGTATGATAGCAAGCGTTGGAAAAAAGAGCCAACATCGAGGATGGGTATCGAAAGACAAAAAATCTATATTTTTCCACCATAAGTGAAAATAATCGATGTATCAATAGCCATTCCCAGCTTGAATAGAAATATGTAGGAAGCACTGACGGCTCGTACCCACGAAATAGATTAAGTGCCCGTATCTTTTACTATACAGCACTTCACCTGTTTCGTGGGCACGAGCCGCCAGTGGAAGAAGGGTAATGATCAGCGCTCAGAAGGCGCAGAAAACATGAATAGATATGATATGGGAAGCAAGATATTGAGAAGTGATAAAGTTGAACAAAAATTCAATAAGTATAATCGATTCGATGGCACAGCACTGGCAAACGAGAATGAATAAGGCAAATAAGTGGAACAGAATGATAGAAAACGTATCTGCTACTGGAAAACGGGAGAGGGATGGGAAAAAGGAGAAGGAGAAAACGAAGAACAAGAAAAACATGAGTCGAACAAGAACGGGAATCAGGAAAGCGGCGGAATGAAATTGAGTGAAACAATGAATGTGATAAATCGTTTTTCTCTTTGGGCGCTAAACAAAATAACGAAGCATGCCTGCCATTGCCGTCTGGAGAGGCGCAGACAATGAAAGCTGAGAAGACACGTTGTTACAAGGTGAATGTATTGTGACGACGTGCCTTCTCAGCATATTACGCGAACTGTGCCAATCAGAGCCAGTTCTCTGGCGGAGAAAAGGAGGAATAGATTAAGAATGAGAAGAGGAGAGAGTAGTAAAGAAGGATGTAGATGAAGAAAGGGTGGAAGAAAAAGAAAACGAGGAAAAAGGAGAAGATTAAGAATGAGAAGAGGAGAGAGTAGTAAAGAAGGATGTAGATGAAGAAGGGGTGGAGGAAGAAGAAGAAGAAGAAGAAGAAGAAGAAGAAGAAGAAGAAGAAGAAGAAGAAGAAGAAGAAGAAGAAGAAGAAGAAGAAGAAGAAGAAGAAGAAGAAGAGAAGAAGAAGAAGAAGAAGAAGAAGAAGAAGAAGAAGAAGAAGAAGAAGAAGAAGAAGAAGAAGAAGAAGAAGAAGAAGAAGAAGAAGAAGAAGAAGAAGAAGAACAACAACAACAACAACAACAACAAGAACAAGAACAAAAACAAGAACAAGAATATAAAGAATAAAGAACGAGAACAAAGAAGAAGAAGAAGAAGAAGAAGAAGAAGAAGAAGAAGAAGAAGAAGAAGAAAAAGAAGAAGAGGAAAGAGGAATAGAAAAAGAAGGATTGAGCTATATTGGTGGAGCCAGTCTTTCACTTATCAGGACACAATCCCAAGATAAGGCAGTAGTATTTAGCCGGCTCGTATTCAGTCGCCCCTTTCCCTGTTCTCAGCACACTACAAAGCAGCAGTAAGTTCTCATTGTTTCAACTAAGCGTTGGAATAGAAATTATTCATTTACTCGACTTAATCATCCAGTTAGAGAATTTTGAATATCGCTGATTCAAGTAATGGAATACTATATTATTTTGTGTTAGTGAGTGAACAGAATACTGATACTGGAGTCTTGAGTGATGGAGATTTCAAGTGACGAATACACACACGGTCACTAACAATTTAAGCGCTAAATTTTGAACTGAAATTCAGATACGAATAGAGAGGGACACTTTCCAATTTGAATGACAAGCTTAATAATGCATAGGCAAAATTTTAATGAAGACAAAATCTCTAATAATGAAAAGTCTCTTACAAAGTCTTCAGAATAATGAAATGTCTCTTACAAAATCTCCGGAACAATGAATGAGCAAGATTTGATAATTATGTTAAGACAAAATGTGATGATATTGATCTATGGAACAATTCAGTTGTTGCTACATTGGTATAAAATTCTAATTTCAATTAATGATTAATGATTATACGTTTTGTATAATAAATATTGGTTTGATAAATTTGATTACAATAATAATTTTAACAAATGCACTCTTTCCATAGTTAGCAGTCTACAGTTATTATAACAATATTGAACACTTCAATATTGAATAGTGAAACGTTATATTCAATAGTGCAATAGTTGAATATATATTCAATAGTAAAAATGTTAGACAATTAAGATTTGATTTTAAATTTGATCAGACCTGTTGGGGAACTTGTTCATGCTGAGGTAAATGAGAGAGAGCACAAATATTGCCAATTAACCCATCAAAAAGTTTGTGGTATTATTAATACTTTTTGTGCTTTCACTCTAATCATTCAAAAAAGTAAACAAATAATTTTGTTTTGTGGATTAACAATATTTGTGCTCTTACTCATCCACCTTGATTTAGATCTACTCTACTTTCCTCATACGTTCGAACTTCTCCAAACCCATCAACCACTTTCAATCTAGAAGAACCAATATCTCCCGTTAACTTATCAAATGAACTGTATTTTCAAAATCTTCACTGCGTAGGCCTCGGCACTTGTAGGATCTGTCTGTAACCCGTCACTTCAGACGAAGCCTAGTAACTAATTTCTGAAAATCCAATTCCGCGCGTTTTCAGCCAGTCAGCTGCAGATCTGAGTTTGTCTTCGCTCTCTCTCTGTCTCTCTTACGCACTTCTCATCAATTTATCTTATTCTTTCTCTCTTATTTCTTGCCTCTTCTCAACCTGCAAATCCTAACAGAGCTGAACGTATTATTTTTCTTGTTAAAAGTGACTCGTAGTTATTTCACTTCCCCACCTCCCTCGCTCTTTGCTCCCTCATCATTTGTCAGATTCCTCAACTCATTTATGCCTCTCGATTTCCCTTCTCCTCTTCCCTCTTCCTTCTTTCATTCCTTCTCACCTCAACCTTCTACCCGCTGATCCCTTCTACATTTCTCTTCTTATCTCTTCTTCTCTCTTGATTCTTCACCAGATTTTTTTCAATTTCTACTTTAGTTTTCCGCTCTTATATGCCTTTGATATCATCATATTCTGTAATCATCAACCATTCCTTTTCTTCCTCTTCCATAACTATCATAATTTTATTCTTTTCTTTATCTTCTACCTCATGACAAACTCACCCAGCTTCCTTTATTAATATTTCGTTTCGTATAATTGTTCTTACTCTTCTATCCTTACCACTTATTTTTCTTTGCCGTATCAATCTTTTTTGATCTTCCCTTTTTCATCGATTTCTCATATTTTCCTTTGTTTTTCTACAGTTTTCTAATTTTCTTCTTCTTCTTCTATTTTTTAAAATTTTCTTTTCTTTTTTTTACCTCGTTTGTTCGATTTCAAGATTCCAATTCTCTTGCTCCATCGTCTTCTTTCTGTTCAATCTCCTTTTTCCTTTCTCGAATTTTTACTTCTTTTTTTCTTATTCTTATCCTTTCCTACTCAATTTTCCATTCTTGTCCCTCTTCCTTTATCTTTTCACTTTTCAGGATTGCTTTCCTCCTTTTGCTTATTTCCTTCTTAATCCTCATCTCAATTTTCTATTCCCATTTTCAATATTTTCCATTTTCTCCTCCATCTACTCCTCCTCTTCCATATACTTCGATTTCTTATTCTTCTTCCTTCTACTATTTACATTCCTTCTCCTTCTCCTTGTTCTTCTCTCTCATCTATCAACTTCTCCTTCAAAGTGTAACATCGTAACTATCAGTTCCTCTTCCTCATCCTCTTTTCATCCTCATTACTCGATTTCCTCCATTTCACTCCGGTTACTGCTTCCTCCCATTCCACTCATCCTCATCAATCCTCAGAGAATCCTCATCCTCTCATCCTCATCACCCCATCCTCTCCTCAATCGTACTGCCCGTTTCGCGAGAATCTCCTCTTATTTTGTAATAAGGCCGCCGATTAGAACAAGCGAAGGTGAAATTTAATTCTTTCGTTCGTCCCAACCCCCTCTTTCTTCCCGATGAAAACCTACAATCATTTTTTCAATTATTCTTTCAACCCATGTTCCCTTTCATATTCTCGTTAGAAATGCCCTGCTTTGCCAGCCTGCCTCGTGCACAATTTATCCGACTACCCTTTCACTTTGCTGCCATGTCAAGTCAGAATTAGATTGAATTTTGATCTGAATCAATTTATCACTGTGATTGGGTAGCGAAGTCGTTTCATCAAGCTTGAACTGGTGGGTTTCATACTCGATACACTTCTACTAGCGTGGTTTGATTGGCCAAATACATGAGTTATCTATTCCACAAGAATTAACTTGTCAATTTCACAATAATTGACTTATCAACTCTGAAAGAATTTATTTATCAATTTTACAAGAATTTTCTAATCGATTAATTTGAATTCAAGCATTTATCGCAAGGCACGAGAATCTTGAATATTTTTTCATGAATCTCTAATGATTCATAATTACTCAATTATAAATCAAAATATAAATTTTTATTGTATTTTTAACAGAAGATTTAATTTAAAGTCACTGGATTATCACTCTGGTATTGGTTGTATTTCTACAGTCACCTATGTCGATTAAAACAGCTAAATACCTTGGAATGACTCTTGATGCCAAGCTGAAATGGAAAGAGCATATCAAGATTAAAAGAATTGAGCTTGGACTAAAGTATAGTAAAATGTATTGGCTATTGGGTAGACAATCCCAACTCTCCATAGACAACAAGATTCTCATTTATAAACAAATTTTAAAACCCATCTGGACTTATGGAATTCAGTTGTGGGGCTGCTCTAAAATGAAAACCATCAATAGGATCCAAACCTTCCAAAATAAAGTACTGCGAAACATGGGGAATGCGCCCTGGTACATAAGGAATAGCGATTTGCATCGAGATCTTCACATCCCCTTCGTAACCAGCGAGATAAGACGATTGGCAGCCCATCATGAGTCACGTCTTGACCAGCACGACAACATAGAGGTCATCCAACTCCTAGACAACACTCAACTCACAAGAAGACTGAAAAGAACAAAGCCCTTCGAGTTAGTGTAGTGCTAGTGAAGTGAGAAAAATGAAAAATAACTAAATCCATAAATATTGATACTAGTAACATCAGAACTGCTTGAGTAATCGATGGATTAACTGAAGCTTCTAAGTTTGTTGACTGAAATTATAAACTGAAAATTAATGGTTTGTCTGTTGAGACAAGTTTTAATAACATTTATAAAAAAAAACCTATGTCGAAACATGTCACATGATAGATTCTCAGATGCAATTTCATGTTAGAGAACACATTGGTTGTATTTTATTGTATTTGTCAAAACCAAAATAATAGCCACAGAACAGTGAAATTCCAAACCAGAGGTTGATTTCTCATGAAAAATATATAATAATGAAATCTTACGTTTCAATAGGCTTATAATATTTTGAATAACTTATGATTTTTATGTCTCTTGAATAGCGTCAGTGAATAGAAATGGGATATTCCAAAGTGAATTCTAAAATAATCATTACTCTTGTTAATTTTTCGAACTTATAATAAGCTCATCATGATAGTGAATATTAGTGAAAGTGATAGTGATTGATATTCCTTCATGAGATTTAAAACACACTCTGAATGATTCAAACAATTTCTCCTCATGATAATAAGGATCTGTAACTTTCTGCTTTTCCATTCTGATCTGGTCGTGCAACCAAAAGTAATCCAACTTGCTATTTTTCCAAGTTATCCAATTCCATGAAAATTCAATTTGAATGTCGCAGAAAGAAAGTCTGAGAATCCATTTTAGTTATACATTACATTATCGAAGTTGGATCACAGAAAAACTAGTTTTCTATTAAGATTGAGTTTCATTCTATACGGAGTTTGCATGTCTCCAGTGTTATGGGAGGGGGTGAAGGTCTTTGGGGAGTGAAGGTGGGAGGGGGAGGGAACGACTTTCCATGCACGATATGTCATTACCCGTCTGAATAATATCAATCTTTTTTTAATAATATTACCGCGACCAAACTCCTTACAAAAGCCAGTAATAGCTCTATTTATGGCTCATATTACCCCAGGTCTCGTTATTCTATTATAGCGGGGAGAAAGACTCGAAGCTAAATTGAAATATTATAGCTTTGCATGAATACATGTGGACTAGTCTGGGAAAATCTGGACGATTACTTTTTAGTGCACGACTCTGTGGATTTATCAAGGTCGGGAAAATGTCAGCGTTTATGACAACGATGGGGTGAAAGGTTTTTCATTGAAAAGATATTGGATTTGATAACGGAAGCCCAATAAAAATAATACTTCATAATTTTCAGGCTTATGAAGAGATCATAATTTTCAGGCGAGTAGAAATCGTTTGAAATTTTAAAAAAATCAACAGGCAGAAGAAAAAGTGCTTCTGCTCTTTTCAACTACATTCTTTCTTTTGAACATGATTTGAGTATAATATTGCTTTTATAATAATGTCACGTTTCATTTCTTTTCAAGAAAAGAAGGCTGCTGCGTTTTTATTATATTGTTATCTTCTGAGCATGGTTAAATTTATTACATTTCAGCAAATGATGCAGTTAGGATACTACCTCATGCAATGTCTCTCTTTACGAAAGTGACATCCCCTTCTGGTCGAAACAATAAACCCAATACATAAATAAACGAATTGAAGTTCGTTATATTTTTCGGTTCATTACGGTTTACTTGGTAAGAACTAGAATCTTAACTTGATAAAAAAAAATTTCATATCGATCATCAAGTAAATCATATTACATTTTTCTATTATAAGTCTGTCGTTTTAATTCAAATAGTTTTGATTATTCATTAAAATCAATCCAGCTTAATTATCAAGTTTAGTTAATTCACAATTACTTTATAATTTCCTAGTTGATAATTACACGTAATTAATAAACTCGTAACACGTTTCTCTCCATCAAATAAATGATGTTCTATTTGATTCATTCAATGAATCCAATCATTTCATTGGAAACAATTTGATCAAATGGATGTTTCGATGTTGGAGTTCAAGGAATTTTTACCCAGTGATCATTGAACCTCACCTTTATTTCATTGAGTAAATATTCTCAGTCGGCTTTGAATTAGTGAGTAATATGGGTAGACCTGGACAGTGGGAGATAGGGATATTAAAAGCTTAAAAACAGATCGCGATATCCAAGCCGATTTCAGCGAGTTTCAGGGGCGGTTCACCGTCTAAAAAGGGAACTCAGAGTTTTGTCTGGGGGTGTGGTGGGTAGGTTGATCAAGGGGGGAGGGAGATCCGTGCCCGCATCTCTCCAAATTGTTATACACCCCAGCAGTCTCAAACGGCTAATTATTAACTTGGTTTTGTGTCCTCTTCCTCTCTTCTACTCACTCTCTTTCACTCTTTCTTTCTCACTTACTCACTCTTCTAGTAGTCATCGTTCTCTCAAAACCCCAACCAAACTCGCTCGCTTGCTATCTGCAAGATACCATTTTGCTCTTTTCATTTCGTGTTATTGTCCTATCTGGGGTCACCTCATTCACCTTTGTGAACCTATTCACTTTGGTTGCTGTGCTGAACGTTTTATTCATTTGTCATTTTCGAATTTGGTTGTAAGCTGAAGAGATAGCAAGGTTTGTGCGGATTTTAAGGATGGTTGGATTGAATGAGGAAGTTTATGAAAATGGAAGAAATTCGGATGAAAGAAAATGGAGATGAAATAAGATGAAAATGGAAACTGAATTGGAAGATGATGGAAATAGAAGGAGGAGAACCAAATGGAAGACGAATAAATAAATAAATAAATAAATAGATAAATAAATAAATAAATAAATAAATAAATAAATAAATAAATAAATAAATAAATAATAAATAAATAAATAAATAAATAAATAAATAAATAAATAAATAAATAAATAAATAAATAAATAAATAAATAAATAAATAAATAAATAAATAAATAAATAAATAAATAAATAAATAAATAAATAAATAAATAAATAAATAAATAAATAAATAAATAAATAAATAAATAAATAAATAAATAAATAGATAAATAGATAAATAGATAAATAAATAAATAAATAAATAAATAAATAAATAAATAAATAAATAAATAAATAAATAAATAAATAAATAAATAAATAAATAAATAAATAAATAAATAAATAAATAAATAAATAAATAAATAAATAAATAAATAAATAAATAAATAAATAAATAAATAAATAAATAAATAAATAAATAAATAAATAAATAAATAAATAAATAAATAAATAAATAAATAAATAAATGAATAAATAAATAAATACATAAATAAATAAATAGATAAATAAATAAATGAATAAATAAATAAATAAATGGATAAATGAATAAACAGATTAATAAATAGAATGAATAAATGTTTATTTTATTTGTACACGGCCATGCAAATACTGGAGTTGTGGACTAGAAAATTTAAACTTACATACAATAACTTGAATCGAAACAAACACAATTTTTTTCTTCAATGGTTTCAAGCAGTTAATGGAAGCAAAAAAAAATATAAATAATATTACAAGTTAAATGACATACTAGAAGAAAAGTAATGAATTTACAGTCCCAATAGAGATAAATTGAGAGAATAGAATGCATTAATAGACAAGCATAAAAGCAAAATAGGATAAATTTAATAACAAACTTTACAAGTATTTCAATAAATCTACAGGCCCAAAAAGTAAGAAATAAATCTAGGTTAATATAATACCTCAATAACAATGAATTGATAAATCGACATGCATATCACAACTAGATTTGGACGGCCAGAAAGATGAATGAAATGTTAACAATATTCTTGTGGCTTCGCTGGTTGGAAGAAAACACCGGTAGTTCCATCTTGCCGTTTGTACCATGTTATTCAAATATCAGACGAGTGTCAAGTAGGAGTGAGTAGGAGATTAAGGTTACAATGAAAACTCTGAAGCTTTTTTAAAATTAAGTTTCTCAGAATAATTGCTTGATTTTGAGTTGAAACTTTGGAAGGGGAGAATAGAAAAATGTTGCATTATTAATTCAAGTTATGTAAATGAAGAAAAAACAAAGATATGACAATTGTTAGGAGTGTTAATATGAATATGAATTGGAAAAAGCATTGAGCTTGATATTTTAGGTATAAGCCTGTTGCACTACTTTTCCCAATGTTGGAATAAATTATAACTATCAACAATACTAGGTGCTGAGTATACAACATCTTGAAAATAATTCAGTTAGTCAAGAGGATTTTATCACGAAAAAGTGGTTTTTAACTTGAAAAATAATTCTTTACTACAGTGTACGAGTTGTGAGGAACTTTCATGAATTCTCCCATTACTGCAATACGATCTTTCAAAGACCAATAACTCCACTCAATAAACAAGCTGCGGATTTAATAATCATTTGACTAAACATAAATAATCAAATCCTGTGTTATTCAGACCAAAACACTACTGAATGTTATTCCATGGAACAAACCTTGCTCCATAATCACAATCATGTACCCGTTTGATTTCCCAGCTATTCCAGCTATTCAAACTTTTCGCGCCCAGCACAAAACTCTCATAATTGCTGCGTATTTTCTTTTCTCTCACCATTTTTCTCATTCTCGGCTCCCCTCATCCGTCTTTATTTTGCATCCTTCTACGTTCCTCTCCGTTTCTCCCCCAATACGAAGAGACACTAGGAAGGATAGGAAAAGTGGAAAGAGTATATAAAAAATAACGAAGCAGCCTCACTCTTGTCGATTAAACACCAGGCCCCAATTAAAAATAATAGTTACTTAAGCGGTGAGAGAGCTTTATTAAAATTGAAGAGCTTTGAACGGTTTCAAATTAACGCTGACGAAGTTGGTAGGGGGCGGGAGGAAGGATTCCGCCCATTAAAAATAATATTTTCAATTTTCCGGCTTCCACTCTTCTACTTATTATTTTTTGCTTCTTGAGTTTTCATTCTTCACTGTACCAGCAAGGTTGGTTTACGTTTTGGTTGTAATGAATAAATTCGTATTTAATTAATAAAACGAATTGAGAGCGAGTCAGAGACAGAGAAAGATAAAGCGGGGAGAGGATCTTAATCCACTGGACCTTCATCACTTCTGTAGAAACGCAACACAGAGGTGTCCGGAGCTCTCTCCCAAGTTTCCAAGTCAGGGAACAGAAATTCCCTAACGAAGTGGTACCACAAGCTTTCGAGTGCGTAGTAGTAGTTAGTTAGTGGGAGGCTGTGAACTGTGAGGTGAAGGGAGAAGAGAAAGAGGGAGAGAGGAAGTTGTAAAGTGAGGTACAGCTATTGAAGAGGGTGCAAAGATATTCATCTTGACAAATCGGGTTAATCCAAGCAAATAACCCATTGTTGAAATTGGAGAAAAATCGAGTATTTGCATTAAATTGATCAAAATATGTACTCTGTTTTGTACAATGTGGAAACACGTATTGAGGGTATAACTAGGATAATAGCCTACTCACTATTAATATAGTTTGTGAATAATCCATTCATGTTTTTTGTCAAGATCAATAGAAGACAAAAAAAAAAGAATGTTCATCCCAAATTCTATTTCAATAGAATCCAGTAGCTTGGTCTTATTTATTAGTAAGATTGTCCAGTTTAATCTTATTGGAGTATCAAATATTATTAAATTCTTCAACTCATAACCACAACCCGTATTTTATTCGTATTTGATTACAAAGCGATGAGAATTTCAACATTTGTTTCATGTCAACTGGACTTTTCAATTAATATGGGTGATATAGCAATACTAGTACTTCGTAATTTCACCAAATATACCACGTAAATTTCCACTTTTGTCTTATAAAATAATCATTGAATCATGTTTTTGACAGCTCCTGAGCAGAGAATGGACGTGAGTCTCTCGAAAACGGAGACAGAAGCAGTGAATGTGACATGCAAAGCAAAGGGGGTCTATCCAGAGCCAAAGATACTTCTTTACAAGGATCCTGAACAGGATAACAAGTGAGTAGCTGCTTTGCGATATTTCCTCTTTTTTCTTGTATCGATAATTTGATTGTGTCTTTTTTGACATCACCATTCTCTATGCATACATATTTCTTATTTTCATTCTAAATATTGTATTGATCATATATGATTTTCATTATTCATCTATTTCTATTATTCATCATCATTCTCATTCTATATTTATATATTTTTCCTTTCAATAGTTTAAAGACTATAATATATTATTATTCTATCTTAATTCAGAAAAATTCACATAATCCCTGCTTCTGAACAACTACTGAGTTTATTATTGTTCTAAATAGATATACATGACACTAGTTGTCAGCCCATCACTTATTTTGACATCAAAATAGCTGTGAAATGGGTGATCTATGAAATAGGTGGCTCAGTAGATATGAGGCTCATTCCACAAGAAACGGTCGTTTCACGTTAACAGTCACCGTGCATGGATTTGTAGAGAGTAGTTCGATCAATATTGTATCATCTGAATGATAATGAAAGTAAGAGTATCATCAAAAGTAGATTCTAGTCTCAAGAACATAATTTTATATACTAGGAATATACATCGTGACCTATTATATGGTATTGATAGAATATAATATATGGGGGACTAGGCAGCAGTTCAATCGCTCATTAGATGGGTTCAATAAAACAACATTCCCTATAACGAAATATCGTACCCAGAATAAACTGTTGATAGTACAGAACTGTTGATAATATTGATATATACGGATAATAATACAGTAGACGCTAACGAAAATGGCAGGGTAATAACTGGTATCAAATCTCAGCTCTTCCAGGGCAGTCTGATAGAGGTCTATGAGTGCGAAACTGTTTAATGGAGATCTTCCTTTTTCCAACATGCTCTCGCAGACCGATTTTAGACTGTCCTGACAGAGCTGAGCAATAAAAACAACCATTCGCCAACCGCCAGTTTTGTTGGAGTCTGATTCACCATTCATGAAGTCACCTGATCGTCCCAGAACGAAACCGTTTGATATTGTCTATCCAACTAGAGAAGACATTTTGGCAAGATGGGAAAATGACTTCAGCTCGGTCAATATGCTTCAAAAATTATAATTTGGTATCAAATTGTAGGAAACATTCTGATCTACAATTTGGAATTAAATTTATAATTTTTGAACGAGTATTGACCGAGCTGGAGTAATTCTCCCATCTTGTCTGGATATCTTCTTTGCTTGGGTGGACAATATCAAACACGAACTTTCCCTTTCCGCCACAGCCTTCTAAATCGTTGTAATTCCGGTGTTTGGACCAGGATGGGGGTGGGTGGCGAGAAACTTGTAGCGAGGCCGGTAATAATTCTCAAATGTCAGCCAACCCCTTCAAGTGGATATAGTATTTCGGAGAACCCGAGAAGGGGAAGCTGAAAAGTTTTTCAGTGCTGACAAATAATTTCTGAGCGGTGATGGCTTTAATCACGAACAGAGAGTTAAATACGCGGCAGTCGGTGGTTAGTTGATGTGTATGTAGTCTGTATAATCGAAGAAGATATTCTGACAAAAAAGGAAAATGACTCCATCTCACTCAATATTGGTTTAAAAATTATGAATTTGGTCTCAAGTTGTACGAAAAATTCTTCTCCACAATTCCAGACCAAATTTTTATTTTTTGAATCAATATTGACCAACCTGGAGTCATTCCCCCATCTTGCCAGAATGTCTTCTTTGCTTAGACAGACTATACTTTGTGGTTGCAGACAGGGGCTTTGAGGTCGGCCCTGCATTCAACTGAACGAACTCTGCCATTGGAAATGTATCAAAGTCATAGTGAGATTGAATGGGCTACTGTGCTGTGCTGGTTGACATCTTTCATTGATTCAAAGGTTGATTGAATTGTATGAAATGCGAGTTGACATTTGATTCCAATGTTTTTCATTAGAATGATTATTATCGGTAGACTAGATACCGCAATTAACAAAATAATGATCATTATAATAATAATTATTTGTGAATTGCGAGTTGCCATCAAATGATTTGACAAAATTATACGAGTTGACAACTCCAATCCAGTTTCGTTAAATTAAATAGCTTACTCTTCTATAGAAAGTATAATTTAACAAAGAGATGTTTCAAATATATGTTTTGATACTGTAATGTAGAGTGAAAGGTTACAACTAAAATCTACTGAAAAGTGTATCAAATTTAAATTCTTAAAAATGCAATCTCAGTTTTTATCTAGATGAAAATGGCGTTTAATAGAGTAATGTGTCTTGTCAAGTTAAAAGTTACTCCTTTGAATGAAATAATTATTATTACAGTGGCAGTTTCTGCTGCATTAATTTAAAGATAAGTATTGTGATATGGTGACATCGAAATATTCTCAGCTTGGTACCTTATTCAATCGATCAATAGTGAAAGTTTATATATTTTCTCATACTATTCTCAATTCGATATAAAAGTCGTATAATTCCAGAGTCGGTATCAATTCTATGACACTGATTCAGATGGATTACAGAGTGAATTGTCGAATTTTATAAGGTTCAGCTGGATGTTATAAGCATTGATTCCAAGGGCAAATACGTTGTATTATAACAATATCCATTAAATATTCCAATGCGTTTATGTTATTATTATTCTCCATTCATGTAAGAAAACTGTTTACAAGGCTTCCTCTATCAAACTTGGTGGAATTCAAATTTGATCGGAATTCCATTGAACTAGTTTCGTCTGAGAATAGGGAAAAATAATCTATTCTTTTAATACTTCCATCGAAATTCATAATTGAAGAATCAGGATTGATCATTGTCAATGATATTCTTCTCCCTCCTATTTTCCTCTATCTTCGTTTTCTTCTTCTTTGCCACCTACTCTTCCTTTCTCCTCTTCTTGCCTCCCCTCCTCCTCTTCCTTCCTCCTTACTCAACTCCTTCCGTACTCGCTGTCCCTCTCAGCCTCTTAATTTTTTTCCGTCTACTTTCCAATAATGAATTTCGTTATCAAGCGCCCTCTATTAAATTCAATTTCACTCACTATGAAAAATACGACCGAAATTTGCGAATTCCCTTGAGAATGATTGTGAAATACTATGCCGAGCACAGGTAATTGAACGAAAGGGTTGGCTTGAATTCGAATGAAGGCGAGCGACGAGATAAATGGAGCCGAGTGTAACTATTGACTGGCAGTTAGTCAATGTTAGGCCGCTGTTCAGTAATTTGATGTGAGCTGAGAAAAATAGTTGGATTAAGTCGACCCGGCTTGGCCACGGCCAGGCCATCTTCGTCAGCACATCATTCACAGATCAGTGTTGGGTCTTTCTACAGTTTGGACGTGCCTTATAAGCTCAGAAGACGATTTCTTCTTAAAATCGCTCTGTTCTCTTTCTCTTATTCATGGTATTTTCTTTCTTCTCATCTTTTCCTTCGCCTCTTCCTCATTATTATCTCTCCTTCTTCCTCTTCTCCTTGTTCTTGTTCCTGTTCTTGTTCTTGTTCTTGTTCTTGTTCTTGTTCTTGTTCTTGTTCTTGTTCTTGTTCTTGTTCTTGTTCTTGTTCTTGTTCTTGTTCTTGTTCTTGTTCTTGTTCTTGTTCTTGTTCTTGTTCTTGTTCTTGTTCTTGTTCTTGTTCTTGTTCTTGTTCTTGTTCTTGTTCTTGTTCTTGTTCTTGTTCTTGTTCTTGTTCTTGTTCTTGTTCTTGTTCTTGTTCTTGTTCTTGTTCTTGTTCTTGTTGTTCTTGTTCTTGTTCTTGTTCTTGTTCTTGTTCTTGTTCTTGTTCTTGTTCTTGTTCTTGTTCTTGTTCTTGTTCTTGTTCTTGTTCTTGTTCTTGTTCTTGTTCTTGTTCTTGTTCTTGTTCTTGTTCTTGTTCTTGTTCTTGTTCTTGTTCTTGTTCTTGTTCTTGTTCTTGTTCTTCTTCTTCTTCTTCTTCTTCTTCTTCTTCTTCTTCTTCTTCTTCTTCTTCTTCTTCTTCTTCTTCTTCTTCTTCTTCTTCTTCTTCTTCTTCTTCTTCTTCTTCTTCTTCTTCTTCATCTTCTTCTAAATTTATTCCTCCCAGCTCTCTATACTCCATTTTAACTATTTCCATTCTAATCTTGGATCAGTTATTCCACTCGTATTGGACCCCTAACATAATTTGCTGGAAGAGACAATACTCTCTTCATTTCCGCCAGTTCACTTCGTCGTGAAGTTTCTCCTCATTTTCATATTCTTGTATAATTTCTTCATCAAATCCTTCAATACTATTGCTTGTAATAGAACAATAATTATGATTATGATATTGGTTTTGTTCATCTCATCTGTTCAATCTCATCAATTCACCTCAATTCCCTCTGTCTATTTTTTTCTTCTCATTTCTTTCTTATTATTCTTCCACAATCTCTACTCACTTTCTTCACTGTGTTTCCTTCTCAATCTACTTCCTTCCCCACCTTTCCTTCAATTTCCCTTCTCCATCTTCCACATGTTACCTTGTTCTGCCACTTTTTCAATTAATTCTCACCCATTTTCCCATTAAATCTCATCTTCATCATCATTCTTTAAGGATTGTGTGTCTGAGAGTATAATCTGTCCAAGCAAAGAAAACCCTCTGGCAAAATGGGAAAATGACTTAGGCTCGGTCAATATTGGCTTGAAAATAATAAATTTGGTTTTAAATTGTAGGAAACTTTCTGCTCTATAATTTGAGACCAAATATTTAATTTTTGAAGAAATATTGACCAAGCTGAAGTCATTCTCCCATCTTGCCAGAGGGTCTACTTTGCTTGAACAGACTATAGCAAGAGTCCTAACTTCACCTTCAATAATCGATCTATCTTTCTTATTCCTCTCTTCTTTGCCTCGTTTCCTCCACTCTATTATCACTGTAGCTTCATTCTCCTCCTCTCCTCACTCTTTCACCATCCATTCCAACCTCTTCATTTTCCTCCTGCTCCTCCATCTTCCGTTCCGCTACTCCTTCTTCAACTATTATTTTTCTCATTCTTCTTTTCTCGGCCATTAATCTTAATCCGGAAGGGTGAATGTCTGTGTGCCGTCTCCGCTGGCAGCCGTCATTTGCATAAGAAAACAATCGCTGTGATTGGCCAGTCAGCCGGCCCTCAAGACAAATGATCCCAAATCATCCTGTCGACCGAAAAAGGAAGTGCTGAAAATTATCAGCTTCAATTCCGTCCAAATTGATCCAATAAGCATCAAGCAGTTATTGAAAAATTGTTGACAGCTTCTCAAAACAGCGCGTGTCGAAATATTTTCTACGGTTATCTAACTCATTCCTTGTGAAGTATCACTATCCAACTTCCTTTCTAATTTCTTAATTACAACTAAGCTTCAATCGATGATAGAATATTCACTCTTAGTTATCAACGTTCCAGTTGAAATTATTGATTCTAGGAATTCGTTGATCCAGAATGATACTTCTTTGTATAAATTCAACTAAATTCTCAAAACTGCAAATATTGTTATTGTTCAAATTGAAATTTTCATAATTCTAATTATATTTTTTCATTTATTGATATCATTATACAAATCATAATTGTGATATTATTCTATGATAACCAGGCAAGAAAAACTAGGTTGAATCTGTACTATTTCTTTCCTGAATTTTGATAAATAATATATGATCATAACTATCGTTTTGTAGTTAACGAAGATATCCTTTAAATCTCTATAGTCGAAAATCTAGACTATAACCAGATCTAGACTACATCCATTAATCATAAATTGTAGGCTTCACTTTATCTCACATTTGAAGGCTTTACGTTATCTTATATTTGTAGGCTTTATGTTCTCTCACATTAAATTTGTAGGCTTCACGTTACCTCATTGTACTTACCTCATCTACAGTATAATCTTGAATATTTTTTTCACAGTAACTAATCCCTTCACATTCAACTCACTTCAAGTCATTCCAGTTGCAGTCACTTTCAACACCAGGATCAACTCGTATTTTTGTTAAGTCCTCCTCGAGGGAGCCAACATGAAGAACTCTGAATAAAATTGAAAAACATAAATTGATTTTTTAACATGCAGGCTATCAATATTCAATACGCCTCATTGACTGTACAATATCAATTTGTGTGTCTGATCATTCGTTACAAAGCGATGAACTCTATTCTAATTACCAACTTTTATCAGACATAACTGAACGATAGCCTACATTTTTATCATTGATCTATTGATCATTCCTAACACTGGGCAATAAATTTTTTTCTAATTATCAACTTCTCTCATCTCAGGAAACGCCAGATGGATGACGTCACATACGATAGCAGGCAGAGAAATGGTGCCTACGATGTGGCTGCCTCCACAAGACTGCAAGATGAAGAACTGAATACAACGGCCACAATCAATTGTGAACTCACCATACCCGGTACAGAGTACCACAAAAAGAAGAGCATAGTCTACCATCCTGGTAAGTTTTCAAATTCTCCACATTGAAAGTTTTAATTTGGTAGAATAATTTTTCATCAGAGTTAATGTTTTTTAGTTGAATTTTGTCGATAATATTGGAAACTTCACACAATTTCACTGCCTAGCACTGGCGGCTCGTGTCCACAAAACAGGTGAACTGCTGTAGCTGAGGGGGGTGGCGTAGCTGAGTGGGTAAAGCGCTGGCGATGCAACCCAAAGGTCCCGGGTTCAAACCCAGGTCAGACCATGAATTTTTCTCAGGACACTCTCCCGTGTTTCGGATGGACACGTTAAGCCGTCGGTCCCGGCTGCCTAAAAACAGTCGTTAAGTCATGTCAGAGGCCCTGAAATTGATCAGGAGCGACCGGAAAACTCTGACACTAGACCTGAGCCAGCCAGGTCACACGATTATTATTATTATTATTATTTGCTGTTCAGTAAAAGATACGGGCACTTCACCTGTTCCGTGGGTACGAGCCGCCAGTGTTGCCTAGGAAAACAAACGATATTGTTTCAAAACGAGAAAAATAATAATTTTCCAAATTGGGAACAATGATATTGTTTCGAAATGGAAACACTTATATTGTTGGAATTCATCAATAATCAAAATATGAAACTCTTCAAAGAATTAAAAAAATCTCTCAATCAGATTGATTCTTCATTCACTGGAATAATGTTTCAGAATGTATTGAACTGTAATATAATCAATAAAAATAATTTCTATTCAATGGATAGGTTGCTATCATGAATAGCTGCTGAATAAACCCAAAAGCTGGGGAATCACAATCACAATATAAATATTAAGTGAAACTACCATTATTAACAAAATATCATTTCACAACTACTCAACAAGACAATACAAATATAGTCTGTCCAAGCAAAGAAGACCCTCTGGCAAGGTGATGAAATGACTCCAGCTCAGTCAATATTGCTTCAAAAATTATGAATTTAGTATCAATCGCATTAAACATTCTGATCCACAATTTGAGAATAAAATCAATATTGACAGAGCTGGGGTTATTTTCTCATCTTGCCAGAGGATCTTCTTTGCTTGGACAGACTATAGACGTATCGGAGGAGGGGGCTTGCATGCCTCAACTCCGCCCACAAACTCTTGAAAAATTTTTACAAAGTGTAAAATAAAGTCATTTCATCTATCTATATATCTATCGTCTATTTCGATTTTTTGATATGAAAACGAATAGGAAAGATAAGGATCATGAGAGATGAAGATATAAAAAAGAGTTCTGGAAGCAATAATTTGATTAAATTGTGAATCAAGATAGAGGTCACTCTGTTTCTGAAGGTGTGGGTGACTTCAATTTGCAAGGAATGGTACAACGAACATCTGAATAATTATAAAGTACATAACATTTATAAAGGTTCTAATAGGGAAATTCACAATTCACTTACCAGTTTACAAAAGGAGGAACAAAGACTATGACAAAGTAGATTGGAATAGAAGAGGGAAGTGCTATAAAGACTGAGGTTAACATTTCTTAATAGGTGGTACCAAGAACCTGATACGAGCGAGACCTCGTTTTTGCAGCTCTCAAAGAGCAGAAACAATTACCCGTTTAAATAGATTAGAGATGCTTTACGTTCTAGCAGAATTTTCATCATCATTTGTGTTTATAGCATCACGGTTACCTTGTTCAAAGAGCTATTTAACAGCACACTACATTCTATAATCATTATGAAGGACATCGTACGTTAATTTGATTCGAGTTCTTCTCTGGTACAACAATATTCTAGTTTCTCTTATATTTTATGTTAATTAGTTTCTTCAATTTGTGAATTCACAGAAATATATATCCGATTCATGTATTAACGGTATTTCTCTGGATAAAGCAATAGTTCAATTTATGATAGCTCCAGATAATAGTCTATATTCAAAAAAATATTCTTAATGCTCTCTGCATCATAGATTGAGCTATTATTTATTACAAGGAATAAAAGTGATTATTTCCGATAAAAATGGTGTTCGCCAACAAATGTATAACAAATACTGTTTTTGGTCGATTACAGCTTTCTATAGAGCTAGGAATAACAATCAACTTAAAAAAATAGTCCAGTCAGGGAGTGTGTTTAGGATTTATTGGCACTCATTTGAACAGTTATATCAACCACTGGAATACGTAATACAATGAACTCAATGTTCTCAATGTTGAGAAATTTAGAATCTCTTTTGATTTGGTTTTACCTATCAAGGATTGGGTATAGCCTAATCAACTCTTTTCTAGACCCATATTCTAATTCTACTTTTAATTTTCAAATTTCACTCATTCATACTATTTATATTCCGGCTATCCTATTCTCAATCTTTGCTTTCAAGTAAATTATATCTCACGTTGCTCTGCCTATACTGTATTCTCGTGATCATTGCTGTGTTATAATAAGATTTTTCCAAAGCTTTATTCTATGTTATACTCAGCTAGCTGGAACTTGTACATACTTTGAGAGACGAGAGACTCCCGAAGAGAAAAAACAATCTTTTTACAGGATGTGCTGGATGTTTCCTGGGATGGAGGGGGTGGGAATTTCAGTAGAAAATGTTGGGAAAGCGGTAGATTTGAAGGAAGGGGGGGGGGGGGCGAAAAGAACAAGGACACCCTGCCGTGCGCAAGCCGTTACGAAAGACCACTAATCAAGTAAAATAGGGTAATAATTTCTAACTTATCTCGGCGTTGTATGAATGATGGCACTTTTTAAATGTATTTTCTGCGTTCCGCGCCTCCCTTGATACATATAAAATGTGGTCCTGTAAATATACTTCATTTTAAATTACTCTCAGCTAAGCAATTAGAGTTTTCAGTCGCAAAAAACATGCTAAAGACATTACAATTTTAAGACGATGATAGCGGGCGAGTTTGGGGTGGGGGAGTGGAAGTCTTGAAAAGAGCTGAATGCATTCAGGAATAATAAAACAGCAGATTTCTAACTGGTTATCGAGTTGCGATAGCCGAAATCATGATGATAATGATGATTATGATGATGATGATGATAAAAAGAAGAAGAAATACATGAATAAGTGAAGATTAACAACAGGCACAATGATTTAATATGATTTAATAAGTCCAAGATTGAGAAACTTTTTAAAGGAGCCATTCTTTTGCTGTTATTTTTATTTCTCCAGTGCATGCCAGTGCATGTTTCATTGAATTCTAGAAGTTCTGTGAAACAAGAAGTAGGCTGACTTACTCTCGACTTATTAAAGTTTTTAATGTGTATCAAGCAGTAAACTTATCTCTCTGATAAATGCGTACATTAGTGGGTTGAGTGGATAAGGGGGCTTGCATGCCTCAACTTCGCCCACAAATTTTTGTAAAAAGTAAAATAAAGTCATTCATCAATCTATCTAACTATCTACATGCATTATTCACTCATGAATATATGAGAAATTTGCCCGGTTCGTGAGTCGATACATTTGCTATAAATATATAAGAACTATTTCAATGATACCTGATTCTAATAAGATTGAGAGACACAATCATAATTATGTTTTTGATTTTGTTACTTTATAGTATGTTTTGATGTCACGTTTGCCATTTTGGTATTTTAATGAACCACTTCGTACGAACCGGGCCTGAATCACATTGATCAATACCAAGAATCCAATGATTATAAGACAGTATAAGAAAGATAAAATGAGTCAAGAGTATTATTTGTGGAACAATAACAAAAAAGAGGAAGTGAAGAAACGAGATAGTCGGTTGATAGATTCAGCGATGTGGCACTGATCGAATAGAGATTCTATTGGATAACGATGATGATGATGATGATAATGACGATGATTGGCCATCGGGTGGGTTTTGGTTGGTGGCGACTCACTCATTAGTGGAAAATGATGTTTGTTGGCGAAGAGAGGTGAAAGAGAATGAGGAGGAGGAGAAGAAGGAAGAGGAAAAGGAAGAGGAAGTGGACTAACCGGAAGGGCAGCGGTGAACTCTAACGCCAACTTCGGTGTCCCCCGAAAAGAAAAATTTGCGGGGGGGTAAATGAGGCAAGAGGAAGTGAGAGAGGGTGATAAAAAGGAGAGAGAGAGAGAGAAGAGAGAGAGAGTGAAAGAAAGTATGTGTGAGAGAGAAAGAGTGAGGGCAGAAGTTGGTGGAAGGAGAGAAAGGGAACAATCCCCTAACGGGATCAGTGACTTCCCATCCCTTTCATCCAACAGCATTGGATAAGAGTATGGGTCGTTATATCCTTAGCAACAGCAGGATATGAATGGAATGACATAGAAATTATTGAGATTGGGCGATAACAGAATTACAGAGGAATAAACCGAGAAAAGAGAAAGATGTGGAAATTGAATGGAGAGGAAATTGATTGGATGAGAAGTAAAAATAGATTGATAGATAATGGGAAACTCTCTATAAATCATTTCAATCAATCATTCATTCATTAATAAACTATTACAATGATCTATAATGACAGATATTATAATCTGAAAGAGAAAAACTAGGCTTAGCCTATACTATTCCTCTTTCAATTCCAATAGTTAATGATGTCCAAAAGGTTATGTATATGTCACGCACTTCAAATTTGTGGTCCGGGAATTCTGACAAGAATAATTCAAAAGCAAAAACAATTTTGAATTGAGTAATGTTTAATCAAGACGATAAAAGGCTCAGTTTATGAATGGGTTGAAAATTATCATTATTTATTTATTTATTCACATTCAACATGGTTACAATGATACAGGCAAATGCCAGGTATGAGCTACTCAAGTTATATTACATACTATTGCTGTGAGAGAAATTTTCTAAAAATATCGTAAGTGCCTAAAATCACAGCTTTTTGAATTGTTGCAATGAGATACTCAAGACCAAGCTCTTTCAAACATATTTTTAAAGTTATTATTATTATTATTATTATTATGATAATGAAATGGGATGAAGAGAAAGAGTGTGAAAATAGAAGAGACAGAATATTGAGAGTGTTTAAAAGGATTAGAAGGAAGAGGGAAATGAGGGATGATGAAAAGATAGAAACATAGAAAATAATGAAAATGTTGCGGCTATCTCAACTGTGCACGAAAATCATATAAAATCAATGATCCATGGAAATTTGTTTTTGAAACCATCGATATTTTTCACTTATCGATGTTAAGGTGAAATAACATCGATGTTTTGCATTTCAATAAGACGATAACCATCCGTATGAATATGAGTATGAGTATGAGTATGAGTATGAACTTCTCAAGTGTTAAGAGGTGCTGTAATGGAATTGATGAAAAAAGAAATAAGACAGGAAAATTGAGATAACAAGTTCAAGACGAAGGAGATGGAGTAAGAGGTTGAAACAGAAGAAGGAAAGCACGAATGGGTAAAGAGCTTGAACGAAAAAGAAGAAAAAGAAGAAAAAGAAGGGAGAGTATAGAAGGCCACTCTCCATTGCAAACAGGACCCTGAGGGATCAGTGAGGCATACCGGACTCAACACTCTCCTCCTCATTCTACTCCCCTCTCTACCTACCTCATTCTGTTCTCCTCTTTCTCCACCTCATTCTCCACCACTTACACCCACCCTTCCATCTTCCCCTGCTCCTCATCATGTTCCCTTTCTTATAATTCCTTCCGCTCTATCCTTTCCACCATCCTTCTGATCTCTTTCCCACGTCTTCATATAATCTGCTATCAACTTGCCCATCTATTATTCGGCTTAGGTTGTAGCCGTCCGTCCCCTCCCCTGTACGTGACTGCATTGTAATTTTCGAGGTTTCTGGAAATCTTGTTCATCAACATGAATGTTTCAACAATGTTTGGTCAAATATCGAGCATAGAATTCATTGAACTTGAAAATATTTCCAGTGCTCTGTTTACACAGTATTGCTGAAAGTAGTACCTATTTGTTAATTTTTCCGGAAATCATTTGCCTGTTCCACTTTATGATGCATGATTTGATAATAAAAAGGAAACTCCTTGTGGTGTTCGATTTTATTCAAATAAAAAACGTCCCTTTATGCTTCTCTGCTGATACGCTGTATAATTTTTTCGTAATATCATTGACTAAGGGCCGGTTTCTCCAAATACGTTTAACTGAAATTTTAGTTTAAACTATCAGCTGCCAGTGTATGGTCACTTTTATTAACTTGTGTTTCAATTGAGCCAGCTGATGGGTTAATCCAAAATTCAGATTAACTGTCTTGGAGAAACCGGCCCTAAGTATAATATATCGGTTTAAATCTATATATCGCTTCTATATCTACGGTAATAGTCTGTGTAAGTCCAGTATTAGGATTTGTAAACATCTGGTGAAATAGTTATTGTTGTACTAGTTCTAGTTGAACAGCCTAATCTAGAAAGTAGATATAATAGTTTGCTTTTCTCGAGCTCCTTATTAAGAGAAAATATATAAATCAGAATATAGAGAACTTGCCCTTCATGAGGTTACTTTCAAAATAAGGACATTCTCGTGAAAATAAACTATTAGGATGATTTATTCTATGTTTGAAAGGATATTAGTGATAATTGAAAGTAATAGTAGAAGTGATAACAATAATTTACTAATAAATAGCGGTTAAACTTCCTTTTATATGTTTAACACCTTTATTCCAATTATCATCACTCGTGGACGTACCATTATTCCTCAACTAATATAACTAAGAAAATAACTACAAGATTCTGAAAAGTCTTATCTAAATCCAGAAGGAAGGTAATAGATTCTGGAAATATTCCGTTCTTTCAAAATTGTGTAAAAACTATACTAATTCAACTATCACTCATCTATGATATAACCGTAGATATACTATATATATTATCCATGTTTCCTTTATCTCAGGGTTACTTTTATCACTGCTTTTTTTAAGAAAACATTTAAAAATTATTGAAAAAGGGTACTGTGGTTATTATTTAAAATGAAAAAACATATTATCCATGGTATGAAGTAGTCAAATATATTTTAATGAAAATTGTGTTTTGAAATACCAAGGGCTATGCCTGTTCTTTCAACCTATGTGTGTTTTTCCAATAAATAAATAAATAAGTAAAATAAGTAAGTAGCCGAAACTAAGTCAATACATGAGTGAACTAAAATTAAATTGTGGTCAGAAATCTCCTTTAACCCAACATTACTTCAAAACCCTACCCTAACCGACAAAACATTCAAAACCCCTCCTTACCAAGGGACACGTAAATCCAAAGCCACCTATGCAACAGAATTGATCAATCCGGCGTCAAAAAACTGCACTGATCCGCATTCGTATATAGTCTGTCCAAGCAAAGAAGACATTCTGGCAAGATGAGAAAATTACTCCAGCTCGGTTAATATTGGTTCAAGAATTACAAATTTTATCTCACATTGTAGGAAACATTCTGATCTAAAATTTGAAAGCATATTTATGATTTTTGAACCGATATTGACCTAGCTGGAATCATTTTCCCATCTTGCCAGAATGTCTTCTTCGTTTGGACAGAATATACCAGCCTGGCATTTCGAGGCACTGGCTGCAATAATATTGTGTCAGTTGGTGGAAAAGCAATTAATCCCCCTAAATTGAATCAACGAGACTGGCCAATCAACTTGATGACAGGCCTTGTTACCGGGCTTTCTGATTACGCGATACTTTTTCCCTACAAATCCCATCACAAAGTACTGTTGAATTATACAGGATATCACGTGTAGTGAACGTGTAGAGCAGGAACGTGAGTTGACGATTCAAACAATAACGAGTAAAACTGGATTTGAAATTAATATTTTTTTCATATTATGTGTAATTTTAACTGGTTGATACAAAAGGTTCATTGAAACTCATTCATTAAAAAATATGTCTGCGTTCATATAATTGCGATTTCCTGTTAAATACTGGTGATGTTAATAATAAAAATAATGATTATAGGCATCACATTTCGCGGGCAAAAAATTGTATGGTGAAAAATTCACTAGATTTAAGCTAATAAATAGATGAATTATTCATCCCTCTACTATGATGGCTTCCTGGTATTTTTATCATTATGATCAGGCTACTACATAATATTGAAATTATTCCCTAGACTTTCCCGTGGGAATACTGGTGTTATTGGGAGTATTGGTAAAAATATGCTGATGCCCTAGACTTTCCCGTGGAAATTACTCCGCAATAATGTATTGGTGTATATTGGAGTTTTGGTGAAAGTATGTTTGTTTTCTCTGTTTAAAAAGTAAATTCATTCGGAGGCAGCCCGGAAATTTATTTTACTGGTCATGTAGCGGTTATCCGTTCATGTAAACATCATCATTCACTCACACATTATCAACTTTGCTAAAAATACTTGCTATCTACTCGTAATTTCAACAATAAATGATAAGCTAGCCCTTTCTAGTCCTGCTAGTATTTGATTGAATTTATGATAGTACTTGTGATATTAATAGCAAAGAAAAGTCCTGCTATTATTTAATTGAATTCATAATAGTACTTGTAATAGTAATAGCAAAGACAATCTACAGGTTAAAATAGTTGTTAGTCTTAGGTAATAGTATTTAATTTCGATTGATAAGTAGGATAAGAGTAATACATTATGAAAAAGTGTGTTAATAGTATTCTCACGTAATCTATATCACTGCTCAAGTGCGCTTCAAGTTTTTTTTATTTATTCTTTGCGCACACTTTATATTGATCAAAGACACAATACATTGAAATACAGAATAGTATTTATTTGGAATCTACAAAAAAATTCAAAAGAAATTTCAGTAGCACCTCAAGATCAGCACAAAGCGTCAACCTGCGGTTTTGTATTTTTTAAACAGTCATATATCTCGATTAAGGTGTTTCGTTGATAACCAGTACACGTTCATTCTTGATCTAGATCTAGAGTCTAGCGTATTGAAATCTATGGAACGTTATCAACCTAAACGATGATTTCAATCAAAGATTGGTGTTGAATGATCGTTGATTTGTAGCACTCTTCTTGTTCACTTATACCACTTAAAAATCTATAATCTTTACAGGAAACCCGCACTTCGCATAAAAATTTATGGTTAGATGATATTGTGGAAAAATAGTGTCATAATCAGTATAATATCTATTGCCTTTCGACGTGTAGGCCTATGTCCGCTTTTATAGCGCCATGTATCAATTCATTATGCTTGTTACGTTTTGGATGGAAATGACTGGCTTGATCATACTCATTACCGCTAATGAATTTAGTTTGGTTGATGGTGGGAGGAGGGGATTGAGTTTTGGTGGATAGGTGGAAGGGGTAGGTTCACGGTGGTGAGGAGAGAGGTTTGGGATATTATAGAGTGAGGGAAAAGGCTTATCGCAGCCGTATTCAGAGTCAGGAAATCGATCATCAGTTACAGTGGGTTGAAAAGAGACGAGAGATATGAGAAAGAGAGGAAGCGAGAGAGAATGAGAGAGAAATAGAGAAAGTGAGAGAGAGTGAACGAGAGAAAGCGATAAAGAGACTATGGGAGAGAGAGAGAGTGTTGGATGGGGGAGATGACCTATTGTTTGCTTGTACAGAGGACCAGAGTAAGGTACAGCCACAGCTTGGAAAGTGGACTAATTTTAAGGTTGTCCGTCCATAATGTGGAGTCCTAGTTTTTCCAAGCATACTCAAATTCGAGGGACCCTCAAGTTTACTACATTTCCTATGCTTATCAACCTGATAAACATATTGTACCGATTGTATCTGTTATACTTATTTATAATAATTGTACCAACTGTACCTATAAAACATATTCATACATATTGCACCAATTTGTACCTATTATAATGTGATCCAAGTTATATAGTCTGTCGAAGCAAAGAAGACTTTTTGGCAAGATGGGAGAATGACTCAAGCTCGGTCAATATTGGTTCAAAAATTATCAAGTTGATCTCAAATTTTATGAAACAATCCGATTTTCCCATCTTGCCAGAGGGTCTTCTTGGCTTGGACAGACTGTACTGATGCCTCACCATACCAAGTTATATACAACATGTAAGGCAACATATATTCCAACTCATCCAATACTCATCATGTTGTGAACTATTGTTAGTAACTTCTTCAGTTTATTTTGTGTGCTATTTGTAATGTCGTGTAATCTATGGACCGAGGCAAAAATAGTTTATAGTTTGGCTGTTACAAGATGGAATGGGGTGTATGAGTAACATGACATTCTGCCCACATACATGTATTCAAAATTTGTGGAAATAGCTTTAAACACAATGGGACAGATAAGAAGTATATATTTATTATCATCTAGAGAATGTTTCGTGGTGTGTTACTACATGCAAATGTCACTTCATTGTATCGTAAATATAATAAAGAGTGTATTCTTGTAGAGAGTACAGTACCCTAGTTTTAACATCGACTTGCTGAATATTATTACTGAAGTAGTCTGTCTAAGCAGAGAAGACATTCTAGCAATATCGAAAAACGACTCCAGCTCGGTCAGTATTGATTAAAAACGTGTATATTCGGCCTCAAATTGTAAATCAGAATCTTTCATAGAATATGAAAAATTCATGGTTCTTTAACCAATATTGACCGAGCTGAAGTAATTCTCCATCTTTCCAGGATGCCTTTTCTGCTTGGACAGACTTCCAAGCAAACATATTACTTCAACATAGTAGTGTACCATGCTGCGGATTATGATCCCCCCGGGCGTTGTGTAACTAATATTTAGTGTATTTTCGTACTCCATAGTGTTATACAGTACTGAATATTCTAACATTAAATCACGGACATGTCTGCTCATATTCACATGTTGCTGTTATTGATAGAAGACTTGTAGCAGTATTAAGGACCTGTAACAGTATTATTATTTGAGATTCCAAAAACTACATTCACGCAACGCATTGAATGAATACATCAGAATATTGTCAAAATATACGTAAGAAATTATATCAACTATTTTGAATTTGTAGACGTTTGACATTATACCGGCTTTACTTCATATCTGATGTGTGTTAGCTCTTCAAATTAAACGCTTAAATTTCCTGGAGGACTTAATTGGCGTTAAGAAATTAATACATTGAATTGATTTCTTTTATAGAATTATGACCTCAAGTAATAATAACAGATGTGTACAAAATTTGAACAAACAGACTTATATCGATTATACTGAATAATTATTATGATATTCTGTCATCAGAGTACAGAAGCCTGAAAAATTCAAATTTACACATCTTAATTTTTATGTAGATTATTCTCATTTTCAGCTTTCATCCCCACTCTCTTTACCTCTTACAAGTTTTTAAAAGTGTAAAATAACTTCAACTCACATGTTCCTCCATGCTCTCATCTAGGAAAAACTAGGTTATAAGTTGAAGTGAAACAACTCTTGGCTCTCCTTACTATTGAAAAGTATACACTAAATAATAATTATTCCTATTTTTCTGTTTAGTTATTTGAATGGTTTCATATTTGAGAGCTTCACACTACAATCATCAATTTACCAAATTGTTGTCTTATATTTGGGAACAGTCAGTTTCAATCTCAGTCCTCTCCCCACCATATAAAGTCAACTCTCACCCCTTTTTAGTCAAACTAGGCCCCTCCCCCCATCACGATAATCCATGACGGAATCCCCCTCATCAATATCAAGGCCATGTTATTGTTTCAGTCTCCTCTACTGCTGGGATACAATGATCGTTCTTGTTATTACTTTGTTCATCAGTAAATTGAAACGATACTCTTCCAGGGGCCGGAGATAAAATACGAGCTTCTTGATCTTCTTGGCTAGGTTGCTTCCTCTTTTTATCAAACATCCTTTTTTCTCTTCTTCCTTGTTCTGTTTACCCTTCATTACTCTACATCAGTTGTGATCTTTCAAGTTTTCAATTGCGAGTACATACTATCTTTCTCCTTAATGTAATGTAATAAATTTCAATCATTTATCATAATTTGCAATTAATAGTACTCTTCCTTCCTTACCTATTCTAATTTTCTTGTTTCTATTACTTTTTAGAATAACATGATTCATTCAATTTTCATCTTTTATTGTCCCATCCTACTCTATTCCTGTCATAAATTTCTTTATCATCCTCTTATGACTTCATTCTCATCGACTTCATCGATCGCCCTCACGATCATTAGGGTTTCTTGTTTGAATAATTTATAATTTGAATAAAACTTATTTTTCAATTTCTCTTTTCCTAAATATAGTATCCTCACTGTTTTAACATTTCATCCTCATTTCATTGGCGGCTTGTAGCCACGAAACAGGTAAAGTGTTGTATAGTAAAAGATACGGGCACTTCACCTGTTTTTTGGGCACGAGCCGCCAGTGCCTCATATTCTCATTATCCTCACTTTTTCATCTTATTGTTATAATCTTTCAATCTTAGATTGCTGTATTTCTCTTATTGAGCTTCATTATCATCTTATTGATAACTTTTCATTCCTCAAAAGTTTTTATCTGACTTCTTCTTCCCTTCGTTAACACTATTTTCTCGGCTTCTTCTTCATCACCCTTTGCTTTCTCTATTCATTCATTACTTTCTTATTCTATGCAACCTTCTCTTTCTCTCCTCAATATTATCATCCTCCATTTGCGATGAACCCTTACACTTTACCCCACCGTTCATAATGCTCCTGGCTCAAAATACCCGCCAGGGTACTTTCCGTCACTAAGGGATAATTCTCACCCCCTCCCCCATCCCGCAGTGACTTACTCATTGAGCAAACGGGTGAGTAAAGTGTGATTTGTAAATGGAACCTTTTAAATCACAATCACAGATGGGGGAATTCGAGTCCCTCACAACTGGTGAGGTGACATCTTCCCAGAAAACTGTGTGAGATTTATTACGGATGAGATCAGTTGTAACAATGTTGGAAGGGATGATTATAGCCTGTCCAAGCAAAGAAGACATTCTGGCAAGCTGGAAAAATCACTCCAGTTTGATTGATATTGGTTCGAAAATGACAAATTTGGTCACAAATTGTAGATCAGAGCTTTTCCTACGATCTAAGACCAACTATATAATTTTTGAATCAATATTGACCGAGCTGGAGTACCTTTTCCTTCTTGCCAGAATGTCTTTTTTGCTTGGACAGACTATATCCCTTCAGTGTTAGTAATACAAATGGTTGGTGTGATCCCTTCATGGTCGGAGTTACAGATGGTTAGTTATTACTTGAGCAATGGCTGTTCTGGAAGTGTTGGGGAAGTGAATTTGATGGCTCCAAACAAGAAACTCAATAGATTATTCCAAGGAAGGGTTGAGATATAATTTCGATTCACGCTCTAGCAATTATGTAGATTATGTTCACAGATAATTATGATAACAGCATACATTAGTAACAGAAAGTGAATCATTGAATCATTTACGTGATTCATGAATGATGTTGAAAGAATGATTTTCAGTATGATGTTGGTATTCAAATACGATACTGAACATGTTGAAGAACTGTTATTAAATATCCATATAGGAAATAATATCACTCTACCATTGAATTTGAATGAATTCAGATATCTTTTATGAAATATATTATCATTAATAGTGATTTTATTTTGTTTCAGGTCTCGCTCTCGCATGGACAGGTGAGAAGATGCTTCTTTTCTGAGTTCTTTTATGTATTTTATACAATCCCAATAATATGAGACTTATAACCCAAAAATGCAATAGTAATAACTCTCTGTAAATGAAGCTGGCCTTACTCGAAACGATAACAATATTTCTAATCTTAGAATATAGCTGTTACTCATTTATTCATCAATTCATACAATTTATTTCAATAACAATTTTTGGATGAAAATAGAGACGCATGTCCAAAATGTCTTTTTCTCTCAATTTTGATGGAAATATTGAAAATAATGGTTATATTAAAATTCACTATAATGCAAAAAAAAAACAATGAGAAATCAATGAATAAATTATTTCAAAAGAGCTTTAAATCTGTATAAAAATATTAGCTTGTGAAAAATATGAATGTATTGCCAATCGATAACTGAATATGGTCATACTCAAGTAGTTAATGAATAATCATGTTTCTTCTCTAAAAAAATACTTCTTTATGTCCAGTCAAATACATAAACTCTACAATGATATTGAACACTTATATATTTCTATCTGATAAATAAATGGAGATGTTAATAGGATATGAGAAGTCCAAAGTTTTAAAATGTGTTATATTGAGGTGTAGCATAAATACGCGTTATAATATTACAATTTTGGTTATAATTTTATTGCAGTAAAATTTATAAATTACTCATACTTATAAATGTAAATACTGTTCTCATAAATGTATGAGTGGAAGCACTGAATGTAGTAATAAATATCGAAGTGAGCGAAGAAAATAAAATTAATGAGCATAAAAATGAAGAATCAATTCAACAAATTCCTAAATGACGGTTCAAAACTGACACTTATGTGGGCTGGGTCACTGTCAAGTTCAATGTCAAGTTGATTGTCTCTCTCCCAAGGTCTCTGGCCGATAACAAGTGCTTCTCCCTCTCCAGACATGCCACACTAGCTTATGATTACAATAGATTCATTCATGCCTCAATGTATAACGGGATATTAAGGACTTGTGAGGTCTTCATCCATTCATGTTTTCTCTATGTCAATAGAGTTCATTGATAGTGAAGTTCCGTTAGAGTTATTGAGGAATCAACTGGATTTCTGTCGGGTTTCGACTGTTTCAATGCATGTTTTATATTGATGAAATGTTTTCAATAATATATTCTGCATTATTTTAGAAATATTATCTATACATGTTTTAAAATTATTTCGGGTTTAGTTTTATTACCAACTTACCAACTCATCATCGGATGTAATCATGTTTTGGTAATATAGTCTGTCTAAGCAAAGAAGACCCTCTGGCAAGATGGGAAAATGACTCCTGATTGGTAAATTTTTTATCAATTATCATAAAATTGGTCTATAGTTTGAGATCAAATTGATAATTTTTGAATTAAAATTGACCGAGCTCGAGTCATTTTTCCATCTTGCCAGAGGGTCTTCTTTGCTTGGACAGAATATAACATAAATTGATGATCCTGTAAATCCATTTCATAAAATTAAAGTGGAATAATTGAAAATTTTTTAAATTCATTAATGGAAAAGTTCTACGACATCATTGTTCACTCTTCATCAGAGCATCAATAATCTTTGAAATTACGTCCTTCATAATGAAAAATTAATAGCCCTATGATAATAAATATAGATCTTTCCTATCTTTGAAGGAGAAAGATATCATCATTCACAAACTTAGACCCTTATCATGAATAGTGATTCACTTATAATTTCAGTTTAAACCATCAGATGGCTAAAATTAGATGCATTATAATAAATTTTACCATAACTTGATCTATTCATTGGTTGGTTTATTTTTTGATGAGGAGGGCCCAGATAACTTAATAACTTATTATCAACATTCAAGTGTTTTATCAATTCAAACAAAATCAAAATAAATAATAAATAAATAAATAAATTTTATTTCTTCATAGATAAAAGAGGACAAAACAATACATTTCAATTATACAATGTCAAAACAAATAATTCATAGCCTGAAAAAATTATAATAATATAGTGAAAATACAAAAAAAAAAAAAAAATTACCAATTTAATGAAAAATCTCTTTGCTTATCTCAAGTGAACCAAACTTGAGAATGTTGAACAAATTAAAATTTAAATAATAATTAATTCGAATCTTAGTTTATTGCTATAGGCTATACTAAGCAGCAATATTCTTAGATAGTTCGATAATTATAATGTTGATAAATGGACAAAGGACTTCTGAACTGCAAATATTACCAATGTACTAAATAGCAGGCAAAATCCATTAAAAAATATCAATTGAAGAATATTAAAATATACTTTCATATTATTTATTATAATACGCTACGTTAATGTCCATTTATTTCATTTTGAAGATCTTGTTCCATTAGTGATACCCCATCAGTAAAGTAGTATACTCTATTGAAGACTAAATGATATTGACTTAAATTTTACCAGCTTCTTTCTGAAAGTGCAAAGCGTTAACAAATGTTTGAGCCAATGATAATGATGATTTCAGATAGCGGAGGTCACTCAGTGACGTCATCAGTGTCCTTCCTCTCCGTCTTCGCGGCCATTTTACTAATGCACACTCTGTCCTGAGTAGAATGAGGAGATGGAGGAGGAAGCAGAATCGGATGAGGAGGAGAAGGAGAAGAAGAAAATTGATGCCACAATTCAACGAAAAGTTGCGTCACTAGCGCTACTCCCAGGGCGGTGGACATAAAATGAACTACAATTCAAACAAAACAATGAACTACTAAAAGTCAGAAAGCATCGTTTCATGTTACGGAAACTTTGAGGAGAGAAGTTGAAATAGTTTTCATAATGGAACACTACTGTAGCTTGAAAGCTATAGATGTATATTTTCAAGAAAATGCTTTCTTTTAAAGAGTTTTGGAGGGCGAGGGAGGAAATTGCTGCAATAGTGTCTCTTTTTAAACGTCTTTGGTGTACTGTATTTGTGATGGGATGGCAGCAGGAAGGTAGGGGAAAATTGCAACAATCCACAACGTGTCCCTGATTCCATTTCATAAAGAAGTGTGACCTAATTTCCGGGCTTGTTATCATTTTTCTAAAAACTGTTTTCTAAGGATACGATCGACAGCAGTCACCCACAATCATCGAGTAAACATCGAGTACCATTCATGATATAATAATATTCTAGGTTTATTCATGATATAATAATATTCTAGGTTTTCTGTGGTCCAATTCATCAAACATTCATTCAAAATTTAGTTCCAATTGGCGGTTTCAGCTTTTCTATGCAGTGAAAAATACTATGGGGAGCGAATCTGAAATTTGAGCGTTGTGCTTTTTTATACAATTTTTAAAATTTTACAGTTTTCAGGGTAAAGTAACCCCTTATACAACGCAGAAAATAATACAACTTTTTCGGTAATCGTATACCTGTCATGAAGCTCCTCCCTCAACGTTTTTAATAACTTGCTTGTAATGCTATGTGCCATAAGTTTCTTCGACTTTATAATTGGGTGGATGAAATAATTAGAGCTCAAAGTATTCCATTCATGGAATGCCAAATTGATATTTCAATGGATCAGTGAAGGATTGAAACATTATGATAAAATTATTTATTATTTCAATTTGAAAAATCACTCAGGTTAATGTTTTACCTCATTATCATAGATGAAATTTCTATTATTTATAATCGATCATTTTTTGGTTCATTTTGTATCTCATAATATTACTTACCTTCAATTTCATCTCATTAAATCAATATGACATCGAGTAAATTTGTGAATTTCCGGCCTTGTGCATTATTGTAATATGGGTAACGCACCAAAAAATTAAACCAAAATACTAATCGATAAGTTAGTAATTATAATACTACCTAGTTGTAATCCAATTATGAATTAAGCACAGGGTTAATAATATATTTACGAACAATTCTGATGTGTTGAGGAACTTTGGAATTTATTGTAAGGAGGCCTTCGAACTTAAGTGTTTATTTTTTACGGTTACCATTAACAAATTGTAAAAAAATGATTGATAACAGAATTTTATACAAGAGTTATGTTTGGGAAATTTGATAAAAATTGTCTAATATTTTGTCTGTTATTCAATCAATATTCTTACGAAAAAGAATTTTGATAAATTCTCATCTGCTCTAGAATTGAATTTCTTCCATAGCATTAACTGGCTTTTATGCCCTTATTACCAAATTCTTAAACATTTTGTAAGTGGAAAGCATTATTATTAATCATGTCAATGAACTCTTATAAAGTTATTTTGAATAAAAATTGTATTCGAGTTTCTATACTCTCTACATAGTGGTTGATAAAATTTACAATATTATTATTCTCTCATTTTTGTAAATAATGTTTACGTATTTTACTAGAACTATTATAATTATCATCATTATTATTAATACAGCATTACCATTGTTTTTTAGATGTGATACATTTATTATATACGTATGTATTTATTGTATGTGATAATTACTGTAAATACTAATAATATTTCTGGATAGCTTTATTTTCCCGTATGTTTCTAATGCTAGATTGTTATAAAATAAACAGGGAAATTTTGAACTAAGTGCCAGACATTTTATTTATCCATTTCATTTTCCTCATCTAAGAGAGAAATATAACTCTTTCTTTCTATTTTCATATACCTGTCTCATTTTCCATAGAATTTCATGGTAGAAGATCTAGAATAATTGTAAAAACGGAAAATAGGTATCTACGTAGTAAACGAGGAAAGTAGGTGTGACAAAGCATGATTGTCTGTCCAAGCAAAGAAGACGTTCTGGAAAGATGGGGAAATGACTCCAGCTCGGTCAATATTTGTTCAAACATAATAAATTAAGTTTAAAATTGTGCGGAACATTCTAATCTACAATAAATTGTAAACGAAATCCATGATTTTTGAACCAATTGAATCTGACCTGGAGTCATTTTCCCATCTTGCCAGAATGTCTACTTTGCTTGGACAGACTATAACATGTCGATGGTACCACGTGAATTATTAAAGAAATCTTCTTTAGCTTTCAAGAGGTGATACACCATTTTCTTCTCCCTCTCATACATCAATCCCCCTCAAGTTTCTTTTTCTCTTCCCTTGCTTCCCTTTTCCTCAACCGTTCATCACTCAAAAATTTCGGCGATCGCTTGATTCAATTTATCCGAAAGTTGCAGTAGAAGTAACTTAAAGTGTGTATGATCACGCCACCCTCTCTTTAAAAATTTACAATAACTTTGAAAGCAATTCCCCTCATATTCTCGCCAAGCTTTGCTACACAAGCAAGCGGAGAGGCGACGGTTGCATTTTTTATGTGGAGAATTTCATGGCAAGTCATCTTGTTTTTCTGAGTGTGATGTCTGAAACAAATTTTGAAAGTTGGTGGAACATTTCCCTCAGCTATGTTATTCATTCAGTTTTATATTGTTTTGATTGAACTTTGAAAGTTGATGTATAGTTCTCAGATCGCACTCAATACTTGAAGTAAAAAGTTACATTCCTGTAGTTTCTTTTATTCTATTCATCACAATTTTTCAAGTATTTTTTTCAAAACAAGATTATTTATTTATCTGCGATAGTAATAACAGAAGAAGAAAAATTTGGAAATAAATCTCTTGTTTTGAACTTGTATTTGGAATCCAGGTCAAGTAAGTGAATATGATTGATATAAAAAAAATTATTGATATCAATTGGAATAATAATAATTGGAGATGATTCTCAATAGTTGTCAGTTATGCATCAGCTTAACAATGAATACTCTTCTTCATCAATTTCATGTTATGAAGACAGTTTTTTCAAATAGTTGTATCATATTAGTTGTATACTTCGTTATATTATATGTATACTTCAGTTCCTTTCAAGTTTGGCTTTTATTCATTGGAAACGAATAATGTGATTCTCATCTACATCTTACTCGATCGGTTATATCTCACAATGCATTTCTTCTCTATACTCCATTTCTCACTTTATCAACTCATTCCCACCTTCTTACCATGCCGAAACATCCCATTTTATTTACTTAGCTTTACTCTAATACCAAATTCAATCTATTATAATGAATGGATTGAAATGTCTTTGCTGATACTATACTAGGAACTCAATTGAAAGAAAGAGATCCATCGAGTATCCTCCTATTTTTTACCGATCAATAACTCACTCAATACTCACTCTTATATCTCTCACAAACTTCACACTCTCACCCTGTTTTCTATTTTATTCCTCACTCTGTTCCTCTCTCTTCTCACTCTTTCTTTCTCCTCCTCAGTTTCTCTCTATTCTGTTCTTCTCCCCCGTTTCTTTTTCTTGCTCACCTCTCCTCCCTTTCATTCCCACTTCTTCCACCCCCCACTCAACACTTTCTCTCACTCACTCGCTCCCTCTTCCTCTTGGTATCATTCTCTCTCCGCCAGTTCCTCTCTTTTCCGTGACCTGTAGCCGACTGACCGGTGAGAATGGCCGCCCTGAATTATTTACCACAGGGCAGCAACACAGCAGAGGTAGGCTACAGCCTACAGAGTACTACAGCCATGTCCAAATTGTTCTTGTGCCGACGTCCCGTGGGTTTTGATGTTGTTCCACGCCAGAATGGACGTTTTCTGCTCTTTTTTCCACCTCTTCGTCATGTTCCTACTGTTTCTTATACTCTTTCATATCGTCCGCTCATCACCTATTCCTATACGCTGCATCATCAACGATGATTGATGATGATGATGATCATCATCATCATGATGATTCATTATGCTATTTTACCCTACAAGGTGGAAATGGAAGTTACTTACTTTTCTTTTTGTATTTTATTCTCCTCTTACTAACTTTCTTACTAGCTTGCTAACCTTTCTCTCATTCCTTTTTTCCTCCTTTTTCCATTATTGTTTATCATTCTATTCTATTCTATCGATTCTCCTCGTTCTCTTATAATATTTCTTGACCTCCCAATCCGCATCCTGTTCCAACTCTTTCCAAACTTTCATTTTCTCTCACACCTTCTATCACTATTCCTCTTCTTCCTATTAATCTTCCTGCTCGTCTCCTATCCTTCTCTTTCTTCCAATCTTTTCCTCGTCCTCTTAATTCGTATTCCTTCATTACACCACCCCACTTAGTGTTTCACTGTTTTGCACTTATTTCGTTCTACAATAGACTAACCAAATATGTTTGGTGAATTATAATCAGAGATCGGTTATCTCTAGCCCTATACTTACACCCATTCCTAGAATGCCACTAATAGGCATATTCATCTTCCAACGTTTTCCATAATTTAATGTATATTCAACGTCTTATACTCCTCATAATTTCTTTGATAACTTTGGATTTTGCGTAAAACGTATAATGTAGGGAATACGATTTATCGGAGTCGAGAGTTATCTCAATTAGAGTCAGAACTTTGGATTCGATTCCATTACACTCGATTTCATTACACATTCCATTACACGATTCGATTCCATTACACATCGAAATATTCGATTCCATTACACATTCTACTTGCTTTCATCATGATTAAAATGTAACTCCACGTTTTTCAAGCCCTGTTGTTTCATAGTATTCTATTTCATTTTCCAATTCTCATAGATTCTCTCAACATAGAATATTATTTCAATTCTCAACTGACGCCAATGTTATGTTATTCACCTAATCTAACTTAGTTATTGATGGTTTGATAAGCTCACAACTAAAATCACATACAATCATCATCAGTTAAGGTCGCTAGATGAGCTCACTACTATAATATTACATCCAATCATAATAAATAATCAAACTTACAACAAAGCACATCTATTTCATACCAAATACTAACAAACTAATATGATAATAGATGGCAGTACGCATCTATGTGGACCAAAATAAATTAGTTACAAAAATAGAGCCTTGCATCGAATTCAATGTTAATTCACAGAGGGTCTGATCAGTATTGAAATCCCTCTATAGCCTGTACAAGCAAAGAAGACATTCTCGAAAGATTGGAAAATGACTCCAGCTCGGTAAAAAATAGTTTAAAACTTGTAAAGTTAGTCTTGGATTGTAGAAAAAATCCTGATCTACAATTTGAAATCAAATTCATGATTGTTGAACCAATGTTGACCGAGCTGGAGTCATTTTTCCATCTTGCTAGAATGTCTTCTTTGCTTGGACAGACTATACAAACCCTGTCACTATCTCGCCGCTATGTTGAATTGTTTATCGAATTTGTTGCTCATCAAATGTCATCTATGCTGTGAAATGAAGGTCCTGCCAACTAGCATTATTGGAACCATTGGAGCGGTAACGTATGCATGAATTGGAATGTATAATCAGGCATGCAAAATGCAATGTTCGCAAAGTGGCATGAAAACCAGAGAATCCATACTATCATTCTATTCCTGTTGACGATTAATCTAATTTGCGATTATTCTATTCTCTAATTCTCTACATTTCAAAATTCCTTGTCACCAATTTTTCTCTACCTTCATCTTTTGGTGACATTGATGTTATTAATTTGTTTCTCTACTTCTTTCCTATTTTTTTCATTTTTGTAACTTTTTTAGTGAATCTTTGATTCGTGTTAATCATCGATTTTTCTCCCCCTTCCATTAAAATATTTCTTGATTTTTGTATCCTTCTTTTACTCTCGTATCGTTGTATTGTTCGATTAATTGCTTCCAAGGAATGAATTTTCAAACAAATTATTTCCATACTCATCATCCACATTCCATGAATTTCCCATAATAGCATATATGCTTCCTCAGGATTCCCATTGGTATTTCAATTTTTCATGTCCTTCATATCAAATAATTTGATTTCCTCATTCTTCATCTGCATTATTTTCTCCATCGACTGTATTATTCTTTCTCTCACTAGCCTATTATCACACTATTTACTTATTTATTGACTTTTAAAGAGGCAAAGTTAGGATTCAACGGTCCTCTCTCACACTTATGTGAATGGATCTGACTATTTATCCAGATATCTCTCTCTTTTTCTCGTCTCCCTTCCATAATTCTCCTTCTGCAATCCCTTTCACATCCATATTCTCGCTTTTTCCAATTCATCTTCTTTTTCACATTCTGAATTCAATAATCTCACTCATCAATAATTTTCTCTCTCACATCTAAAAGCCTATTACTCACATCTTCTTCTCTTATCTTATATTTTTGATTTCTCCTCAATTTCCCCCACTTTCTCTCCTTTTCTCCTCTTGTTACTCACCATAACTTTTACCCTCTTCTCGTCCTTCTCGCTCTCTACCATTCCCTCCCCAGTCCCCACCATTCCAACTCTTCTCTCTCCCCCTCACCACATTAGGTTTTCTCACTAGTTCCCTCTCTATCACTCTCCCTATCTATCTATCTCTATCTGCTCATATCTATTCCACTCCAATTATAATTTCAAAATAATTCAACGATTATTAGCGTAGTGTTCTAGACATATTCCATCACTCATTATAATAATGCATAGCTTATTATTCTGATTGTGATGGAATTGATGTTCGTTTCAGTGACCCTGCCGTTGCTCAGTGACTTTCTTTATGTTAAACAGCAGCTGTCAGACAAGAAGAAACTCTCATGCAGCAAGAACCCTTTCGAAAAACACCGTTTACAATTTTGTTAACTGAATACGTTTGCCGGCGTTTTCATGAATAATCATCATGACTGGAAACTTCTGCGTTACTGGTGTGAGTTAGTTAGTTGCTCGCTTCTTAATCGCTCCAATTGAATTTCAAAGCTGGTGCCAAAAGATTGGCGGTTTTCGATTGACGATTGTTAGTACTTAACTCTGTCGGTACAGACTGAAAGTTGTCTGCAAGAGGGAAACAGTTTGTTAAGGGTTTTATTGACACGATATACACTCGTGAACCGCTAGCCGATTGTCCTGATAGAGCTTAGCATTATCTGCAATTTAAAACGAGAGGCGTATTGAATACTCGTAATGAAAGTGCATACGTAGAGTTCATGTCAGATTTGCGAGAAGAGACAACATTATTTTCATCAATAGCTAGTTTTCAGTGATCCAATAGAGCTAGACTTAATATCATATTAGCTTATCAGGGTTAATAACAAATGAGATCATAAGTAGGCCTAATCTCTATGTAGGAGATAGAAGTAAGACAAATAAATCTCTGAAGTAACAGCTCCAGTTGATGTACAACTTTTCTACAGTACTTGTGAGGGTGATATTGTGGTAGTAATCCATATTAAAGACAAGATGTCAAATCACTGATTTATTTTAAAAAAAATCGAGATACCAGTTTAGGTTGTTACACCATTATCGAAAGTCCAGTTTAACATAGATTGATAATGGTGTAACAATCGAAACTGGTATCTCGATTTTTTAATAAATCAATGGTTTGACAACTTCTAGTCTCTTCATTTGATAATATAACTCTAATTAATGAGCGATTGATGCTTTCTTCCTTTCCTATTCTTTATCTTTCCAAGTAATTCTTTTACGAGTGAATCTTACAAGAATAGGTATTTATATTAATTGTTCCTCATGTCCAGCCGAAGTTACGCTTTTAAGACTCGAAGATCCTCTCTTAGGCTGAGGCCGCACTGCCGGTTGATAGAGCCTGGAGGGTGGAGGGAAGTTGATAAATCTATAGAACATACACACCATCCACAGTAATACATAGTATGAATGGTATGACGTCATTCTGTCTTTTGAGGTTATGTTGTCCATATTTAAGAATTCCTAGATGGCGGCTGAATACATACCATTCATACGATGTATTACTGTATTACGGTGTTTATGTTCTATAGATTTACCAACTACCCTCCACCCTCCAGGCTCTACCCACCGGCAGTGCGGCTTCAACCTTACACTTAACCGTAACTTATCAAGCACAGCATAGGTGAAAATAGCACATCAAGTAGACGTTGCATGAAATAATTTTTTGAGGTGTAGGGTATAACCATTATTTTATTGATTCGTTCAACCGATAATTTCCAGGCTACCTATCCTCAAAATTATTTCTCATCCAAATTCACTCAAGATTCACTAATTCCTACTTTTCCAAATTTTTCTAATATTTTTTTCTACTGGTGAATTTGAGATACGATCAAATGATCAATTATTCCAAATTCCCTCTCAATCAATAATCGCAGATAATTCAAATACAGGATGAAATAATAATCATTCATTAAAATTGTATTGGAACATTGATAGAATATAGATAGTAGACTAAATACACGGTTTTAAGTACAAATGTATTAGTTCAGGTATAGTCATAATACGGTGTGTAGGAACAGTATGCTGATAAGCTTCCAATCATTGCCCTCTCGCTCTCGATATAATATGATAAAAGCACATAGATAGGTGCTTGTTCAGTACAAACAAATAATTATTCCGATTTTCGCCAGCGACGGAAAATATTGTTACATCTTTGATAGCGGAACCATCTCGTGAAACCTGTTTGCTTTGAAAACAAACGCGAACGCGGTAATTGCTCGCGCCTAATTAATTGGATTCCACGATTCTGTACGCGTATGCAGAATGTAACCGAGCAAACAGCCAGAACTGAATTGCTGCAAATGAAGGTAATGCACCTGACAAAGAAAATATCCAAACTGAGCGTTGTTTTCGATTGCAATGTTAGTGAGTGTGCAGAGATAGAATGATATTTTTCAAATTTGTTTTTCAGTTGAAAGCGAATTATGCAACTAAATTCTCGTATTGCAATACTGTACCAGGCTGGTTGATATCTCTGATTATTTGTTTCAAGTGACAAAAATTCTTGCTCTCAAAGGATTAGCGTTGGGTAACAACACATAGACTCCAATCGTTCCTAATACTGATTATGTTTCAAAGGTATTCAAGATACATGAAGTATGAAGTGTGAAGTTGTACAATAAAATTATTGATAAAGAGGTGCTTTCCAAAACTACGGCATAATACTATGCTATACTATGTAGAATACTATGCTGTAATATAGGCGTCAGCTGACAGTGTGGTAGTACTGCTATCTAATGGCACGCCTACAAAAACTCGCAGCTGCCACTTGAAAGTATAGGAGCTCAATTTTCTACGCCTGTGCGTGGCATAGTATTTCGTAAAGCACACCTAAAGTGTAGTGGGTAGAGAGCCGAGCTATAGAAATATGTTGTCCAAACCATATTAATACGATAATATGGATAATATTAATACCATATCTTTCCACATGGAATGAATCGCTGAAAAAAATATAAATTACAGACTCTATAGATTGTATATCACATACTTTCAGTTATCTCTGTTATCAATATGGAGACTTGAGGTACGTGTGAAAAAGGTGGACTCCAGAAATAGATGATACATAATATTGAACTTCCAACCAATTCATTCACTCATTCTTATGATACATAAACTGAAAATTCCCCAGTAAAAGCAGTTAATACTATCAGCTTGTAAGTATTTTAAGAGTCCAAATTCTGAAGTGACTAGAATTTGAAGACCATTTCGAAGGATTCCAGAGCAAAATAATCAATTCATAATTGAACTACAAAACCATTCATCCATCATTTTCATATACTTGAAATCTCCGTAGCCCGAATTCCGAAGAGTCTCAATCTCGAAATATTTCCCGCAAGCAAAATATCCTCCTCTGTTAACAGCATACCTCCCAGAAATCGGATACTTCACTTTTTCACGTTTATTTCAGAAAATATTTCCAGTAAACTCGAGGGTGTACGATATACTTCACGGAAGATTTTCATAAATATTGATGGGAGACAATATGGCGGATGGGGCCTTCCGGCAACTCGGAGAGAATCTCTGAATTGTTTTCGACTAAGATAACCGGGCTGGTGTTATTGTTTCTTGGAGATTTATGAAAGTAGAAGAAGACGCTTGAGTTTATATAAGGCTGCAAGAATACTCTGGGCCCTGTAACTCCACCTCTGGGGATGGGGTTGAGATAGCTTTAATCCTATCTCAGACAATCTGTGAGGGTCTGCTAGAGACACATACGATGCGACACCGTTGCTCTATTTATGTTCGTTTTTGAGGAGAAAAAACTTTGAAATCTGAAACTTATATGTAAATTTAATATGGAGAGTACAGTGGGTTATCGTAGACGTTAGTTTCTAAAAAGCTTTGACAAGACGTTTGTAAATAATTGAATTAATTCAATGAATTAGTAAATAAAAACATCCACCCACCTTCAGTTTTTTCAACATGTTTCGATTATTCAAAATGTAAATTGAAATTGTAAATTGTTGGTAGAGTAATTCAATATGATCCTATTAGAACAAAGATGTACATAGGGTATATAAGTAGATAGGGTACATAGGGTAGATATTGATCTGTTATTTACCGTGTATCAGAGAATTTAAATCGAGTTATTCATCCTCTATGGTAAGGATAGAATGATAAGGAATATACAATTTTTATCGTGAATGTTTTACCCCTCTCACCGCTTCACCACTATCGTAGTGAAGGAGAGGAGTCTCTCCCACCCTCTACAGTTCAGTTTATGAATGTAATTCTTCAGGCAGACCTGTGCTTCTTGTTCTCCTGCTGATGTTAGTGAGTACCGCTTTGAAATAATATTTCACCCAGCTCCAATACTTATTTTTTCTCAAGGCTACTGTATTTATCAAAATGTTCAATTAATGAGAATCAAAGAACCCTCTTTAAAATATGTTTATTTTGAATAACATGTTTCGGCGTTCTCGAGCCATTTTCAAATGCAAATGAAATATTTTAAAAAAGGTACTTTGATTTTCATTGATTGAACATTTCACCCAGCTCATATTCTCATCTTACTCATATGTTACTCGGTCCTCCCAGAGTGTTTGATACGCCGCGATTAACACTCTTATTAATAATCAATATTGGAGTTTATAGGCAATTGATGGAATGAAGCTCTGGAAAACATTGGAAATTAACAAGGAAATCTTAAAAGTCCAAGGTGAAATTGAAAATTTCAAAGTGGAAATTCGAAACACTCTTACCCTAATATCTCTCTCTATTCAGTTTAATGAACCATAATATCATCCTATTGTTCTCTTCAGAGTTTTCGGCAATTCGAGAGTTTTCTTTGTTCAGAAAGAAGCACAAAAATAACCCATGGCCGTTCTCATTTTGATACAAAACGTATAGAGTTCTGGAGTTTTTTGTATTTAGCATTTTTACGGTCACACCGGCTCTAGAAGTTTGTTCGTTAGCTGAATTTTCCAACAGTTGTTTGAAAAAGAAAACTGAGTCACCTAGCTGGTAGGGATTGAAGTTTTCTCAATGTGCGTTGGGAATATAATCTGGAAAATTATCATTGGAATTCACATGAGGTCCAATTCAGACAGGAAACTGTAGAGAAGATGCGAGGTCCCATTGAAAAAGCTGTCCACTTTTATGATACTAGCTCGCATTGCGAGTTGGAGGGATATTGTACGAATTGTGCTGTCCCACTATGGCTATTTATTTATGGGCTAAGCATCCCCCTCTAGAGAAACTATTACTTTTTAAGATTAGTTTTGTTTTTTGTTTAGATCTCTTTATTTCTGGGCTGGAGTAACCTATCAGTTGCAAGTTCCTCACAGATATAAGATTATATACCAGAAAAATAAAATGAAAAGTGAAATTTAGAAGAAAGAGTTTCTAAAAGGATGAGAAGAATCCAATCAGTGTTCTTATCTATTGAAAGGGAAATGGCGATAACAATAGTAATTAGGAGCGCAAAACAAACATGAAATATATTTTTCAAAGGGTTGTTCTCGCTTTCCTTTGGTCATTTTTCGTTTGCCAAAGAAAGAGTATAGTCTTGAGCGCTCGTGACATTATAATAATGACCACTAACGTGACTTCAATCTACTGTATAACGTTCATATGAATCCTATTATTCGTATCACAATGGCTATTCCATAATACATCAATACAAGTTGTACTTGATTGAGTCAAGACTGTATACTCTTAATATTGACTTCCCTATAAGTGTATTTTAAGGCTGTGTCATTTCACTGGCGGCTTGTACCCACGAAACAGGTGAAGTGCCCTATCTTTTACTGTACAGCACTTCACATGTTTCGTGGGTACGAGCCGCCAGTGATTTATATATCATGTATAGAGTAAGCAGATGAGAAAAACTCTTTACTTATCGTTCTTTCCATAATCAATGGGAAAATAATTTCCCGATAAATCTAGAAAACAACACAAATGAAAAGGTAGTGAAACTCTAGAAAATATAGAGTAAAATAAAATGATAAGTAGAAAGAGAAGAAGACTGATGAAACTATTGTAAAGGATATGATAATTGTATTCGATTATCAACTTTATTGATCAAGGTCACAAATCATATTAAAATAATTGATCAGAAATATTATGCCAATTATTACACATGAAATTAATCACGCTATTCGCTTGATTGAATCTATACTATGAAAACCTATTGAATGAAACAGTAAAAAGGTAAGACCCGCCAACAGAAAGAAGAATACAAAAAGAGTATGGTGCAGTCAAAAAGAAGGAAGATGGAATACGAAGAATGGTGGAAAAGAACAGAGAAGAAATCAAGGGGAACAGAGCAGAAGACAATGAAGTCGGAGAGATGGGAACGTTGAATAGAATGGGGCGCTCAATAGAAAAAGTCGTCTGTCCCCATCTCTTTCCTTTCAGTGACAAATTCACTGTCTTAATGAAATTCCAGTTGGAAATCTCAAGAACCACCGCGAATAAAACTGTCTGTCAGTGGCATGTTTCCCCCTTGTTAATTTCCCCGCAAGCGGCGCCATCTAGGGCAAATTCGGTGGGGGATTTCGCTCCATTATTTGCAGACGAGTATCGGGAGATCGATCCTGTTACTAAGGCATTATCTGGCAAGGGCATGGGGGAAAAGTGGTTCAAATGTTTGATAGATTTACGTTGTTCCACTGAATTCGAATACAGAATATACACATGGTTGAAGATTAGAACTTCACTCCGCTCCGCTCTAGATTCTGAATGTGGAAATTCCATAGATCAATAATTCCGATACCCTTAACGAAAATCAATAGCCACGCATTTAGAAACCCACTGAACCCTGGTTCAAGTATATCAAATGAAAATCAAGATTTGATTTCAAACTTTTTTCGTGTGTCTCCATGAACTAGAAAATAGAGTTTCTCATATTAATTATTGGTAGAAGAAGGCCACAGCGCACATTCAACTGTCACAAACCTTTCCCACTGGGAGTTGAGGAATGCGCATTCGTGAGCTACAATAATTATTTCGACCCAAATGCCACTCTTCAGTTCGTTCCTCATCAGCGAATCTTGTGCTCATGAATTATGTCCGTTTCAATTTCGAAGTCGTGTGTTTTCCCACCGCGATTTTCCTTCCCCACCTCCTCTTTCTTCTCTTCCCACCCTTTATACTTACTATCTACCTTCCTTCTTTCTACTATGATAGTTCTACATAGGAAGACAGTGATATAAGGTTTACTATCTAATAAACTAGGGATATGTCGTTGATAGTTTCCTCGTTCATAAGACGAAACTGTTTCTTGATATTAGGTAACTAGTCTATTAACTAGTTGAGAGGTTGTCATTTTTATCAACTGCAGTGTAACCTGGCTTGATATAAAGTATATACACTTTTCATAACACTTTCAACTTTTAATGATACTAATTAGCTGATGAATAAATTGAAAGAAATATTGTTCAGATACATCCGATTTTCACTTACTCAAGGAAATGAGAATCGGAAGCTCACTAAAGTAAGTGGAAATCGGAAGCTCACTAAAGTATGGAAATCGGATGTACCTGGACAATATTCCTTTCTCTTTCCACTGTGTATCGAAATAAATTAAGAAGAGTTCAATTTTAAAATATTTGCATGAGTCACTTTTTTTAAATTTAATTTTTGAGTAGTTATGATCTTTATGCAAATGGTCAGGTTTATTTGACTCATCTCACTGAGCCATAGTCTCACTTGAATCCGTTATGTAATCTTAGATTTGCTATTTGCGATAAAACGTTAATGTATGAAAAGTGGTCAACCCGTTAAATGGGAAACAAAGCAATGGAAAAATAATGATGGCAGAGTACTGTCCATAACACTATACTCCATTCACGATCACTTGAGACGGAATAAACAAACTTTTTGAGTGTGTGTGCGTGTAACTGAAGGTCTTCTTCTATGCAAAACTTTCGGCCACAGACCAACAGCTCAAGACAACAGTCTTGAAACAAAACAAGTCGGACTGTAGCCAATCATAGCTCCAGACAAGAGTCAGCTGTTCAACATAGGGCTCTATAAAAAGGGGGTAGACGCACGGTCCGCCATTCTGTGGTCAACTTTTAGCGCCAGGTTTGAATTCATTCAATTCGACAGTCAAACATATGATTAATAATAGAAATCATGTTAGAAAAAAATAATGCGGTACTCACTTCACAGAGCATTGAATTCCCAGTCTGGCAATTTTTCAATCAAAATTTCAAATTTGATTCATATTCCTGCATCTGGCAAATTTGTATTTTTTAATTTCAGTTTTATGATAAAAATGGTTATATTTTTTGCAATTTGATCCTAAGCAATATGGACCAATTTTTTTTGACAAATTAACCTCCAAGATTTCAAAACAATAACTTAATTCATTTACTCAACTTGATAAACAGCTGTTGATCGTCTCTATCATCAAAAATATTCATATGAATTCAAACCTGGCGCTAAAAGTTGACCACAGAATGGCGGACCGTGCGTCTACCCCCTTTTTATAGAGCCCTAGTTCAACTGAATCAGACTTTTTCGCGTAGAAGAAGACCTTCCATTACACGCACACACACGCAAAAGGTTTGTTTATTTTGTCTCAAGTGATCGTGAATGGACTATAGTCTGTTTAATCAACCCCGTTTATTCAACTATTCTGTCTTCACAAGATAAGAATAATACATGGAAGAAGACAAGATTTTTGATAGGGCATGAAAAATATAAAATGATGAGAAGAATACCATTCATTCAACTACTTCGATTAATCAACCTCGTTTATACAACTTGTTCGAATATCTTCTTTCATTCAACCACTCAGTCTCAGTCCATTCAACTATATCCCGTTGAATCAACTTCGTTTATTGACAATTTCAAATAGTTCAATCAACTATTCAGTTGAACCAACCAATTCCCCTCTAATACAAACGTCCAGCATGTCTCATAGCTGATGGTTGAAGCTAGCAGACCCGACACATAGAAGAAAGACATTGATCGATTGAATTTCTAGGTCCCAGTTGGGGGTCCTGTTCCTGGTGAAATTAATTGATACGGTTATCCTTCAACCCCCTCCCTTGCGATAACACACGAACCCCACAAATTCCCTGATTTTACGATTTGCGTGTATTTGGTATCCGGTTGACATTGTCGAATATTCCCTACTGATTTTGTGATTATCAATGTCAAGAGTGTTGTATACCCAAAAACTCTCCAAATATCTAACAATTGTAGCTAGGGAATTCAACAGTGATCTGAATTTCAGGTTATGGAGCTACCGACTACTGTTTTTGTAGTAGTATTAGGTTAGTTCCAGTTAACTGCGTTTCATTTTGAGTATTCCACTTTTGACCCACTTTTTGGTTGTATAACTGAACTCTTTTTCAGCAATTTGAAGTTGATGGATATCTGTTCTTCCAAAATCTACTCTTTATCAAAATCTAAAACCTCTCCTATTCTCGCAGCTACTTGAACATTGGATTCCACAATTTGAAACCCATTTATTATATTAATTTAGAATAAAATGGTAATTTACTCTTCTTGAATTATTTAAGAACATAGTTCAGAATCGTTTTAATTCCGAAAACAACAATTTATTGAATTCTATGAGAAATATAACAGACAGCGATTGCAAGCAGCTCATTTATATACAATATTTTTTCATTCAATCTCTATCGAAACAGATTTCTGAATAATACAACAGAAGAAGAAACGTTGTTTGCAGAGCCAATGAAACCGCCCCTTAGATATCTTTATTATTATTTTTATGTTTCTCATTATCATCTTCGTTTCTTCGGGCACTCCTCGGACCGAAGATAAAATAATGAAATTTGAATTTATTCTGGATCGTGTTTTATGGAAATTGGCCTCTTTTTTAGCACTTGTGATAGAAGTTAATTAAGAAGTTAAGGAGGGCATTCGGTCGATTCAAACAGAAAGACAATGGGGCGAACGTAGACTGCTTGCAGAACCGAGCTTTTTCTCTCATTCTTCTCTCTCGTTACGCTTCCATCCATTCATCTAATTTCTACTTCTTTGCTCTTCCTTTCTCCTTATTTCTTCTTCATTTGTTCCCTTAACGTAGTCACAAACCGATAAGTTTAAGAATGTTTGTTTCTTTCTTTTCTCCTACATCTTCCCTCCCTTCAGTTATCTTTTTCCTAGTTCCAACACCGTCTTTTACATTTTACTATCCTTCTTTCTCACTTTATTCCTCCTCTACTCTCCATCACCAACTGTTTCTTCTTCTTCTCGTCCCAACCTTCTCTTCTCCTTCATCTGCACGTTAATTTTTTTCGAATGTTTCAACTTGTTCTCAAGTATTCTAGTATTCTACTTTCTCTGTTGATCTTGAAATTTTACTTTCTGTTCTCTCTAACTCCTCATCCACATACCATTTTTCTTATTTGTCCGTCTCTTTATTCTCTACTCTCCTTCTTCCATTTGTCTACTTGGTTATAGACGTCTCACTTTATCCCAATCTTTTTCTACAGCTTATTCTCAGCTCTTCTTAATTTTCATTCTCTTTTTCATTCCCTTATCTTAACCTCAACTTTACTCAGATCTCCTTCATTTTTATTATCTTATTCATTCCCTCATACTTCATTTTTCCTTCCTTCTTATTTATTATCTTGTTCCTTCATTTTTGTTATCTTATACTTACTCAGCTCTCCTTCATTCCTATTCTTTGTTCTATTTCCTCTTGAACGTCTCTCCATTCCCCGAATCATCAATTGAAGAAAAACGCAGTCTTTGAAGAATTCGAAGATTTCTTCTATTCGTCTGTAGACCACTGTGTGGGATGCCTTCAGACTCAGATCAACGCACATCTTTTTCCCTATAATATAATACATGCAAATGAACCAAGACTCAGCCTCGGATCTGATTTCAAATCATATTCTTTTTCGCATCTTCCATTTCATAGAAAAGCAAGAAGAAAGAAAAAATGGTAGAGAGGAAAGTTCACAAAAGCTCTCGGCTCCATTGGTATTATTCTTCCAAGCTGCTTCCATTCATTCTGATTGATTCATGATGCGAAATCTAATCATTAGCGAATGCTAATTATGATTCCGCTCGTGGATGGAATTGAATAACGAAGAGTTTCTGTGTGGTATTCAAGTCTCAATGCGAATTTCCCTTCTTTAAAATAATAATTAGTGAACCTTTCTGAATATGAGATTGAAGTCTTGGAATCGTGCTCCAGTTCAGTTTGAATTCAACACAGAGAATATTGTAATTGAAGTTGACCTACAGGACCTCACAAAGTTGTATTTCATGCTATTCTCCCTTTCAATTGAATAAATCAGTATACATTATTGTAAATATCACCTAAAATTCGTATTATTATCATCCCAAATAATTATTATCTGGATAAATATTGATAAATACTGTATGCATTCCTCAAGGTGTTGATTTGAACGAAAATGATAATGTGGAAGTAGATGATTCTTAAAAACTTATTTCGATTGAAACCATTCCAATCTACCGAGCGCATTCCTGAATGCATTCTTCCTCATGTAAAAAATATCAATATATGATAAATATTGAAAATGTTATAATTATCCTTATTCTTATAGTTATAATTATTTATATATATGTTGAAAAATATTTAGATGATTATCTCAATGCATATGAAGATAAATATTATCAAATAAAAATGATTTTAAAAACTGTATTTTTCTGTTTCAGATCTTCTTGTGTCTTGAATCATGAATAATCTCGTGATATATTGTTCAGATGAACTTTGAAAATATTTCCCCAACAATACTATAAACTCAAGGAACAATCGACAAAGTCACGAAACTGTTTTCCTACAAACCCCCTCAAAGAACAAATCGGCAACCTGAATGCTAGCTGACTTATGACTCAACAGATAGAATTGTAATATCTTCCAAACATAACAATATTTCAATGATAACTGCTAAGTCTGTGATAGTATTCATATTATAAATATCTGGAAGCTACAACTGAACCCCCATATTTTGGTCAACACCTTCACCTTGAAATATACCAGTACTTCCTTCAGTGCTTTGTTTATAATATTATGGTAGTATATTATATTGCCCCCTTTAATATAATTATGATCTTGACATCGGCTGTGGTTTACAATTACCTAATCCTCCATTTATATAGCTGGTAAATCACCATTATTGCTTCAGTGTACTTGTAGTGAAATACAGGCACAATAGAGAAATATTTATCTAATAAATACAGTGAAGACAAAGACAACTAAACTTGTAACTGCGTATTGTGATCGTATTTAATGAACAGTGTTGTATTTTGAATGGAGACCCACCCTGCAAAGCCCTCTAAATAATCTAGAAATGCAAACGCCATATCTCAAACCGCAGCCGTGACTTAATGATTGCGCGTTCGTTTCAAGTTTTCCTTTCTTCTCCATCAATTCTCATCTTCTTATTTTTCTTCCTTTCAATCTTCTCCCTACTCTTCTTCGTTCCTTCCTCCTCATAATCCTTGTTCTATTCTCAATTTCTCCTTCTGTCCACATTGTCATATTTTAAACGTTTTCTTCCCTTTGTATCTTCGTCTATTTCTTTTTCTTCTCCTCTTAATTTTCCTTCTTCTTATTCTTCTTCTCCATGATTATAATTCCTCAATGTTCAATGTTTTCATTTTTTCCACTTCCTCGCACTACTATTCTATCTTTTCTCGCTTTCTTCTCTTTAACGTCTTTCACATACTCACCTTTCCATTCTACTATGTTGCAGTTGCTTGCCTTTCACTTCTTTTTTATTTCTCTACATTCTCTAATGTTTCCCTCTCCATCTAAAATAAAATTTGATTTGATTTGATATCCTTCTTTCTCTTTTTTAAACTTCCTTTTTAAACATCTCTTCCTTTCTCTACCACACTATGCGATTCATAATACCTCTTTCACTTTAATTGTTTTTGTACAACCCACTTTTCCTTCCCAACATCACAAATCTCTTTAGCTTGCCATCCTAATTTGTATTTCCCCACATTCACTTCCTCTTCTAGTCTCTCCATCATTTACATTCACTTCCAATTCATTCATTCTCACTTCTTTCTCTCCTCTCTTCACTCCTCTATCCTCCCTTGTTCCATTATTCTTCTCTCATTATTTTTATTTTTGTTACTAATGCCCGGTTTCTCCAAGCACACTCAAATTTGAGGGACCCTCAAGTTTACTACATTTCCTATACTTATCATAGAAAATGTCAGCTGTTCATCAAAATTTGAGGCTCCCTCAACTTTGAGTATGCTTGGAAAAACCCGGCATAAGTCTTTTTATTCATGAATAAGCTACAACGAAGTTTATTTATAATGATATTATTAGTTACTGTCCTTCAGCAACTGAGATATTTCTAAGAAGTAATAAAGCGTAAGTTATGTCTAAATGTATTTATTCTATAATTATGAGAACACGGTGTCACGCACAGGTTTTTGCTAACCCATGTGACACCAAATCCAATTTTATTGTAATTTTTGTTCTATGTAATTTTCCAAATAAAATTTCTGATTTCTCACTAGTAATAATATTCTTATAATAATAATAATCTAGTAATAATCTTCTATAGTTTTCCTCTTTCCAACTACATATTCACTTTTATCTTTACTATTATTCTCATCATACCTTTTCTCTATTCTTCTCATTATCTTCTTCCCATCTATTCAAAACTTGCTGTCCATCAATAATTTTATTCGTCTACTTAGGTAACTATTCTTGAAAACATCTTCTCCCCTTTACTTCATCTATATTCCATCCTTCCCATTTCCTCTCCTTCTGCCTTACTTCCACTCCTTCCCCCACTATTCCCATTTATGGGGGGTAACTCACCCCCTACAAACCCTCTCACCACCTCTGCGTGCATGTCACGAGCTCTCGACTAGTTATTCAGCAGCGTTTCCCAGCAGAGACCGACTTGGACTTATGGCAAGCAGAGCCTTTGCCATCAAATCAAAGACGAAAAGCAAAGGCAGCAGTCGGCTTGTTACAACTTCTCCAGTTCAGTCTTGACATATTGCATTACTCATGTTTATTCATCAGGCTATGGTCGTGTCGTGCGCTTCCTCCAGTCAATGCCAAAGTATATGTTGCTCTTTCCTTCCTCCAAGTCAATGTTTCCTTTCCCTGTCTTCATTACCCTACAAACCCTTTCTTTTCTTCTAGTTCTTGATTTTTCTTTCTTTGTTTCATAAGCACAGTTTCCATCGGTGTACTTTTTGTTCACTTTCCATGAAAAAATTCCCCCTTAGACAGTAGTGTAATGATTCAATTTTTGGAATCTCCACTTCTGACTTTGTAACATTCGAACTGTAAAACCATACTTCACTCTTCCTTCATTAAATAGACATATCAACTAGGTTAATGCTTGTCTAAATTCTAATTTTTCCTCTGATGACTAAGCATCTGAATTGTCATAAGACAACTCTCATATTTCTACAGTATTGTCGTAGTACTTCTTCCCATTAGAGTGTAGAGGAAGCATTGAGTCCAACTTTATTCTTTTTCGTCGCTCATACTGATATACTCTCCAATAATAAACTCTCAATTCTTCCTTATCCCGAATTTATTCCTTCAATTCAATAATTATTAACCTTGTTCTAAGTACATCATCTAGTCTCAATATGATCAGTCTATGACCTATTTCACAATCTCAACCAATCTTATTCATTTTCAAACTTAATGCTTCACTTCTAATTCTCAAACTTCAAATTGACTGCTTCAAATGATAAAGAATACATGACTACACAAACCAAGTGAAAGAAAAAGTACAAAGTAAGTCATAAAATTGAACTTTCCTCTTTTTTTCGCTTTCATTCTTGCTACCCTTTTTATTCTCCAATTCATTCTAAATTTCAGCCAGGTAATTGAATACCAAATTCCAAGTGAAATAAAATACGATGTTCATGACTCTTCCTTGTATTCTGGAAAATGGATTGTCTTCTATTCCAATCTATTTCAACTCAATTTTTGACCTCGTCGGAATCTATTACAAGTTCTCATGCAATGTGAATGGTTTATTTCATTCAGCATCATTGATTTCTGTCTGGCTTTCTTTGTACTCGTATGTAGATCATCTTTTGTTTTGAAAGAGCCTGCCTTATTTGTTCTGATGGTTAGGATCTAACAATTTCTATTGCAATAAAGATCTAGCCAAGTACTGTTTTTATTCATATGATCCATACTTTTCAATAGTTTTCATTGATTCAGACATTAAAGATTCATATGGAATATTTTTATTTTGAATTAAAACCTGGCTTATTTTTAGTTCAATCTTTCTGAGAAAATGGGATTGATGCATTGATGGGATAATACATCGATGGAAGAGTATTCCCTTTTTCTTAAGGCTACTGGATGTACTTATCAAAACTCCCAATTATGTAGATCTCAGTATCCTTTTAAAATTAGTTGATTAGTTTTGAGTGAAGTTAATTGAAAGTTCTGATTGATGGACGAGATATACAGGGGGAGTAAGAGATGAGATAAACGAATAATGCATTAGTTAATGGAATCTATATTCCTTGATAACAATAATTCCATTTCAAATTGGAATTTTGAATTCTTTTCAGTTTGATTGAATATCATCAGTGGAGCTCAAATCCAAAGAGATCATGTCAATCAGTGAAATAATGTCAGCAAAAAAATTATGTATTCTCAGGATCAAATTTATCGTCTATAACAAGTATATTCGTGTGATTTGAGAGAAAATATATCACTCAACTGACACGAGACTACTGACCTTAGTGAAATCAAGATCCTGACAGTTTGACAGACGGTCAACTAATAAAACTCATTCATGTTGGGAAAATGATGGGAATGAATGATTAGAACTGGGTTTTCGTTGCTGCAATTCCAATTTAAAATGACTGACACTACTTATCTTGCATACTGACTACAAACGTGACATTGTAATGTATTCCATCACAGCTTTGATTATTATTTTTGACATTCCGTTCATCATCAGTTCGTAAAAACGATGGAACAAGAGTCAAGTTATAGAGTCCGACGACTCAAAAAAATATTTTTCACGAAAATTGAGTTCATCTCTTCTGATATTTGACTGAAACAAAAGCTATAAAACCTTTTTTATAAAACGAAGTGGATCTTCGTTTGCACCAACCACTGATAATTTTTTAATAGCAGTATTCCTTGAATTTTTGTCAATAAGTAGCCTCAAAAGTAACCAAAATTTTTGTGTATAATATAACCTCTATATTGCGGAAGTTGCTCACGGAAACTATTAAAACATATTTTCTAGTTTTTTCTCAGAACTATTACAGAAAGTGACCAATTCAAATATTATTTCTTCTAGTGCCGGTACCGGACATGATGAAATTATTGATAATATTAAATTTTCATCTAACCCTTATGACTATATCCTTCCATTATAATTCGAAATCAATTTAAACTTGACCTGAAAATTAGATACAGGGATACCAATCAATCAGCTAATCTTAATGGTCATGAAAAAATATACTCTATAACTTTGTTCTCGAATTGACTATTCCATTCATTTAGCTCATTTGAATATTCAATTCTCATCTAACCCTTATGACTATTTCCTCTCACTATATTTCGAGGTCAATTTAAACTTGAGTTTAACTATTTTATTCCTTTACCTTTGATTTATCCTATAAATCCATTTCACTCTCGCACATATTAATTAACCAACTTTCCGTCAGCCAATTAATTCCTTTGAGACTAGAACAAACGTGGCATAATTACTTTATTAGCATGAGCGAAAAATTAAATTACTGCTTCGAAAGTGGGATAAGGCGTTCAATCAAAAGTTACTACTTTGCCTCATTGTAATGCACAGCCGTTCGTCAAGTTGAGGTCTTGAATTTTTAAAATATCCCATTTCTCCTTTTCTAAAAGAATAAGCTAGCTCACCTTTCAATTAGGACCTGTCTTCTGGAAGGATTACCAAACGAATATTGCTTGCTCACGAAAGTTTTAAATGAATTTCTAAAGTAGCTGCGCCAGTCTCGCACTTTGAGCGAAAGTGAGGATGATTCGTATCATTAAATGCGGATTACGTTCCACGTCTCGTAAATAATAATTTGTGAAGTTTTTTGCAATTCGCTTGAATTTTTCAATGAAAAATAATTGGACGTTCATGAAAATATACAGGTGGATTGTTGCAATTATGAAACAAAAAACTCATTTGTATATCAGACGTGTTTCTTCATCCATTATAAAAGATATTTCCTTATAAATTGAAATACATTTGTAAATAATAATGATTTCACAGAAACATAATATTTAGAGCCATCATGCTCAAGAGTTTGTTTTTCTTTCTGCGCTCATTTGAACAAGTCGAAATTCTGAATCAATCACTGATTTACTGAAAAATATATTATTTCAGCAAAACTCACTTTATTAGAGAACACAGTTGGACATGTAGAATGTTTTCAAAATAGTGTACCAGTTGAAAACTTTGTAATAGAATTATTGATTTCTTGAAAACCCTACGAATTTTCATTATCTTTTGATTTAATGAACTCTATTTGGTTTCAAATGAGCAGAAATGAGGAAGATACATAAGAAAAGAGAGTAGATGAGGAGTAAGATTGTAGAAGGGGAAAAGAAAAAAGCAAAATCAACAGAGAAGCGCTTAGTGAAAATAATGCAAATGTGGTTGGGAAAAGTTGATTTATACTTGTTTTCTCGCTGCTTTTTCGGACGGACGGACGGCATTTTCCTCGGAAAATTATTAAGACAAGATAAAAAGTGGGAATAAGAAGTTGAACGAGAAGAAGAATCAACAAAAAAAGGAAGAAGGAGCTGTATTTTGTGCAGTTTTCGAGAAGTCCAACCAAATTTCTTTATCAAGTTCATAGTGCACGGGATGAAGCAATGAATTTACTGTTGCCTCTGCCTCCCTATAGTCTGTACAAGTAAAGAAGACATTCTGGCAAGATGGGAAAATGACTCCAGCTGGGTCAATATTCATTTATGAATTATAAATTTGGTCTCAAATTGTAGATCAGAATTATTCCTATTATTTGAGACAAAATTTAGAATTTTTGAACCAATATTGAATGAGCTAGATTCATTTTCTCATATTGTCAGAGTGTCTTCTTTGCTTGTACAGTCTATACCAACTTCACGGCAGGGACAACTTCCATAATTAGGTTGACTCCGGACTCCTTACACACCTCCCCCCCACATTGAACCCCCCTAGGGGACCCCCCCAAACTCACCCAGTCCGTTTCACAATATTCTCTTCAAAATTATATTATAAAAACTTTGCTTGTAACTCAATATACCATTTCTCATGTTGTCTGCTGTCGCCTCGGAAAGTGTCTGAACACCTTTTTTGGAGCTTCTGTTCTCTTTTGAGCAACTGAACTTCTCCACTTTGCTCCTCGGAGTCCTCTTAACTTGTTGGTGATCTTTTAGCGCCTCTGCGCTGAGTGCTGGCTGCTGCCACCTTACAGTGTGACTGCTGACTCACTTATAAACTAAACGTGTGACTGGAAAGGTTATCTACAACAATGGAAAGAGGAGTGAGCAGTTGCAAGAGAATCTTGGAAACAGATCACTCTAGTTGTTTCCAAAGTGTATTGCAAGTTTTCAGGAATATATGCCTGATTGATTATTAGGAGTATTATTGGACTTTTATCTTATTTACAGAATGGAAGTGATAACATCCATTTGGTTTATGTGTGGAGTATCACAAAATAAGTATACTGTAAGTCACCTCATTATTATTATTATTTCATATGGCTCATTTTGTGGGGATTTCGGAAGAAGTTCCACAGCCGACATAACCACAATTTCCCTTGTTGGGGATTTATTGTGGTAGATAATGGTATTGAACAAAGTTATTGGAATTTTGGTGAATTTCTTTACCTCATCATTGAATATTACAAAATATAATATGAATAGAATAATAATTATACCCTGATTAAAAATATAAGTGATACTGGACTTCAATGAAAATTCATTCGTGTTTTCAAAATCACGATTTTTCGATAGCCAATATGTCAAGATGTATAATGTGGTGATAGTATTCTTGTCATGTTATTCAGAAGCCATTTGAACTGGTCTATTGCTGATTCAAGTGTCTTGTGTCCAGTGAAAAGCAGAGTAGTGGAAATTTGAGAAACCCACCTGTATAGTACAGACATAATCTATGTACTAAGAATAATTATTAGAGTGTGAATGAGAGATCCTAAAGAGGATTCTCTTGTATGAAGTGATTATAGTAGTAGTTTAGGTCAGAAAAAAGTTGCTCATTAGTCACCAGACTAGATAGCAGCCTATCGTTGAAAAAAAAGAATAGTATTCTTGTTCTCCCAACAACAGTCTCCAAACCGCAAACTACATTAATCAATGGAGAAAAAGGTTCTAGTAGTGTTCTTGCAATAGGAGAAGCAGGTTTACGGTGAGATAATTTTGACACCATTTTTGTGAACTGTGATAATTATGGATGTACGTTGAACTAAGAATAGGAACATAAGAAAATATGAATAAGAAGTCTTAGTAAATGGAATAATAGGGAATTATTAAGTTTAGAAATGGAAATAATAACATAGCAGAAAAATAATTATAGCTACTGTTGAAAATCTTGAGGATATGTCAAGAAAATTTTGAGAAGATGATAATGAAAAAGTTGAAACTGTGGAATGAAGCTTAGACAACATTTGGATGAAAATATAATTTTGAAGACTTGTTCAATAGATTTCTGTTATAATTTTGTAGACCTGTATAAATGGGAGATAAAACTCTATAAAGTTGATATAGAATATGGTTTCCCTTTGTTCACGTGCGGCAATCTCCATACAAGCCACCGTAGTATCAAACTAGGGCAAGTTCAATCAAAACTGAAATAACACATATCTATGATAGCACTCATTCCCTCCGCCATTTTTTCAATTTCAGAAAAAAATATCTAGATAGCAAAAGAGCGGAATGGAATACGTTCAAAGCGAAAGCGGATTGAAATTGGCGGGCTTTCAGAATGGAAACTGGAAACTTGAAGCCACAATGCGTATAATACGACTGGAGAGAAAGCTAGCCCAGTAATACAGTGCAAAACGAGACGGACGTAGTTTTATGTACACGTACAAACGTACTTATACGTCGGAGACCGGATGGTCCGCTGACAGAAACTAGATTACCTCGTGCGAGAAATCTGAAAAAAATATGTCCGTCAGCATTAGGTTGCGTGTTTTTTAAAAGCCAGCACCGTGAATTTTAATTCCACTGGTGGGGAATTGTGTGTAATCTAACAGGTTTTCCAGGAGCGCAGTTCCAATACAACACTTGTCCCCTGTGCGCTGAGTGACCTCGCAAAATTCCGTTCGTTATTTTTGTTTGAGGACCGACGACACTCGTCATTTACATTAATGTGTTAACGGAATTTTTTCTACGAGAAAGAGCGCATAACGAAAGCTACTGTCGTTCATTTGTTGGCAGAAGCGTCACGTACACTGTGTGATAAAAATTGTGGACGAGATGTAGTTGGGAATGTAGTTTGAAAAAGTCAGATTTGTTCTCACTACCATAATTTATTCCACGGCAAAAATATTCTTAGTTGAGATTGAATAATCATATGTCATCATTTGAAAAAAATAAAGGATTCTTGTAGAACAATGCTCTTGGTCTTTTACACCCAGTCATAACTGATTAAGGTCATTTCTCTGCACTCCTCAGTACATTCAAATGGACTCTTCCATCATTAAAGAACGGAACAAGCCCTGAACTATCAATGAATGATAATAATAATATGGTATGGTATGGATGACAATAAACGTATGGATTTATTTGGTGTAGACTTTATAGATTTTCAACTTTGCAGACATGATCATGTTTTGTCGATAGGGAACATGATGAAAGTTCTTGGTTATATTCACTGTAATTCAGATTCGAGATAGATTTTTCTCAATTTGCAAAGTCTGAGAACACAAAAACACTGATCCATGACTGGGAAATTTGGAATTTGGAAGAAAAATTTAAAGCATAAATTTACAATAACGTGTCACAATTTTGCCAATTTTTACGATGATGCCAAATTGAATATATTTGTTTTAAAAAAACTCAAGACCTAGTTCAGAAAATAAAGAAACTGTATAGTCCCACTAGTAGTAATAAAGATTGAAAAATTTATAAATTTCATCTATCATGCACTGGTCTACTGCATTTTCTCAATTGTGGAGAATATTCAAAACTTGTTGACAGTCGTCATTGAACAAGGGAATTATGCGCTATCCATAAGGTAACTAATACCTACAGATAATGATGGAGAGCCTTTGTTGGATCCTCCCAGTGACGTGAATTTGAAAAAACCAATATTGGTTAGAATTACTGTCATTATCATCCTTAGAAAAAAAGTTTGCGGAAAACCCTGTTTCATTGAAACTGAATAAATAGCATCGGAGAAAATGTATTTATTTCCATGTTAGTATCCAACCAGCTTTCTGTTTGTTCTGATGAAGTCCAGATAATTAATATCGCTGGTGGCTATTATCTTAATAATGAAAAATGTTGTTCTTCCACAGATGAATGCGGAATCAACTTTTCAAATAGGATCATCGGGAATTATATTATTTTTTCGTAGCTTTGTGTGTGAATGCGTTTTCGAATGAAATTAAACGCCTCAAGGCACAATATCAATAAGGTTGAGTATTGTGTGTGAGTTTTTGTTATTTTCTAAATAATATCAATGTCCAAAAGCACACCCAAGGGCCTGTCATCGATTTCATGCGAAGTTTTTATCTCCATTCGTTAGAACTTTCATTTTCATTTCAACTGAATTTTTTGTAATAATTGCAACTCTGAAAATATGCTTCCTCCATATTGAATGATGATTCTATTTCAGGATAGACCATTTAAATGTGTAGTGGCCACTAGTATGATGTTTCCAGTAATAAAGTAATAGTGTTAAAGTAATATATATCTTACAGTTTAGATCTACTCTCCATGATTCTAGTACGATTCTTTCGATGTACTCAATCTACTGAAAGAAGTAGCAATAGAGTTCCAGTTTTTTAATACATAGGCCTAGTGTAAAATTTAGCCAAGTTAACCACCCGAATAACTTACCTTATAGTGTCTCCATACTTCTACATCATTTAAAGTCAATATACATGTACAATATATGAAATTATATAATTTATATTAAATATTAAATTATATAATTATTTAATATTATATAATTGTATGATATCAAATTATTAATTATATATGAAATTATATTATGTATTATATAATACAATATATGAAATCACTACACATTGTGATTTCTCGAATAAATACATAATCTGCTATCAAACCTGTTTCATGCACTTCCAACGATTTCTATGAATATATTGCCATAACAACACATTTGACTCTAGTCATACAAGGCAAACATCAAGAAATACATATTATTCTAAAACTATAATACATTCAAACTTGAGCTGAATGATTCCACTTTCCTATACAAATAATTTACTTCTTAAATAAAAATTTAACATTCGAAAAAATTTAATCTAATCCTCTATAAAAAAATCTAATTGAAGAATGCGAATCGAATCACTGGCTTCAATAGGGGAGAGCGGAGCCGGTTGAGACAAATTTCACTTATATTACTGATTTTTACAATTTTAGTCTTCTATGATTTTCAATCGTTAAAATCATGATATAATGGATTCATATGTTATGCATTATAAAATATAATATTCTTGATTGAATTATTCATTTCTCGAAAAATGACATTTTTGTATGATGATACAAATTGTATCAATGTTCCCCACATGGGGGCAAGTTGATACAAGTGTATAGTATAAAAGAAAAATGATAATAAGAAGGCAAGAGATTGAAAACAAAATTTATAAACTTGAATTTAGTAGTCTTATAAAAGTAAAATATGTTTTTTGATGTAATAATTAAAAACAATAGTTTGTGATGATTGAATAAAAGAAATTTTTTGCAAATAGGCCTATATCAAAATATTATTCAATTGAAACTTAATTATAATCGTTATCAGAGTTATAATGGATGCAAATATGAACTACAGTTTCTTTGCTGCATTTAACATGAGCCCATTTTCTACAAAAACCTTACATTGTATCCAGTCTTGACCTGGCTTGGACTTGGAATGGGGTTTCATACATACAAGACAAACTGTGTCCTCATCTTCCTCCTCCTCAGACTCCGATTTAATCTTGATCTTCTTCTTAACCATATTTTCCTCTTTTGATTCTGCTTTAACCATTTTGAACAACCTCTTTATTATATTTCCCACCTCAGCATTCTTTTCAACTTCTTTTTACCAAGCAAACACCTCTAGCTTTTTTCACCAGTGTAACTTACTTGTTAAAATAGCGGATTTCAACGGCTTGCTCCTTTAGTATTTTTATGCTCTTCAGCTTTGAGATAGGGAAGATGTGAATTCCACTGTATTGGAGCACATTGATACACCGTACCTATATCATTGATACACTGTATTGATGTGCCTCCAACCGTAACTGTATCAATTTGCCCCACTGCATGTTTGTCTCATAAATCAAACTAAGCTCAAAACAAAGATAGCTGGAGAATTGAAACTATCACGTAACACTCACCTATAATAATGTGCTTCAATCTATACCAATGGTGAACTTCCCTGGTGGCACGTTGTTGCTTGTAGTTGAACTCAATAAGATGGTCAAAATTACTTTGCACTACACAAAACACTCTTTCAATTATAAAATCGCTTTCGGTAATGAAGCTACATTAGGCATTACGAAACAGTAGACAACACGTATGACTCACATCCTGTCTTTATGCGTGTGTTTCTAGGCTCACAATATTAAATGTATCAACGTGCCCCCGTATGAACTAGCCCCGCTCTCCCTTACTGTTATAGGCTCTATCCAAATTATAATAATTATTATTATGACACGCATAACCTAATCTAAACTTTTAATGGCTAGTTGAGTTGAACTGATAATGCTAGTTGAGTTAACTTTCATAATTGTACAATGGATGCAATAAATTTTGAATTTACATACTGATTTGAAAATTTTGTTCTTATAATTATTTTTACAACTCATAACACTTGAACTTGAATTCAATCTGACGGCTTCCATGAAATTTTTATCACAAGAGAGTTAGAAATGCTAACTCTATTATGAAATCCCAATACTGTTCTCCGATTCCTTTGTGAAACTCATTTCCTGCACACTGATGAAAGAGACTTGGTAACAATGGTTATTGATTCCACTTGCTCCCTTAGCAATTTTAATGGTGTTTGATCCAGTAGACCCTTTCACTCTCACTGCAACAATAAATTCGATTCGTAATTTCATTGTTGTTAATTGACACAACCCTTTCCAAGCTAGAGACGACTGACTATACAGTGTGTTTAGAGAATGTACAGGAGTAAGTGTATACACAGTGGTGAGTTATTTATAGATCGCGAACTACGTCGGACCCCTTGTAATCACAATCATCATCAAGCAGAATCGAGCCGCCCGTCTCATCAGCTTACCCCTTTATTTACAATGCGAACAGCCCCCATGCCCTCGTCTTTCCAAACAAAGAAGACATTCTGGCTAGACAGGAAAATGACTCCAACTCGATCAATATTTGTTAAAAATTTATAAATTTGGTTTCAAATTGTAGATCAGAATATTCTTTACAATTTAAGACCAGATTTATAATTTTTGAACCAATATTGACCGAGGTTAAGTTATTTTCCCATCTTGCCAGAATGTCTTCTTTGCTTAGACAGACTATACCACCAGTAGCGTAGACCGGCTTTTCTTTACGTGCTCGTCTGAGGTGCATTCATTATCACTTTAATCTTACATAAACCGGGCCCCTGTTCCCGGGAGATTCGAGGTTTATTAGCAGCTTCAACCCTTCGTGAAAGACAGTAGCAAGAAGTCCCGTTTCTTGCCGCCGAAATACGCCCATAAAAAGGTCATGAGCCGTTCCTGTCTTAGGTTGTGAGTACTGCTCATTTTTCCCCCGGAAATAAGACCGGCAATGTAATTATCTGCGAGTATAAAGTCAGACTGTTTATCCACCACAGCCTTAGTTTCAGGGACAACTTTCTTCACGCCGCATCAAAACTGTTTGAATAATTTGTATGTGCTTGGAAAGCCTACAAGTTCACTATAAATTTTCCAAGGTCTCTAAATATTTATTGGGGCTTCACTAGAGTTCAAAATGTTTTCGAAAAACATGTTTTTGATGTTGAGTCACAGGAAAGTGTTGTCAATTGATGACTAAAATGAGATTAACATCTTAATTAGGGGGTCAATAACATATGCCACACATTACATGGAACTCTTCATAAAGATGGTGAATACCAATTTCACAAACTCGAAAGGTAAATGATCACATAGTCTACTTTGAGTAGGCCTATGTGTTGAGATGAGTTCACATTATGGTCTACGGAGGAGTAAGAGAGTACGCACATAGGCCTATCTTACTTGTATCTTTCTAAGGCATCTTGGCCATACCAATGTTTGTTTACCAGAACAGGTCTAAATATATAATCTATACTATAGTCCTATTTTATACTATACTCTATCTCTGCTGACGATGATTTAAGTGAAATGGGATCAGAAGCTAGTGAGAATGTGTTGAATGTGAGTAAAATTATCAGAATCTATTTGAAGAGTCTGAGACTTTTTGGAATGATATTCATAACGCTCAAGCAAATTCCAAATTCCTGAATTGTCTAGTTTCAAGTAGGTATTCAAGGAATCGAAATTGTGGCATGGACTTGTATTCCAATCTCTCTCCTGAAAATAATGCATATTGTCAACAAGTAATAAACATTACATTAGATTCAATAAAATTTGAGTATTTTATTGTATAATCTTATCTTGGTTCATACCAAGTTATTATATCAATATGATGCATACTTGATTTGAATTTCTAATGGAACCCATGTCTTGTAATCATGTTTCCAAGAGGGGATGGCTAGATTTGTAGGAAACCCATACTTGTGAACTGCTTGAATAACTTTTCCCAATTTAGCCAACAATATTTGCTTCGCTCTTTTCGTGACATGCCTGGCAAATAATAATAGAACAACGTGACTTGAAAATAATACAGTATAGTTGATGCCACTACAAACATTGAGATCTTATACAAAACTCCTTGTCAAAGTGCAGCGTTAATTAAAGTTCACCCTGTGCATGTTTCATTATCCGGTTTAATTAGAATACCACATGTTATAAAGCTAGGCATCAGATGTTACATAATTTGCATGCGAGCGAAGCGAGTCTGCTTTGTCGCGGCATGTAACTTCCAATATTAGAATATTCATTACAAGTCTCAACCACCGCAAACCGTGCTTTACGCTGAGGAAGTTCAATCGTGCAAGACGTTGATTGGGTTGAATCTGGTTTTGAAATAGCTCAAAATATAATTATGAACTGGGCTTATGAGGAAAATCAGTTTATGAAATTCCATAGTTTTGAATAGTTCGACCAAATCAATCTGTATTATAAAGTTCAATCCATAAAAATAGCATATAGATTTTGACAATATTATAAAAATAAAAATCTATTCCAAAAATAATAAAAATAATTGATTAGCCTACTGCATAGTTGCGTTCTCACGTTATACAATGTATCTATGCATATCATAGAGTTGTTTGTCCACGATCTTTTCTCTATAAGTTGAAATAGATTTTGAAAAACTTCATTTCGCACTCAATGCACTCACCTGCATTGTATAGTGACTATCGCTTCGACCTTCACTATAGGCCTACTTGGTCCTCATCAGTCTGAGAAAAAGTGGACCTTCTACTGTAGACCTTCTACTGCTTACCTTCTACTGAGCAAAAGCAATCCTTCTACTGTAGACCTTCTACTGTAGACCTTCCACTGATCGTGAAATTTTATGCCGGGTTTTTCCAAGCACACTCAAAGTTGAAAGTTGAGGGTCCCTCAAATTTCAGTGTGCTTGGAAAAACCGGGCAGTAGACCTTCTACTGTTGCATTTTCTGATGAAGAATAACACCAGGTAGAAACGATTTGCACTATACAACGTAAGTGAGTTTCAACTGTAGAAACGTTGGTTTAGAATCAAGTTGAAGCTTAAAACCCACTTTTTTGATTTATTAGCTCATGAAAGTAATGAAATGTATATCAGTAACCAGAAAGAATACTACTAGAATTACAAGAGTTGAACTATGCAATATCGTATTTTGAATAATCTGAGCTGTCGTTTCCCCTATCCTGGATTTACGTGATTCATGAACAATATCAACTACCAGGCCCCCTGATTCTTTTTGAATTAATCAAGCTCAAATATTATTCTGTCATGTCTCGTGTAAGTCAAGGCTATGTAATGAACTCAGCTGTCAGTAACTTGGCATTCCAGCAAATTGGTCATGTTAATTAAGACAACAATCAGATGATTTTGGACCCAGATCGCACTGTTTGTCACGTGGGGCCACTAACAAGCTTTTGAGGAGGTTGAAAAGGGGGTGGAGGGGGTGATGGGAGGGGAAGGTGGGATTCAGTAGGTAGAATTGGGCAGTGGGCAGTCTAATTCGTGCCATGGAGAGCTTGAACCTCGTAGAGTCTGTTCAAGAAAGAAGAGATTCTGGCAAGACGGGAAAATGATTTCAGCTTGGTAAATATTGATTCAAAAATTATTAATCTAGTATCAAATCGTAGGAAACATCCTCATCTACTATTTAAGAACAAATTTGTAACCATAGAACCAATATTGACCGAGCTGGAGTCATTTTCCCATCTGGCCAGAATGTCAAATTTGCTTGGACAGACTACACATAGGGGAAGACTGTACGTGCTCTTTTTTTCAGAACGCGTACACAATATTAGTAGGCTGCATGCTCGCTTTTCCAACCCCCTCTCCTAGTCTACAACGACCTCCCTCCTCCTACTCCTCGTCATCCTCCTTCCCACATTCTCCTCCTCGCGAAAAACCGCGCGCAGGAGAATATAAAAACAGGCTATGCATATTTAATAGGGATTAGTCCAGCAGTAGCCACATGACGGGGTGTGCCCTTCCCCCCTCCACAGAATGTAATCATGCTCCCTTTACCCCTCACCCCAACCTTCATGTGCAACTCTAAACTCGTCAGGATGTCGGCTCTCTTTTTAAGCCCCTTCAAGTCCGTCGGTGGGACTTGACTGTCGTGTGGTGGGTTAAATTTAAGTCTAACGTTCCCACCCCTTCCTGAAAAATACCCCATCCACTTAGTTTGACCACCACCCACTGGAAAGTAACTAGCTCACCTACATATTTGAAACCGTACAATATTGGATTGCACAGTAAATGGATTTTTCAACGTCCGGGTATACAGACAGACTGTGTTGTTTCCAAATTTGAATGCGTAAGAATACACGATTCCCAATTGGTAGGCTAAATATTGAACTAATATAAAAGCTGGGGTTTTAGTTCCGTGACTGAAATAAAATTCTTCTATCCATGTTTTCGCCAAAGTTTGAATTTGTGATTGCGGTTGACAGATTAATTTCTAGCACAAAAGTTGCATCGCTCATAAATATATGACAAATGAGAGAATCATATTTGTGATATTTTTGTCACAGAGAAACTGTGAATATAAGGTGTGGTACTGGATTTGAAAACACGCAAGTTAATCTTCAGTTTCCTTCAAATTTACTAAGAAGTTAATCGGCTCAAGAATTTTCTTGGAAGTGTAGGTGTTTCTAATTGAAACTCGCCCTGAATATCTAGAAGCTCTACTATTATTTCAACTAACAAACTTTCAAACTACGAAAGGGAGGTTTTAACAGAAGTGAATCAATCTGTTCCATCTTAGAGACGTAGTCTTATTTCACGTTTCTCCTTCTTTTCTCAAAAGACAGTGTGAGAGAGATATCATTGCTCTGTTTCTCCTGGACAAATCTCAGTGAATTCTCTTCCGGCTTGCTCTATCATCCTCTTCGCAAGTCTTTTCCATTTCCTTCTATTTATTCTCTTTTATCCCTCATACCACACCTTCCTCACACTGAAAAGCTTATTCAGAAGCCAAATCTATCGAAATCTCTTTGTTTTACTTCTTAGAAAGCCACTCTCAAATCTCTATCACCTTCATCATCTTGATTTTCTTCTCGGCTTTGCTTTTTTTTTTATTTTTCTTCTTTCGCTTCTCCTTTCACTCATCTTCTCTTTTCAACTCATCTTCTGCTGCTTTTCCTCCCTTGACCCATTTTTTCTCCATTTTCCTCTTTTGCTACTACCTCTCACTCTCTTCCCTCTTCGTGTCCTCCTGTATTCATCAATTATATTCTCATCGTTCCTTTTTTATATTTTACTTTTTATTCGTTTCATCAGCTGGCATTCATGCCGCGATCTTAGCACTCGGAAATAAGAGAAAGAGATTAATCTTATTATTTTCACTCCCAGTTTTCTTCTTTTTCTTTTTCTTCCCTTCCTCCTCCTCCTCTTCCCCTCCTTTCCCTCCTTCCCATTCTCCTCCTTTTTCTTTTTCTTCTTCTTCTTCTTCTTCCGCTTCTTCTTCTTGTTCTTCTTCTTCTTCTTTTTCTTCTTCTTCTTCTTCTTCTTCATTTTTTCATCCTCTCTCTCTCTTTACTTTGGCCTCCCTATCCTACTAGATTTCATTCTACAAACGAGAGGGATTTGTGTCTGAAAGCTTCAATTGAGAGTAGATTTCTTAGCGCACCGCTTTTCAACGATAGCAATGATGAAAGGGCTCAAATAAATGCTTAAAAGTAGAGAGTGAAAGGATTTGTATCACAGCCGTTTGTCAGTGAGAGAAATTGATACACGAAATCTTTTGATTCAGCGATCAATTTGTGGTCAAGTGTAATCCTCACTCGATTTATAAAGATGAAGAAAGAAGAATGTTCTAGAAAAATGTTGCAGTAGTAATGTGTTGTACAAAGTTAATCCTGGTTCGATAAGACAATAGCTTGTGTTCTCACTCAGTTTGTGATGATTTATACGTTTTTATTAATCAAACTTTTCCTTTCTCAGTTCCAATAGAATAATTCTCACTCATAATGTCAAGTTTTTATGAAGGCCTGTTCCACTGGCGGCTCGTGCCCATGAAACAGGTGAAGAGCCCGTATCTTTTACTGCACTATCGTATCGCATAGTTGTACACTTGTACAGGCCCTCTTCTTTGAATTGATTCACTCTCTACACATTCGAATATGTAAAAAACAATTGATCATGTTAATCAAAATCAATATCAGTGAAAAAAATAAGATGAGATTGTAATTTTTGTGAAATATCCAAATTAAAATCTCTCTATCCTCTCTATGGATACAATAATTTGGCAACAAGTGTCACTATATCACAGACATCATATCTTAAACAACAACAACAACAATAATATTGTAAATCTCTCATGATTGATAGACTATTACTGTAATTCAGAACAAAAATAAATTGAAAAATTTATCATTGACTTGGGTACTTGGTGCTAGTTTTGTCACTCGATACATCATGTTCATTTTCTGAATACTACAAATAATCCAATTATTACCAGCTACTAATCTGATTGATATTTGTAGCCTATACTATAAAATTTTCTTCAAGAAGGAATCATTTTTATATGCTGATTAATCAGTATACTGGATGAGTAGATTGTTGTCTAGGGTTTAAACCATATAATAAGAAATCAAAATAATGTAGCCTATGCTATGCAAAGAGCACGAAAATAGATGCGAATTTCCCTTTCTCTCACAACATAATCGAACAAGATAAGCGAGTATCGTTGTCATGAAAGCAGCGGAAATTCTTTTCAACAAAGTGTATTTATCTGTGATCGAATCTCTGGAGAAAATAATCTGTCGTTAACCTTTGCTGGCTGCATTTTGAATGTGTCACAAAAGAAGGCCGCCTCGCCTCTCAACTCGGATATAGTCTCATTTTGTCTTTATCTCCTGAATGCCGTTTTCACCGTGACAGTCCTATTTTTTCTGAGAGCAAATCTTATTCATCCAATACCCAGAAGGGTTGCTTCTTTTTGTGCTGAGCTCTGCGCTGTAGTTGTGGGTGATGCGGGGTGTGAGAGGGAGAAAGAAGAGAAGAAGAAGAACGTGGAGGTGCATGAGAAGAGGATAAAGACGAAAGAAAAGAAGGAGGAGGGAAATGAGGGAGAATAAAGAAACAGGTAACACAGGAAAGACTGAAGAGAATGAGGGAAAGGAAGAAACAGTTGGAGAAAAAAACAGAAGGGAAGAAGGATAAGGAAAATGATAGAGAAGGATGAAACACGTAGAGAAGGAGAAAGAGGAAGAAGGATGGAATACTCGTACTTCTTCCTTACCATTCGCAATACTTTGTAGAGGAGAAACTAGGAAGATGAGAGAAGAAATTAAATGAAAGATTAAGGAAAACAAGAAGTATTGGGGAAAAACATTAACAGATGTGCACTTAAGAGGATAAGCTTCTCTAAGCTTCTGCTTAGTTTTATGAGAATTATGAAGCAGATCATAAAATTCTGAAGAAACTATGTGATTTAGTAAAAACATGTGTAGGCCTATGTGTAATCTGTAAACATGTATGAAAGAGAGTAATTCCAATTAACAAACTATTTCATATTATAACCAATTTGTAAAAAAAGTTTGAGGAGAGAAATAGAAATTAGAAATAGAGTCGTTTAGAAAAGGATTAGAAATCAGCAGATAATGGATGAAGAATGAGAAAAATATAGAGACAAAAAGGGATTATAAGCTAAATTAATAGATGAGAACGAAACTGTAGAATAGGAAGGGTGCAGGAAGATATAGAGAATGAAAAATTTGGAGGGAATGGTGAGTTGGAGAAAAAAATGTTTTGATGGTTTCATGAAGTTGAAGAAATAAGATAAGAAGGAGGCAAGTACAACGAACTTAGGATATAAATGAATAAGAATCGTAGAATCACAAGAAAACACGTCCAAAAGGTAAAAAAGAATAGATGAAGGAGTGGAATGAAAGGAAAATGGAAGGCGAAGAAATAGTAGGAGAAGAGGATTTTATGTAGAAGTATAGGACCAACTGAAAGAAAAATATGAATGCAAGACTTTAGAAAGCTGAAGCAGCCGCCTGGAGGGTCAGATATCTTGATCTAAACTCGCCGTTTCCAAGTGGTCCTTTCCCATTTCTGCGCTATCTCCACTTTGTCTTGACACACTTTCTGTCTTTGTTCCCTTCTTGAAGATTGCCACCACGTTAACATCTCGTGAATATAGCTGCGAAGCAAATTGTGAACGTTTTCACCATCTTTTTAATGTCTGCTGCGAATTTCTCCAGTCCTCCATTCGAAGGTTTTCAACGGAGGCTTTGTACTCCGCCTACTTGTAGAAAATGCTTTGTGCAATGTTTTTAATGCTTTTTACTTCGACTTTTCCATCTCTACAAGTTTTGTGCTAAGGATTGTAGGATGTGCTTATGATTACCATGGGATTTCTGAAATGAGTATTGTTCAGAAGTGTTGATCACAACAAAATGAGAAAGAGAAGCTGAACTGATAGATGAAAACTCAAAAACGATAAGATCGAGGGGTGCAGGAAGGTATATAGCATGATCTAGTAGTTGAAGTGTCTTATTGCTAAATTCAGGTAAATTGCTATACTAATTTGTTCTTTTTTCTGATGAGTGATGCAATTATTATAATCTATCAAGTAAAAAATCAGGTCCAATTGATAATTCAAATATCTCTATCACTAGTGATATGTGATATTCAATGATAAATTTTTGGAAAAAGACTTGGATGTTGATTTATATTGTTTTGGTAGGCCTATCACCACTGGCGGCTCGTACCCGCAAAACAGGTGAAGTGCCCGTATCTTTTACTGTACAGCACTTCACCTGTTTCGTGGGCACGAGCCGCCAGTGCCCATCACTCAATGTAAGAAGAACATAGGCTACATATCTGAGAGCATATTCAATCCACGGCATTCGTTATTATAGGCCTATGCTTCACCTATAAGAATAGGAGTCATCAATTTCAAATACACAACAAAGTTCACCCTTCAAATACTGAAGCAATATAAACTCAATTTCCTGTATCCACTTGGAGAATACATGATTCCCTAGAAATTCTTAAGAAGGTAGGATCGCAAGTAGAAGAGACTCGCCCAACTCTATCCTCTTCCCCTTGCCAACTTGCCTAGTCGTCTATGAAGGTGAATTGGATGATGTAAAATCAACAGCTGTGAGCCTGATAACCTAGACCAGCCTGAATATGCTGCTCGATAATATTTAGTTTGCAAGATGCAGCCGGCGCTCAAACCAGATCATATTGGTAGGATGTGAGATTTTACTAAATCTCATATCCTTAGTCTGTTGTCGTCTTCTATCCTCCCTTTACTCCTTTCCTCCATTTTCTCACTCTCTCTCCTTATTTATCTCTTTTTCCACCGGTTCTTTATCCCGTACCATTCATTCTTTAATGTGTATTTTCATATTTCAGGTCATCTACCTTCCCATTTTCTTACTGGAGTGCCTAGCAAAACAAATAATTTATTCTCTACAATGTCTTTTTTATTTTCTATATGATGTAAATCTGTTAATTTTTATTGAATTATCTAATTAGAATATTGTTGAGGATCAGTGATAAATTCAATGGAATTCAATCTAGTTCTTAGTTATCCGCCATTCTATTTTTTCAGTCACTTTCAAATTCTAATTATCGAAAGTTATTGAGATTACTATTTCGAAGACTTCATGCTTATACTTGAGCCTGCAAATTTTAATAGAATGAGGATAAACGATACCGAAACTTTCCTATAGATTGAACACATGAATTCCACGGAGGACTGATGAATTAATCTGATGAGATTTTGAATTACCTTATCAACACAAACTGTTCATTCTACAATGATGACTTTATAAAATCTCTCAATACTTACGATACCCATTATGTCTGTAATCCTTCACAGCACATTTTCCTGATATAGTTTTCTTCCTCCTCCATTCTTCACTCGAATCATTAGCAATATCCACCTATTTGTCTCATCAATTCCTGATCCTATACCATTGTTCTCGCTGAACTATTACGGAAAAATATTATTACAGATAATATTTTTTGGCTGATATCTTCAAGGTGCCTACCTGAGATTTCACGGGAAGGTGAATATGACAAATATTGATAATTAATGTAGGCCTATGTGATAATTACTGACATTTTAGACAATCTAATCTCCTACTCATTTTTCTCTCATCTTCTTCTTCCGGTTCACTGTTTTCTAGCTTTTTCACCATATATTTGGAAACTCTTTCTCATACCGTTTACAGTACCTAGTCGCATCTCGCTGATATTACGAGTATGGAGGAGGAGCTATCAAAAGTAGAACTATGGAAGTAGAAAATAGGTTCGAAAGACAAGGGAAAGAGCAAAGAAGAACAAGAGGTGGTAGCAAAGATAAGCGTTGACAAGGAAGATGTGAAAGAAAACGTAGAAGTAGAAAACGGAAAAGGAGAGGTAGAATAGTTAGTAGTAGAAGAAGAAATGGAAGAGGAAGTAAAAGAAAATGACAGAGAATAAGAATTAAGAAGTTGGAGAAAAAGTAAGAAAATAGGAAGAACAAGAAGACGAAGTGCAAGACCGAGCCTAATGTCTCTGGCGCTCGCGATATCGCCGAGGATCACACTGTATTGGCACTATCGCATTTATATTCAAATACGCTACGACAAAACTCGATTGCTGAAACAACTGTGTCGAGAGAAAAGAAAACACACTTTCCACTGTTGCCAAATAGGATGATGGGTGGGGGAAGGGGGAGGAAGAGGGAACGGAAGGGAGGGAGGAAAAGGAGGCTGTGATATTGCAAAGCACTTTAATACTCGCGTCGAGTTGGAACTCGTTCGCGCTCGCTCAACTTATCGAGGCACATCAATGCATGGGGCCATGCAGACTGGCGTACGGTATAGTCTGTCCAAGCAAAGAAGACATCCTTGTAAGAGAGGGAAATGACTCCAGCTCGGTAAATATTGGTTCACAAATTATAAAATTGGTCTCAAATTGCAGATAATATGTTTACTACAATTTGAGACCAAATTTATAATTTGTTACTCAATATTGACTGACGTAGAGTCATTCTCCTCTCTTACCAGAATGTCTTCTCTGCTTGGACATACTATAAACAGCACAGCATCTGCCTCTCAGGCGATTTTCGCTTCCAGGCATGATATTTCGATATTAACAATAACCTTTTATCCAATCTCACTGGCGTGTGTTTTTACGTTCATATTATTGCCTGGGAAATTCGCACCTCAGTATCTGTTTTCGCGATATTAAGCCAGTGGCGGAAGAAATGGAGCAGACTGGATTCAGTCTGAGCAGGTTTCTCAGGAGGAAACCCTTCCTTAGATTCGTGCTTCACCTGATGGATCTTCTGGAAACTTCTACTTCTGAAAGAAACTGTTGTACTCATTTCCATCCACTCAATAATAATCGGTTCATGTAATCTACTTGTAAAATCATGGAAACCATATTATATTCTGTAAGTTTTAGAAGAGTTTTGATGTTTTATTGAGTAATAATATTTTTAAATAACATAGTTGGGAAGTGGATCGGTCAGTTTTGTCATACAAAATAAGCATTTTCAATGCTTCTTTTTTGTCTAGGGCTACTATTAATGTATGTAAGTGAATAAATGAAGTCGAAATAACACTATACTTCGTGTACTTTCTATAAAAATATATATGTTTCACACTCTTAGGATAGCGAAATATGTTAAGTTCAATTAAAACAGCAACGGGGTGCTACTATTTCGATCTTAATTCATTCACGTCTTCTTTGTAGCCCACGCCTATTTAAATACAATCTATAATATAACAACCAATGATTTTAAATTCCTCTGCTCCACTGAGATATCGTAATCTAGGATCTAATCGAAATACACTCCTATTTTACAGTATGAGGAAAATAAAAAGAAAATATACGAATCTTATCTGCAGTATAATTATTGAATAAAATTATTTATATTCTATCGATTTGATAAATAGGACAAATATTGAGTGACGAAATAACGATGAACCAAATTTAACGAACTTTGTCTCGTAACTAATCCAATCATCATTCTCCACATCACGCACGCACTAATCTAGCAAGAACTTTGGTTCCTATTGTGAAATATTGTTTACTTATTAAAACCGAAAACAAACACCACTCTCAGTCCCCACCGTCATTAACATATTGATTTTGTGTGACACCTCGTTCACTGGTGATATCACAGCAGGGGTTTCTCACAAAGGAGTTGTATCTCTGAAAAAATTAGTACTCTTGTGAATGAGCATGACACCGACGGACAAAGGAGTAAGTTATGATGAGGGGGGAAAAAGAGAAAGAGAGATGCAGGACAGAGAGGAGAGAGAAAGAGAGGGAGATAGAAACAGAAAGTGAGATAGGAAAGAAAAACAGAGGGCAGAAAGAAGAAATAGAAGAAAGAAAGATAATTGGAAGTGGAGAGATAGAGAGGGAAAAATCAGAAAAAAGGAAGGAAAAAGATATTTAGAAGAAATACAAAAAAGGAAGGATAGAGAAGAATAAAAAAGAGAGGAAAAAAGGAATGTAAGACAGAGAAGGAGACAAAGGAAAGCAAGGAGAGAGAAGAATAATAGATGAGGAAAGATTAGATTTAGATAGATAGAAGGGGATTAGATTAGATTAGATTAGATTACTTTATTCAAATAGATAACAAAGTTCATATTAGATTTTACATAACAATATAAATGAGTAGAACAAATAATTCTATAAATTTCACAAAAAAGAATATTCTAGTAAAAAAAACTAGGAAAAACGGTGATGTAATGAATGCAAAATTTATACAAATCTAAAATCAAGGTTCTGCAAAATGGATGAAAAGTGTAAGTTATCTAGATGAAAAGGCGAAGTTTAGACCATGTCCATTCTTGGGAAAGGATATCGAAGATATCGAACACTTGGCCTTGGGGAGAGAGAGGAGTAAAACAATGGAAAGGAAGGACAGAGTGAAAAGAAAGACAAAGGGAAGGAAGGATATGGAGAAGAAAGGCACATCGATGGAAGTTGAGAGATGGAGAGAGAGAAAATAAATACAGAAAAAAGAAGGAGAGAGAGATAGAGTAGGAATACAAAAAAGGAAGGATAGAGAAAAGAAAGACAGAGTGAAGAGAGAAAAGAGAGTGAGAAGATTTGTAAAAAAAGTGAAAGAAGACAGAATTGAATTGAATTGAATTATTTTGAATTATGCCTTTATTAGGGCGGAGTTAAGACTCCAGGTCCTCTTTACCACACAACCCTTAACAGAGAGAGAATAAACACAGAAGAAAGGTTGTCCGTGTGCTTGTGGAAATAAATAAGCTCCACGTTCGGGTGTCATCTTGTCATGTTTTATTCTCCTTAAGGAGGAACAAATACATGATTTATAAATACTCTTATCTCAGGGAAAATTATTCACTACAATTCATGATATTTGAAAGAATTTATAAAATCTGGGTATTCGGCAACAGTTAAAGTCTGAATTTAAATTAATAAGAAATAACCAGATATTGAGACTCATATATATCTGAGTAAGGTTTCTATCCTTCTCACTCCAATCAAGTAGTTCACAGGCCTCAGCCAATAAATTCAAGTAGAATATCAGGTGAATCTTATCGTCCACCCAATGCCAAATAGACAAGTCAGTGGAATGCAAGAAATTCCCTACTTATGCTTGTCTAATTGGTCATAACAAGGAAACCAATGGCAAACACAAGTATTGCTCTCACTGCGATAATATTGACAGATCTCGGTCGAAGAACCTATACAGGTTGGACCAGAGCTATAAATTAGATTGGTGGGAAAGGCGGCATCCAGCCAACAAAATAATTGACTATCTTGACTCCAGCAAGGTGATGATTTTTGTGAATACAGAATCCCAATATCTAGTAGTAAATATTTGCATGAAAGCAATGAAAAAGAATTTAAAATAAGAAGAAATTTTTATCAAACAAGAAAAGTAAAGCGAGGCATCTAATAAATTAATGATAATTTAGGAGATGTCCATCTCCACCAATCCTGTCTAAACAACCAAGTGAATTAATAAATTGGCTATAAACCAAAGAAAGCTTAGAAAATGACTTATTATTTATGGTGGGTATTTTACCCTTAATTTAAGTTAATTATTGCTGTTAATTCTTGAAAAGCTGAATGGATAATTTAACTTTTCATGAACTAGCCACGTAGGTGAAATTCAAAAAAGGTAATCAATTTGAAGTATAACTATATTAATATATTCTCCTGCCCAACTGTAGGCTACAGAGTGAATAGAAAATATTGTTGATAAATAAATATATATATTAAATTTTAAATATCACAGAATAATCAGTCATTACAGGTCTCTACATTCATGAACCTGAGGGTTCGTGGTGCTTAGACATGTTATAACAGAATTCCCATACCTATCCACCATGGGTATATTGAAATTTCGAAGCGTTTTGTCGAATGAGATCTCATTTTTTATTTAAATTTTGACTAACACTTCAACCAGAGCTCTGGGTAATTAATTAGGAAGAACTAATTGTTCGTCACTCACGTGTGCAGATTGGTCGGTGCAAACGAATCCTGGCCTCCTTAGAATGGTCAATCTCGTCTCATGGAAACGTCGAATTTAAATATGTAGTCGACCCTGGGATGGCATTTCCAGAAGGGGATAAAGTTACTAAAAAATCATTCGTAATATACCAGGCCACTAATGCCACATTTAATTTTTAATAGGACTTGGAAGTCTTGTTCTGCCTCAGCCGGTCTCGAGCAGAAGATGAGAGAAAGCAAAGTGACCGTTTCCTCTCAATTGACCCCATCTAGACTACAGTATGTGCCAATGTGATAATATTGACTCTTTCTAGAGCGGCAATTTCAAAAAGACAATTTTCAAATAAGCCTAAAATCTTATTATAACAAGCTAAATACAACAATTTTATGTATCAAATACTAACAACGCTAACCTACGTTCCAATAAAAATATTAAATACACAATTTAGTTATTTATTTTCCTATAAATCTATAATTTAATTATCCATATTTGAATAAGGAGCCACTAAGAGTTGACTAAATCTCAATAGTTAAATATGGCTTGACTTGCTATAAAACTATAAAGTGTGTTTAAACACTACACATATTACAGATAATTGAATAAAACATTTATATAGTGAGGAACGCAAATAATTTACATAATAGGCTTTCTGCATACCGGCTTTTTGCTTACTTCATAGGGTAGTATGTGACTAGGCTATGACAAAAAACCAGGTACATAAAGACAATATTTAAGCTATAAGATCACAGGTGATAAATAATCCCATCTGTATGATGTAAGAAGCCAATATGAACAAATAATATAATTAATTATTCCATTGTTACAAGTTGCAATAGGTTGGTAATTGAACAAACGCTGACAAGTATATTTGCCGGCAAACCAGCTGATGTTGACAACACAAGAAATAGGTTAGGATCCATCAAATTAGCGAGCCTAGACGTGATAATTTCTAGTATTACGAATAATTTGTATTTCAAATAAATAAGGATGACAATCCCTCAATAGAGCGAATAAATTCTTATCTCTTAAGATAGAGGTACCAGATAACAGCAGACACACTTTGTAACGGTAAGGATCTATAAATAAATCAATAACTCCCAGTTGGGCTTTAAAACGTTACAAGGTGAAAGAGAAAATGAAGACAGAGGAAAGGAGAAAGAGAGAATAAAGACAGGGGAAAAGAGAAAGCGAGAAAGTTTGAGAGAATTTGTGAGACAAAGAGAAAATAGGGTGAGGAAATGGACTGAGCGGAGATTATGAGAGGAGTCAGAGGAAGGGTTATAGAAGAGGAAGGAGATCAAGATAGAAAGAGAGATAAAAGAAGAAGAGAAGGAGGAGGAAAGAATGTGAGACAGTGATGTTCTCATTAAAATCTCCCCTCTAGTTTGCTGTTGTCCTTTTATGATGATCTCCAACACCTTTCTGTATACGAATAACTTCAGCATCATTAATTCAAAGAATCCTTTCAGAGTCTGATGAGTGACGCGCGCGCGTTTTACAAACTAATACTGACTCAGATTTTATGAACTGCACGAATCCCACTACTTGTTAGTAATCATTCACACCCTCAAATTGATGCTGATGAGAGGGGTGAGCCGTGAAATTATTTCAGTATGCATCGAATCGTAATAATCGCGGATCAGTGTCCTTCACGTATGTTTTTCAATGGAGTTTCCTGTATATTCGAGAGGGTATTGTGAAGGAAACAGTTGTAGTCAACACTCAACAGTCATTGAACATGAATCCATTGACAAATTCTCTAGTAGGAAAAATATGTATGAGAAACTACAGAATAAGTAGAAAATGTATGCTATGTGGCAGATTTATAAAATTATTAATGACAGGTATGAGCATTTTGTTGACAATTTTCATCCTTCTAGAAGATACGAGACCTAAATAATAGTAAAAAATTTCAGTCGTGGCCCTCGCGTGAGATGTGCGGAGTGTGCGACGGCACAGGGCGCCACGGTCAAGGAGGCGCCACGGCGGTTGATGCAAAACGGGAATTTTAAAAATTGAAATTGGGATATTAGAATAATTTTTCCACTATTCGATGTAAACTTACTCCACCAACAACTTAGATCCATAAGAAATTACTTTCTCTGCATAAAAACATTCATCATAATGAATTGATCAATTGTGAAACCACGATCAATGTATGAAGCAAGCCAAGAAACGACCATCTTGAATTTAATTCTATTGTTGGCTGACAAACATCTTACACTCTGTCGACCAATCACGAGCCAGTTTCCGATAAAAACTTCTGCCTAATATTTTTATAGAATAGTTGTAGTTTTTCAAACTTTTTTCTGGCAAGAGGTCGGTATTAGATCATTCAATATTTTAATGATAAATTACAATATTTTAATGGAAAAATGAATAACTTGAGTCAATTTTTTATTATGAATCAACACTAGAGTCTTGAATTTTAAGGCTGCCTAGCTCTCCGATCAGCATAATATTCTTAAATTCTCTCTTTGTCTTCTGCCAGCGCTGTGAAGATAATGTCTCTATCCCCTTATTTAGGCAAAACAAATCTGCGATTTTCAAGTGAAAACTGGATCATTCTGTAATATAAAATTATGCTAAGGCTATATATTTTTTTGAATTTCTCAATATCCTTACCACATTCGTCATTCCTGAAAATTCATAATTCTATATTCATTAGAAATCTGCAGTAGCCTATTTCTTCTACTGAATTCATTTTTATGGAATTGATTCTGTTAATTTCATATTGATGAGGAACTGCTTGAGACTTTGTTCTCGGGAATTCGTAGTGAACGAAAAGATAAGTTATCTAAAATAACAATGATACTGCTTTCCTAAACTTCCTCATACAAAATCAATAGCTCTCATTTATATGAATATCTTATTGAATTTCCATAAAGTACCTTTCAAAACCATATTATTATTATTATTATCTCTTTCATTATATACTTGACTAGGAGGCAGGGGGCTCCGCCCCCTGGACCCCCGACTGTATCGGCAGTGTAAGTGAGAAAAACAGGCTAGCTTCGCTCGCCTGCAAATTCCGTTCAAAAGGAGTTCGAAATTTATTGAATACAGCATTTTTAGACCTAATCTGGACCTGTTTACCAAATTTCAAATTTTTCTGCCAATTGTTTCTCGAAAAATGTGAGAAAAACTCCGAAAAATAGTTGAACATTTTATTAAGCGTAGCCTTGGGAAGTATTTCGAACATAGTTTGAAACTTGATTCAATATCTTTTAAATTATTTCATCTATAATCTCACTGAACCATTGATTTTACAGAAAGGATTGGTCTTTTCAAGGCGGAAGATATGCAACCTGCAATACATTTACAATTTTGAAAAAGTGATTACTGACGTACTCTTGAACGGATTTCAAAAATATTTTAACACAACATTTCTAGACCTTATATAAACCTTCTCACCAAATATCAACATTTTCTACCGATTGATTCTCGAAAAAAATAAGAAAACGCCAAAAAACTATAGAAAAACTTAAATATTTGGCGTATCCTTATGAAGTTTCAAAAATCCTTTCTTAGCGCGCGTCTAAACGTCCAACTTAACATTCCTACCAAATTTGAACGCATTCGGTTCAGTAGGTTTTTAGTTCTGGTGATGGATGAATTAATGAATCAGTCAGTCAGTCAGTCAGTCAGTGCCATTTCGCTTTTATAGATATAGATATTGTAGCAGATGAGTATTAGCATTCACCAATATACCAGTCAATTTATCTCAATAGCCAATCCAGACTTCATTCACCATAAAATAGATCCTCTCGAAATCCTATCAAATGAGCTTGAAATTTCGGAGGCGATCCATTTGACTTACTCACTACCACTTACACTCACACATTAACATGTGAGTGAGCTTACAAACAGCTAATTGTGCGTGATCTCTTACGTTAAAACAAGTTGGCCCACTCCATGACGCTTTCCCATAATAGGCTTAGCTCTCAACAACCTACCCCTCCCCCATGCTCCTCTCCAATCCCCATCACACCCTATCACTCATCCTATTCTCTCTTCCTTCTTCTCTACCCATTTCCGTCCTTCTCTCTTCTCAAGCAACCTGTTTTCACCTTTCAATCTCATCCCATTTATCTTCCTTTTCTTCTTAATTCACAATAATACCTCATCTTTTTCTTCATCTTTATATCTATATCTATAAAAGCGAAATGGCACTGACTGATTCATTCATTCATTCATCACCAGAACTAAAAACCCACTGAACCGAATGCGTCCAAATTTGACAGGCATGTTCAGTTGGACGTTTAGACGCGCGCTAAGAGAGGATTTTAGAAACTTCATAAGGATACGACAAATATTCGAGGTTTTCTTTAGTTTTTCAGCGTTTTCTTATTTTTTCGAGAACCAATCGGTAGAAAATGTTGATATTTGGTGGGCAGGTTCAGATAAGGTCAAGAAATGTTGTGGTAAAATATTTTTGAAATCCGTTCAAGAGTACGTCAGTAATCACTTTTTCAAAATTGTAAATGTAATGCGGGTCGCATATCTTCCGCCTTGATACGACCAGTCCTTACTGTAAATTCAATGGCTCAGCGAGATTATAGATGAACTTATTTAAAAGATATTTAATCAAGCTTCGAACTATGTCCGATATACTTCCCAAAGTTACGATCAATATTAGCGTTTTACTATTATTCGGAGTTTTTCTTAGATTTGGTAAACAGGTCCAGATTAGGACTAGAAATGCTATGTTCAATAAATTTTGAATCCCTTCTGAACGGAATTTGCAGGCGAGCGAAGCGAGCCTGTTTTACTTACTTACACTTACCCCGATACTGTTGGGTGTCCAGGGGGCGGAGCCCCCTGGCTAACCGGAGAAGGCGAGCGAAGCGAGCCTGCCGGTTACTAATAATATAATTTGTCAAATTCTTACTTTCATCCACCGCATATTCAACCCTTTTCGAAATCAGGATCTCTTAGTAATTTTCGGCCACAACAGACTTAAAATTTATTAGACAAATTCAAATGGTTGATATTCATTACAGTTACTTGTTAGAGTTAATAATTTCGAGCAATGAAGTCATTTATCTATTTGCTCAATCATCCAAATTATAGCCCAAAAAAATCGAAATTTACCAAATAATCACAAACTAGGATAGAAGAACTATGCTGAGCCTGGAATATTTTTTTCTGAATTCTGGTAGATGATGTAGTTCCCAACAAGATCATGTACTTTTGCAGCCATTCACACAAAAATTTCTGGTACAGGAAGAACGAGCCAAGAATATTTCTATCTGGTATCGGAATTCATGATATTTCTGTCTTGGAATTATTCTTTTCAAGAAGGGTTTGAAGGCTTGAAGACTTGAAGGATTATTCCTTTCCAGGGAAATGTTCCTTTCCCAGTATTTCAGCCTAAATTAAGAATCAAGCATATTTCCACCCAGGAATAGGACTGAGGTAGGCTACAGTATTATCATCTATTTTTATAGTGACATATTCGAGAATATTTTTATAATTTGTTTTTATGGATGAATTTTGGATTTTTCTGTCTTGGTTTTGAATTATGAATAATAGTAATTATTATTAGTTGGATGAACAAGAATTGGAATAACTTTTTCAATAATCAGGAATAGCTCTTACTATCAAATTTCAGTACCATAATTATTGTTAGTTTTATTCAGAACCAAAAAAGACGATTATTTATTTCTCAGAACGTATCTTTTATTGGATAGAGTCTAGATGAGCTGAGAGTTGTAATGAACTTTATGGAGAAGTCCAAGAGTGATCAGAAGGTTAAAGGTCATTCACACGAGGAGTTGGTTGAATATCGAATAGAGAAATGTTTCATTCATTTCCATTCATGATAGATAATTCATGAGACCATCTCTGATTGAGAATGAATAGTTCCTACATAAATTTCTTCACTCATTACTGTAAATAACTAGATATTCTACTAGAATCAAAATAATCCGTTACAGTGTTAAAAGGCCACATTCTCATAGGATTCGTGCAGTTGAAAACGATTTCAGATAGCAGAAAATAATTATTTTCCTGCCAACACAGAAATATAAATGAGAATCTGGTAGGCAATTATTCGTGAGCGGCTTCTTGTTCATTCGAGTAAACGAAAAGAAAATTGAAACCACTAAACCGTATATTGAGGCATGGAACGGTTCCAAGAAGATGACAGACGACAAGTTTCAATTTCTTCAAATAATTGAAAGAAATAATGGAAGTAGATGTCAACAGTTTTCAAAGTTGTACTCCTTATTAGCCTCATTTAACCTCCTCTAATCATTCCTATGCTGTTTACAAAAAACACAGGTTGAGAGTGGATAATAAAATTCTCTACTCATTTTCAAATTTCGCGTTACATCGTCAAATTGAGTCTCATCGTGCGAAAAAGAAGATCAGAGAGAAAAAAAATTAGTTGTAGATCGTTTTCACAACCGAAATTATGGTTTTTCGTGGAAATCTGTGAGCACAGGCAGAAAACGGGTGGGGAAGGGGGGAGGGTAGTAAGAAGCTTTGACACAACCGTCGAAATAACAGACCCGAGAAAATCTGACAGATGTTTGCATTTAATTTGTATCGTTACTCGAGTGGAAAACACCTTTTTATATCTGGAAAAAGCAGCTGGAAAAGCTCCAATTATTGTCAACGATCCAATGTTCTGGTTTCATGGCTACTTACTGGAATCTTTTTCTGATTGAATCGGTCTCTTCTCTAAATGGTCATCATTATTATTGATTTCACAATATTAATCGATGAAGAATTGTTTGCTTGTTTTATTTTGGCTTTTTCTGGTAACTCCAGTCATTTTCGACATCTTATGTTTGCAGATTTAATGTATAGTGAGATCGGACTTCCGAGAGTAAGTATTTAAACTTGAGTAAGAATATCTCATCGAATGATTGGACTATGAATATAGACGATACGTACAATAAATCATAGTGCATTGTTTTAGACACTGAAGTTCAGATTTTATTCATTAACTTCCGAAAAATTGATTAATTCAAAATTTATTCGTAAGTTCATAGCTCAGCCACTTTCATTCGAATCAATGGACATATGAACTGATGAAGCCAATGTTAACCGAAAATATAAGTAATATTATGATTCAGTCATGAGTTCAGATAACTCGAAATTATACTACTCGTTTCTAGCACCAAAGACAATGTTTTATTATAATAATACATTGTCTCTGCTAGCACAAAACTCTCCTACAGTTCCTTAGGCACTCTAGCACAAATAAAAAAAATTCGAAACAAATCGAAAATAGAATTCTAGTATATTAAAAACAGTTTAAACCCAAATACATGAGCTTGAGAATTCATTCCTGTTCAAAAGAGGAAAATCCATGAATTAGCACAAATTCAAGAGTCACAGATTCAAATTTACATTGAGACAGAGTCTGCTTTGCACTGGCAACTCATGACAGCAAGTTGCGAGATTAGTTGCGGTTGGCTTGGTAAGCACAAGTGTCAATCAGAACGCCAATAGCAAAGCTGCTTTGTTGGTTGCTTGCTGTTATAGGGTACAATATTTGGGACAGGGCGATATCATTTCGTATTGTGTGTGCGACCAAATATTGCAAGGAGAGACACTGCCATCAAAGTTTTCACTGGGTGTCATCAAGGAGTGAATTATGCATATGCACTATTATAGAGGAAGCATGTTTGAGAGATGCGTCGGAGAATAATAGTTAGGTTCAGATTGAGATATATTTACTTCATTCATATGGATTACATAATACATTATACTGCAAGTGGGAGTTCGATATCAATTCTCACACTTTTTATTATTGTTTCCGGCGCTTCCTAGTCATATACGAAATATATTCAGTATATGTATATCGGCTGAGAGTAGTAAGATAAACAAAAATAATCAATTAATTTGCAGAATTTTTCTAACACAGATTTGGATAAGGCTGCATTGCGACATAGTCTGCGCAATTATAAATATAAAAATTCGCTCCGGCAGCTGGCGGTCGGAAAGAGTGCATTTCAAATGCAATTCTATGATGGCTCGGATCATATGACTTATAATGAGCTATTCAGGGTATGAATTCAAAGGTGCCGTTTTCGAAAAAACACAATTTTCGGCATATTATTCGCCATTTTCTCCGCCATTTTTGATTGGATTTTCTCCGTTGATGGCTCAAATTGTAGGGCATAATAAGGGTATTATACACACCAATTTTCAAAACGATCAAGTTATTGGTCGATTTGTAGGGATTTTTTAAATTTTTCATCCCCTAATTTCACCCCCTTGCCTTGGACAAATTCGGCTGGTTAACGAACATGACCGGGATATTAACACTAATGATTTTTGTGCAAAACATGGTTGCTCTACGACAAGCCCTTTGGGAGTTATCGTGTTAACAAGAATCTGTACAAATATTAATATATAAATATATAAATATATAAATATATAAATATATAAATATATAAATATATAAATATATAAATATATAAATATATAAATATATAAATATATAAATATATAAATATATATATAGAGATATATGAATTTGAACGGACATCAGATTCGTGTTCTAGGGGCTCGGAAACGTGTAAAAAATATATCACATCATAAATTTTCGATTGCCAGGGCAAGACCAATAGTGCATTTTTTCGAATGAAATGCACTAAAATGCGAGAATACAGAGCAATATTATTTGCAAAGGGATGGAAGATTGAGGTAGAGATTTAAAGAAAAAAGAAGATAGAAAGGGCGTTAGGAGAAGGGAAGAAAAGGAGAAGAAGAAAATTTAGGAATAGAAACGGAGGAAGAATGTGAAAGGAAATTGGATAAATAATGGAAATGGAATAAAGGAGGAAAGAAGAAGATGTGAAAGAAGAACGTATTGATTGATAAGGGAACGGTGATGGAAAAATAGAATTTATAAAAATAGAGATGGAAATTAAAAAAAAAAATCATTCAAACTAATATTGATTGAAAGAACAAGAAAATTAGTGTAAAATATGAATATTATGTTATTACAATAAAATAATTATAAATTTGGCCAGTGGAGAAACACTCCACTGAGGCTAGCATCCCTTTAGATTGAAGTAATAGAATTTTCATCAAGATATAAAAGAGTGATTTGATGGATTGATGAGCTGTACAAGAGATTTAATACATATTTTGAAAACTAACATAGTTATAATAAAAATAGATAGTAGAAACTAGAATAAAATAAATAAACTTATTAATGATGAGAGGCTACAATAAATGAAATCCCCATAAATTCACTAAAAATCCCCTGAGATGGATAAAAATAATGTAATTCACTCATTAAACATGTCGCCTGATAGTACGAGAGCTGTAATGAGTTGGCTCCAAATAATAATTAATGTACGGTAGCGATCAGTGCCATTACTTGGGTTCCTGGCTCAAGTTATGCCATTTCCTTCAAATGCAAATGAATGAAATATCGTATATCCCTCCTTCTGATTCTCATAAACCAACTAAACTTACTATTCCCCCTCCCACATTCTCAAACGTTGAGTGACACCACACATACATTAAGCGTCCCAGCGCGGCTAAATTAATTTGCAAAGATGACAAGAAACATGCACGCGCGACTTAACCTTCAACTCAACTGCTAACCTAACCTTCACTTGTCATAATTCAATATTCTGACAGGCGTATTGCGCCGCCGATGACATCAACATACAGAACTCGGTTGTCGGGAATCGTGGCGGTGAAATTCGCAGAAGTCACTCTGAAAACTGAGATCTCTGAATAATTTGCATTCGCAAATGACTAGGTGGTGGAATGAGGTTTTAAGAAAATATAAGAGAAGAAGAGGTAGAAGAAAAGGGGGCGATGATGATGTAGAAAGAGCAGGGGAAAGTGAAGGAGGAGGTAGGGTGTTGAGATGACGTGAAAGTAGTTTGGGTGTGGGGGAGGGGGTAGTAAGATGAGGTGTAAGGGTAATGGGGGAGATGGATAATGAGGATGTTACGGTGATGAGTAGTAGGAAGGGGTGTAGGAGCAAACCACATAGAGGCATAAGAAATAGTGGAAAAGAAAAGAAGAAGGAGAACGAGACAGTTAAAGAGCAGGAGGTGGAGAAAAAAAGGTGAAGGAAGAGGAGCAGGAAGGGAAGTAGGAGGTGGAGGAGGAGGAGGAGGAAGAGAATGAGGAGGAGATGATGGTGAAGTAGGTGGTGAATGATTGTGGAACAAGGAGGGAGATGGGCGGGGATTAGGATGTGTTAGAAGAGAAGGATGTCAAGGTGAAGAAGGAGGAGAAGTAGGAGACTGAATGAGGGGAAATGAAAGGGAAGGAGCAGAAGAAAAGGAGAATGATGAGGAGTGACAAAATGAAGAAGTTTAGGATGCGATAGATATTGTAATATGTGGTATGGTATTGAAGTAAGGAAGAATTAAAAAATGAGGAAAAAGGTTAGATGAATAAGTGATGAAAGGAGGAGTGGCAGATGAAACAGAACAGGAATAGATGTTGAAGAAGAGGAATAGAGAAAAAAGAGGAGCACAAGACAAGAGAAGAAGAAGAAAATGTGAAGGAAAGCTATAAAGCTTGAGAAGTGATCTAGATATAGTGGAGAAAACAAACGAAGAAGAAATATAAGGGAAGGAAAACAAAATAAGAACGGAACAGATGAAAAAATTGTTGAGAATAGGATAAAGAAATTCAATGAATGTGGGGAGGTGTTGAGAGGTGAAAAAAACATAATTTCATAGGAAAATTAATACTGGGAGGGTGAAGAAGGATGTAAATGTTGGGACAAGCAAAATAGAAGATGATAATGAAGAGCTTATGAGTGCAATCGTACTTGCACAATATGTCGCTTAAACGTTGATGACTGATTCCAAATTTAGCAGAATTAGATATGGAAATGGTTCTATTTCTCAAAACGACACGATACGTGACATATTTAAATTTGTGATTGAAGCTCAATAAGATGCAAATTTGTGCGATGATACCATAATATCTGGTAAGTATTAAGATTGCTTTCAACATTGATTATTCATCATAAACTAGCAGGCAACGAAGCTTCACTAAATCGACGTTATTACAATTAGTAATTGAATTCCTAATAGCGCCAGAAAGTTGAATATATCAATAATTGGTTGGTTGGAATCAAGCATGTTGATATAATTTTTCAAGGGAGATATTCATTTAAATAAGCCTCAAATCCTACCAGCTTCTTAAATAATTTTTTCAGGATGTTTCCTAATCACTAAAAAATAGGTACATGTTTACAATCAAGAAGGAAATCCTTGTTCCTAGTTTCTAGATAGCAACAGTACACAATGCGAAGTAATATCTTCTGATAGACTTCTTTATTTCTGAGAGGAATCAAGAAACTCCTGCCAAAATATTAGTCTATTAAATTTTAATTCATCAATAGAATGTCTGCAATTGGAACGAATAATCAGTAATCGAGAACCAATTATCAAAAAGTTTGATATTTAAATCTCTGAATCTCAATAGAGAACAATGTCACAAATTAATACAAACTTAAAGCATCACTGCATTGCCTCCTGTTGAATAAATATACGACGCAACGTTGATTAACTTGAGTACCGTATCAACTTTGAATAGTACAGAAATAGGTTGATTCTATTACACTGAATAGTTGAATAGGAAACTATCCTAGAATGTCAACACGAATACGCTTAGATACTCCAGGCGATATATTACTTCCCCATGCGTGGTGTTCTGGTCCTCCTGAGTGGCAATTAACCTTCCAAATCATTCACTATTCTAAGTTTGAAAATCATCATTGACGCTATGAAAGCTGCGGGGATAGAGTTTAGCAGTGCTGATAATGGTATGCTGAATAGAAGAAGAGTACTTGGAAAGTGGAACTTTCTACCAGCCTCAATTATAGTACACTCCAAATAGATTCTGAAACTGAGTCTAAAACTGGAAATGAAACTGAAACTGAATCTCAACGACACTCGAATTAGAGGAAGAAAGATAACATAACTCCACCTAGCTCCAAAAAACTCCAGTAAAGACTGGGAAGCTACTGTTGCTTATGTGAAAGGTTTATTTACATTTGTTCGAACAGACAGGCTTCAAGTTAATGAACCAAAGTACTGTCATTTAGGCTTACTCTATTTATGTACAGTACTATGTGGATGCGGGCTGATGCATAGCAGGGGTTGATATGTGAGTACAAACTCGTTAAAATGAAACGTGCTCCAAGCATTGTGCGGGTGGGGTGTTTGGAAGAGAAAGAGGACGAGATGGAGAGAGCCATAGAGAATAGAGAGAAGAGGACAAAGAAGAAAAATAGGAGAAGTTTAAAAAAGATATTGGAGAAAATAGAGTGAAGAAGGAAAAGAGTAGAAATGAAGTTGAAAAGGAGAAGAAAGAAAAACAAGAGAAATGAGAAAAAAGAGAGATTAAGAAATACGGGGAGAAATACCCGTTAAAGTATATTACGATAAGTATATAAATCAGCTAATAAACTAAAATTAAATAAAATAAAATAAAACTTGAGCTTCGCAAATAATTTTTTTTGAGGTGGTGGAGTTCAAATCAATTGACAGTACTTATAAAGGATAGACGAATATCATTATTAAGTCTTTTACAATAGGAATTGAATTGGCATTTAATATTGATAGCCCTGGTCAATTTGATCTATGAAACACAACATAATTCCAGATATTAGAAAGTTGATAGTATTTCGAAGTCAATTGAATTCCATATAGGGCTACATGAACACGATTCTAAGCAGCCTTTATTTGATAATGCCTCTTAAGATGACGAAACTTGAATATTTTATGAAAGTATAAGAATGGTTCATTTATTTCCTTCATTATATCTACTCTTTTGCTTTATTATCGTATTCCAGTTGTACCTCTGAACAAAAAATTGTATAATTGTATAAATCGTATCAGAGTACGTTTTGGAATACAATTGAATTTGTTTACTATTCAAAAAAATGCTTAAATTATAGTTTGAAAAAATAATTTACTATGTTTGCCCATATTAGCATCATGATATGATGCAATGATCTTTCCGAAATTCAATTTCCGCTTCATAATCAACATTCAGCACTAGGATTACAATCACTCCATTCGGAGTCACGTCATATCGTTTCATTTGATTATTATTATCATTATCGTTTCACAGCTCTTTTCTGAGACTGCTCTGTCATTATCGTTCAGTGATAATAATGTCGTCGCTCCGACACGGCCGCGCGTTTTCTTGCGTTTTTTATGCGACAACACGAAACGTCGTCGCTTGGTCATTACGAGAAGTGATGGTGTGGCCATGCCGATTGAGGAGACAAGCGTTGAAGGCAAGAGAAGTGGCATGCATGTGATGCAAGTAAAGTGGCATGCGTTTGACGTAAGTAGGATTACTTGCTTTAGAAGGAAGTCAAAAAGTACCGGAGAAAAAAAAGCATTGAAGGAGGGTATAGCTGAATGAATGTAAGCTGACGTTTTGAAGTTTAGAGGTTGGCGAATGACTGTTATCTAATCTCAGCTCTGTCAGGACAGTCTGAAGCTGTGACAGTCATTTGACAGCCGCCTCACTTTGAGGCGTCACCTATACTTATTGCAAGTAGAATGAAGAATGCATTGATAGCAATAAAGGGGCATTGATAGTCAATCAATTATAGTACTGATGACCATGGATATACTCGTATTCGAGGGGAGGCAAAATATAAGGTGAGATATTGCAGAGTTGAGTATTTTGTCGATTTTTCACTAAAATTTACTGCCAAAGCTATTTGGAGTTACCATGCTTGATGCGACATATACTCACTGAAACTATATTGCTACAAATATGACACAAAAAATAATTATATACGATGATACACTTGTATATATTTTGATTAAAATTAATACTGGACAGAAGTTTTTTATTTTAGGTTATTTCATTCATTTATTTTTTCACTTTGCATTATTTTAACTTTTGTTGTAGGCCTATATCCAGCTTTATTGAGTGGTGTTGCAAAGAAGTCTTGACAGTCCGACATGTATTGTAGGTCAGATTGACTAACCTTAACTTGTATCATGTCATTCACAAAGTATATTTGGGAAAAGTAAAGTGAGTTTCTATTAGTGCTGACAGGTGCTTAAGAGTACTCAACACAGTTATAGTTGAAAGATCATTAGAAACTACTATCAACTAAGAGAATTATCATCATCCCTCATCAGACTTTGCAGCTGACCTTTCTGCTAGGTTGATAAGAAGAATATTGTAGCCTATCAATAGTACGGTGCAATTAGTTAAAAAAAGACCGAACCTCAACATCCAAAGAGAAAGAACGATTCCTACGCCAACTTGTACTATACAACCCCTTTATTGTTTCGTAAAAAGTTACACCCTTATGAGCGTCGGGTTTTTAGGGGAGGGGGTGAAAGGTGCAAAATTTCAGTTTTTCATGAATTGTAGCCGAACCAAGCGTCGGCCGAAGAAAGTCCATGCATGTTTTTTCTAGAGAACAAAATTTGGAAGAGATTGAGACCAATCACAATCCTGTATCATCATCCGTTTCCAAGTTACAATTTTTTGAAAATCCCATATTTTTTTCACGGGAATTATTCCGTTACTTTGAAAGTTTGTAACTTTGAATTGGAAACACTTGCCTCCGTATTTCAAAATCCCTCTCGGCGAAATTTATTTTTCTTCAATTTGTGACCAAATTCACCCTTCTATGTTCAGTGGTTCATGTGCTACAGCGATTTTAAAAAACCCTTACATCCCCAAAATCCTCTAAAATTACATTCTATAATACAAAAAAAAATAATTTGGATTGGCTTTCAAGTCTATAATCATTATGGAGGGCAAAATTCTCTACATTTTCAGATCAAGAACATCACTCTACCTACATTAGTTACAAAGTTACAGATGAATACAGTCATCATTAAAAATAAGTATAAATTGAAATAGCTGATTTTACAGGAATGTTTTCATCGAAGTTATATTCAAGAAATTCAGCGAATCATATATAGTAACAAAAAGTATATTTTTCTCTACAATTTGAGACCAAATTCACATTTTTTGAACAATTACACAATTAGCTAGATCCATTTTTCAAACCAACTGTCGAGTTCAGAGCTCACTCTGAGAGGCGCTCCTTACACTATGAATGATACATTGAAACGCTTCGCTGAGCTAAAGAAGACGACGATTGGGTTTAAAAATATACGTAGCTCATTAAATAATTGTTCAAAAAATATTAATTTGGTCTCAAATTGTAGAAAAAAATGTGATCTTTAATATCATATAGGATTCATCACAATTTTACAATGAATTCCTCATGATAACATTGTTGGAAAATCAGCGTTTTCAATTGTTAAAAAATTACACATAATTCATTCTATTGTAACTCGGTAACTATTGGCGGTAGAGTTATGCTCTTGGTCTAGAAATGTAGAGTGATATATCCTCTAAAAGATGGTATATGAAAATTTCTTTTTCAATGCTATTTTAAATTTCAATAAGAAATTTCAATATAATTAAAAACATAAGCGAATTTATCAGAAAAAGTGTGATAAAAACCAATTGTGTACCTTCTTATGTAGAAGGTTTCGCTATTCTCATAGTAACCATCTGAAAGAGGAAGATTTTCTCTACATTTCTTGATAGTTTCAGATTTTTCCGTTCACAACTTCCCGATTGGGATCATTGATATGTGGAAATTTGGACTTTTCAATGTGCAAGTATTATTATTCAAAAGTATCATTTAAATCTGAATTTTCTAGTTTTTCACCGAATTTGTATTATAATATATGAATTTATACCGCCGTGATGAGTAGAAAATGATGAGCTATTGAACGATAGGATCCAACGTACCAATCAAAATTTATAAGGGAATATAAATTATTAAAAATAAGGGGATGCTTTTGACCAACCCCCTTGAATCCTATGATAGTCTTGGTCGTGTCAACAATAATTGTTAAAATTATTTTTATGACAATCTACGGTCTCAAGAAACAAAATCTAGAAGTATGAGTCAATCCGAATATTTTTCGTATTTTTTTGGTATGATAAAATGTGATTTTAGGGGATTTTGGGGATGTAAGGGTTTTTTAAAATCGCTGTAGCACATGAACCACTGAACATAGAACTGTGAATTTGGTCTTGAATTAAAGAAAAATAAATTTCGCCGAGAGAGATTTTGAAATACGGAGGCAAGTGTTTCCAATTCAAAGTTACAAACTTTTAAAGTAACGGAATAATTCCCGTGAAAAAAATATGGGGTTTTCAAAAAATTGTAACTTGGAAACGGATGATGATACAGGGTTGTGATTGGTCTCAATCTCTTCCAAATTTTGTTCTCTAGAAAAAACATGCATGGACTTTTTTCGGCCGACGCTTGGTTCGGCTACAATTCACGAAAAACTGAAATTTTGCACCTTTCACCCCCCCTCCCCCAAAAACCCGACGCTCATAAGGGTGTAACTTTTTACGAAACAATAAAGGGGTTGTATAGTACAAGTTGGCGTAGGAATCGTCCTTTCTCTTTGGATGTTGAGTTTCGAGTCTAATTGCACCGTACTACAATCAAATCATCAATAAAACATATGGATTCTTGGGTTTACTCTGACCGGTCTCTGCTCATATTATGAAACTATCCAGATCATAAAAATTATACTTCCTAAGAAAGAGCCAAGAAGCTTATTGTTGAATGAGAAACTATTAAAATTTCACTCATCAAATCACTACTTGTAGGCCTATCACATATCCACTGTTCAAATGAAATATATATTACAGGATTTGTATTTTTTATCTCAACAATCCTTATATCAATACCATAGAAATCAATCCCAAGGACAATCTTATAACAATCCCAATAGAAAATACTATAATAATAATTGTACTGTGATTCTGATTTTCATCTGAAATACATTGATTGTAGCCCTGGACAAACATGAATCATCACAAGAACTGTAGTATAGCCTGAACTATACAGTATACAGTATTTATAATGTAGGCTGAAAACGAGTTAGTGTAGAGTAGAAGATAGTGTATGGTGTAAATGATAGTAGTAGATAGTGTTTACAAGTGTAGAGCTGAGTATTGCCCACAGGACGCAAGCAATGAGGCATGCAAGAGACAGTAGAACCAAATGCCAGCCTCGAAGGCAAATAAAGAGGCAGACATTAGAAGTATTAAAAAGCGAACACTGTAATGATCGCGGCTGATTGTATAGGCGGTATAATAGAGCAGGCGTCGCGTCAAGAATTTGCATTAAGTGTGAAGCTGATGCTTCGCTCGCCCTCTAATGAGTAGTAGGAGAAGTAGGAGAAGAGTCACCGCTCGACTGCTCATATTTATTATTTTGGAAAGTGCCGAATATATTTGCATAATGCTTGTGTGAAAAGGGAAAACAATAACCGGCAGGAGACTCTAAAAGTGTGAGATGTGTTGACGGCATTCCTTTCTCGTCTACTCCACATTTTCCTTATTTACTTCTCTATAATACTTTCATTTCAACCTGTACTTATTTTTTTGTGAGAAATTATAATCACTTCCTCTTGCCTACTCATTGCACCTTACTTTTATTCTTTGGAAGCTTCTTAAGTGGTTGCCATCATCTGGAGTTTTTGTATTTTTGTAGAGTATCCTTTTCAACTTTTCATAATAAACATTGGAGTCTAATTAAGTCAAGAAAAATAGATAACAAGAAGGAGACTTCACATGACTAGAATTCTCCAGTTTCCTTCTCTGTAGACAATTATTATCTATTTTCCTATACTTTGCACTGAATTGTTATAATTGGATAAGTATCCAGCGTCAGGCCCCTCGTGTGGGGTGTGTGGAGTGTGCCAAGGAGGCGGCTGATGAAAAACGGGAATTTAAAAAATTTTAATTGGGCTATTAGTATAATTTTTCAACTATTTGATAAAAACTTATTTTACCAACAACTTGAATCCACAAGAAATGATTTCCTCTGCATAAACTCATTTATCATAATAAATTGATCAATTGTAAAAACACGATCAATGTATGAAGCAAGCCAAAAAATCTGGTGTGGTACACTCACACAACTTTCCTTGCCATTCATATTTGCGTAGGCCAAATACAAGTATAGTATGTCCAAGGAAAGAAGAACCTCTGGCAATATGGGAAAATGACTCCAGCTCGGTCAATATTGGTTAAAAAATTATCAATTTGATCTCAAATTGTAGGAAAAATTTGATCAATCAATAAGACCACATTTATAATTCTTGAGCAAATATTGACCAAACTGGAGATATTTTCCCATCTTGCCAGAGGGTCTTCTTTGCTTGGATAGACTATATCTTGTATTACTGTATCAGTTCTAGGCACCTAGTCACCAGCGAGTGTAAATTTCATAAGTCTATTGCAAAATTGCAATAGACTATAAATTGAAATTAGACTATCATAGATATTGCTATAGTGAAATTTGCACTCGCAGTTAACGCCTCGCGCCTGCCGGCGCTTCGGCTCATCTTGTGTGTGATTTGAAATTTTCACAAGCTAATGATGCCTCGCGCCTGTCGGCGCTTCGGCTTCCTGTTAGCCGAATTGACTTGCATTTTGAATGAAAGTAGATTTTTTGGTCTGTAGTATTCCAATATATCGGATCAAAGATGTGGAATCGATAATGGATCATTCGATTCCATAACTCTGGTATTTTACCAATAATTATTATGAAACACTAATACTTCTTTCAAATAAGATTTTTGTCTTCTTCAACCCTGATGCGGATTGCCTTGATTGCGAGAATGACGGAATGACATTGATACACTTTTTGTACACGAACGTCAAGCGCGCTGCCCGCGTTGCCCGAAGTCCACTTACCGAGCCATGTAGTGCGGGTTGCCTATATACAGATTAATGTAGTGCGGGTTGCCTACCTACAGACTTTCATAACTCTACAAGTATGGGGTGGCGCCCCTGATAATATTACTTGAATAGGATATATGACAGTTAATAGAGCTTCAATTACTATAAAGGGTGCCAATTTGAAAAAAATCGTTTGAGACATTTTTGAGAAAATTTAGATAGAAATCCATTCTCCTCAACAATGCTGTTGATCTTCTGCTATTTTATCAGGAATGAGACTATTGGGAGTCGATAGGGCTTATATAGGCCTATTTCGGGTATGAGTTTTAAAAAAATTGTTAGCGTCGTTTTTGAGAAAGTCGTGAAAAACATCATTTTCGGCGTATTATCTGCCATTTTTTGATGAATTTTTTGAATTTTTCCGGGTCGGGTACTCAAGGTATAAGAACCTTAGGTTCAAAATTTCAAGTCAATTGGTCAATTAGGAATCGAAATATTGCAAAATCCATTATTCTCAACTATGCTGCGGATCTTCTGCAATTTTGCCAGAAACGAGACTCATGACAGTCGATATAGGACTATTTCGGGTATGAGTTTGAAAAAAATCGTTAGAGCCGTTTTCGAGAAAATTTTTAAAACACCATTTTTGGCATATTATCCGCCATTTTTCGATGAATTTTGAATCTCTTCGAGTCGGGTCCTCATGGTATAAGAATCTTAAGTTCTAAATTCCAAGTCAATCGGTCAATTAGGGATCGAGATATAGTGTATACAGACATACACACATACATACACACACACACATATACACACACAGACCAATTCCCAAATACCACTTTTTTGAAAACCTAAATTTGGGGTACCTTAATTTTTTTGAAAAGCAATACTTTCCTTACCTATGGTAGTAGGTAGGGCAAGGAAAGTAAAAACGCCCCTCTTAAAATCGATTCAATTGTTGGCTGACAACCACCTTACACTCTGTCTACCAATAACAAGCAAGTTTCCGATGAAAACTTCCCCCTAATATTTTTACCGAATTGTAGTTTTTCTAACTTTTTTTCTCTGGCAAGAGGTCAATATTAGATCATTCATCAATTAGGTCAATAGTTCGAGTTCCATCTCATCATATTCATCGTATGAAAAACAAAATTAATTAGTATAAGATGGTAGTGCGAAATTATATTCTCGTCTCATTTCATACAGCATAAAACTATTAGAGTCTAATACTGGCCTAATAGGTTACAGGATAAAAGTAAAAATTTAGAGTCCAAAGTAAGAGTCTCAATTCTATAAAAATATCCTTCAAATACTAACTTGATAGAATCTTAACAGCCTGAAAACATAAGAAAAGTTAATATTTTATTAGCTCAGAATCGTCAATTGATAGTAAATTAGCGTAATTTTTGCGTAAAAACCATCCATATAGTAAATCAGTGTGATTTTTTGTGTAAAATCCGTCCATCCTGGGGTGTAACAGGAGTGTACCATCCATCATTTTCTTGCTAGCAGCCATTTTCTGAGACAGGACTCACGAAACACTGTCAACCAATAAGAAAAGAGCAGGCAGGGCATAAAGGCGAAAAACCGAAACATCACCCTCAAACTTCTGTCATCTACTGGTGGAATTTGGAAATTTTTGGAACCGATGTTTTCGGCCATTTTGATCGTAGGCGGAGCTTAGTGGCCTGTCAATGGACGTCAAAGCAAGTCACCCTATTGCTACTGCCATCTGCTGGCTGAATTCGGAACTATTTCAAATGTTATTCAAGAAAGTTGGGTAGAACAGTGAAAATGGCTGAAATCTTCATTTTGCTTGTTATTGAGTTTCCAATTTTTGTTAAAACATCTTTATTTCCAATTTATGATGATTCCTAATATTTTTCTGTGAAAAATTTATAATTCCCTTTCTCATGTGCTTTCAAGCAAACCAATAAAATAAATCAATCAATAATTAAAAATTTATTATTTTAATGGTAAAGTACGGTGCAACGTGACAGTTTTGCTCAATGTAGATAACTTCAAGTAATTTTTTATTATTCTCTGTAGGCTTCTGCTTATCACGTATCCAATACATAAAAATATGGAACAATACGTTGGTATACATTGAAATAAGCAAGTCCTTATAATCATTTTTGCCGCACCACATTTAACATTGGGATTGCTTATGAGAAAAATGTTAACATGCAAGGCAGCTAGAATCATGTATATGGTTTTGAATATAGTTGTCTGGTAATTGGGGGTGTCACCTGCCAAAATTTCGCACAGGGCGCCAAAAAACCATGTGAGGGCCCTGGTATCCATTATTAAAAATTAAAATTAAAAATGTTGTGCACTTCAATCAATCTTATCAAATAGACACTCTTCAAATAAACATAAATTTTTATGAAATTATAAATATTTAATAATCGTAGCAGCAATACAAAAGGTACAAGTACATCAAGTACAAGTACACCTTTTACAAGCAAACCAAGTGAAAATACACCAGATACAAGTAGTGCACCACGTATAGAACACTGGTTGTGACATGCGAGCTCAAAAATTACTATACGATAAATTCAAATTCTTGAAGCTCTAGTGAGCTACAACAATTTAGTTGATTAATTTATTGATATTCTATCACCAATGTCTGGAAATACACTTCTTGGATCTCAAGAAACCGAGCCTCTAAAATAATTGCGGAAAGTCTCATCATGTGCAAGGGCCTTTCAGCATTAGTCGACTTGTTTTTCTTTCTCAACGCTTCCGGGGAAACTGTGGGGCAAACATCACACGGGAAATCCAATGACAAATCACCACAATTCCGAGTCTCCGTGAATTTCCTTGGAGAGACAACTAATTTCGCGACCCCTACTCGGCTTTTTATACTTTTTTCTCCTCTTGCAATAAAAGTATATCCCTGCCCCACCTCCCGAAATGCCAATGTTAACAACAATTTCACAGTAGACAGACTGGGGTGGATATATATTGATTACACTTTTCCACTGAAACAAGTAGCCTGAAAACATGATAAATAATTCATAATAAAGGAGGAAATCGAGCTTTGGCTCCTTGGAGAAGTGATTCAATCGCTTCATAAAAGAAAACAAACTTTTGATCATCTATTTTCCAGAATTTCGTCTGCATTCCCAAATAACAAAAAGCTAATAAAAATATATTCCAAAACCTAGAGGATGACTTTTAATTCGAGTTTTTGTCTGTCTTAAAGTGATCCTATCACAAACATACCCAGAACATTCCTTTTTTCAATTTTGATGAATAATATTATGAATTGAAGCCCTACAGGGAAACACAATCTATTACGCCAGTCTTTCTACACCATTCCAACATTGATCACACGATTAATTAATTCATTGGAACATAAAAACAAATTAAAATCACTAGAGACTCGTGACCACTGAACTAAACAGGTGAAGTGCTGTACAGTAGAAGATACGGGCAATTCAATTTAAAATTAATATCAATCTTTGGTACAATAAACCAAGATCCTTACTTTTTCGGAACCATAATACACTAGATTCCTTCTAAATCATCTTGATATGTTGTGTGTTCCAATAATTGATTGCAGCATATCAAACTTATCATTTTTCTTCTTATGAATCAGCTTTAAGCATTCAGTGCACCACCTTTTTGGTCGAATCTCTTCAATTATTGCTTCCACCCATGAGAATATTGCAGGCAACTGACACGAAATGCCCGACCAGTTTGGAAAAAAGCAAACGTAACCTCTCAGCAAAAACAATCAGATTTGAGACGGTGACAATCGCAAATCTGAAAATTTCTTTTTTGCACGAGATAACAAAAACGAATGACGGGAGAAAAGAGAGGATGTGTCATCCGGAATAAAAATGTCGAGAAAGGGAGTAGTTACAAGAACGGCACTGCTGTTCGGACAAGAGATGTCAGATAATCATCTCTCTCTTTCTCCTCCTCACACTTTTTCTTATCTGATATTCTATCATCCACCCACCCTTTTCTCTACGGCTCGATGCTGATTCATAAATTCTCAATGTAGGACGAATTGGAGAATTGTGATGATTGAGTACCCTGATCTTATGAATCAACATTTCTCCAACAGATGTTACAACATCCACATTGGAAAACCCAGGCATTTGTCTTATCTGCTAACTCCAGAATCAATCTGCTTGTCTGCCAAACATTATTATTCCACAGGCAGGTGTAACAAATTTCCGCCAGGCCAAAAATCCGTTGGAAAAGTTGAAAACGTTTCAGTTCCATGTATGGTAGTTTCGGAATTAATAATTTTTGAAGAGTTTAGAATTACCAGTGAATATAAAGTATATACTCCATCTGAATTATAAGTTTCATTAGAACATAAAGTATAAGTCTCTCCATATTCTTTGGTATTACTCAGTCATATTATGAAAAAATATCGAAAATCATATACTTTTGATTCTAGAGTTCCTAAGGAGATTATAACGTCCATCACTATTGTATCAATATTTTGCTAAACATTTTTTATTTCTAGTAATTTAAAATACTACTTCACTGACTTAGGCTATGTTTACTAATTTCGTGTATTTATCTCGGAAATCAATTTTAAAATTTGTTTTCAATATGGTCAAGTAACAAATTGGACATAACTGTCAGAATTTCGAAAAAATCAGCACTTTATTCTCAATTCTGTTATATTTATTATTAAAATGAAAAGAAATAGAAATTCTATATTCTATATTTAACTCAACATCTTTGATTCAGTTATTCATCCTATAGTTCCCCAATAATACACTATGTAACAAATGGACTCTGAAAAATAGATTGTTGGCTTAGTTCTAAGTACTAAGTACTCTTAGTACTAAGAGTTACTTCAAAGAGTCTCGAATTGACATTTGTCTCTAGACACAGTTTTTCTAGAGTAGCAGTCCCTGAAACAGTATTTTTACGTTACTATAGTGTCCAACACAATTTCCTTCCTGTCAGACAGTAAGTAATATTTCCACTGTGAGTAAGATACATTGTTATGAAGATTACAAATATACACTTTGTAATATATTATTTGTAGGGCAGAAAAAAGAAGGATGAGACGAAAACAATGTTGAGATAGGAGAGTGTGCTGAGCACATAATTCAGCATTTCATTTGAATCCGTCGACATGTCTTGCTACTGCAAGATAGTGAGTCTGAGATAGAGAAATGGGGAAAAAGATGATATGAGGAGAAAAAACAGAAAGGCTGTGAAAAGAGGTTGAGAATGTAAAGAGGTATATGGAATATAGTGTAAGTGCAAGGGAGAAACAGAAAGATATATGAGAAGAGGAGGTAAGGAGATGAAGGAGGATAGAAGGAGGTGAAGGAGGATGAAAGGAGATGAAGGAGGATGAAAAGAAAGACGAGAAGAGAGTGTACGAGTTTGACAAGGGGGATTAAAGGAGAATAGGAAGAAGAGGTAAGATTCCGAGGAGATACTGGAGGTGAAGATGAAGGAGAAGATGTTGAAGTAGAAGAATAAGGAGGAGATAGGAGGAAAAGGAGAAGTAAAAGGAAGAGGATGAGACTTAGAAGAGGGAGGGAAAGGAGAGTAGGGGTGAGAATGGATTGAAAGTGGAAACAGGAGGCGAGAAAATGGGGAGAATAAAGAGGAAATAGAAATAAGAGGCATGTGAAAAGTTGAAAGGGGTAGTTGAGAACGAGGAGAATAAGGATGAGTGAATAGCATAGAAAATATGAAAATGTTAAGGAGGAAGTGAAGTAGACGGGAGAGAAAGTGGTGGAGAATTACAAAAATTGAGTAGAAAGTAGATGGGACAGAAAATGAATAAGATGGTGGTGGAGGAGAAGGATAAAAAAGTAATTAAGAGGATAATCAGAAAAGAGGAAAAGGTGGAAATAGAAACAAGAAATATTGATATTGAGAAAGATCGGAAAAAAATAAGTTTGTGTTATAGAGATGTTTCAAGAAAAAATTCCAAAAAAAGGTGATAGGGAAAAGGTTAATGTAAAAGAAAAGTACAATGGGGAGGTGTCAAAAAAATTCCAGAAATTATTTTCGTGTAGACAAAGAATTTCGTAGAAGTGAGAGGATTTGAAAGATGAGTGGGACGGAAATATGAAAAGAAATAGGATGTTAAAGATAGAGGTGTAGATGATGAAGGGTGTAGAATCGCTGAAAAAAGTGAGAAAGAAGAGACATCTTCGTAAGAAAGTGGAAAAAGATATTCTTGTATGTAAGACGCTTGAAATTGTGTGAGAATTCTGAGTTACTGGCGGATGGGGAAAAAGTAGGTAAGAAACGTTGCCACCACTTCGGCCCCTGCCATCTCCGTTATTAAAGTTTCGAGATAACAGCTCTAATCCCATGAGTTGGAGTTTGCTGTTCTTTACTCGTATTCTGTATCTGTGTAGTCTACATCTTTTGAAATATGTGTTTGCTCGTTCCTGGATATCAGAAATCTTTCCGGGTTCCTTGTGAACGTCCGGTCACCAGGAAGTACAAAGTAACAGTGAAAACAGTGTGATAACTGAATATACAAGAACTAAAATGTGTAATGTATAAGATTTAAAAATAGTAAACTACATGAACAACTTGAAGAAATCCTAGTGTGGATATAGAAAGAACTTGGGTTTAAAGAGGTCGAACTCAATGTAAAAGAAGATTGAAAGTACATAGAAAGAAGTCGAGTTCGAAGATTTCGATACTCTATTTAAAGGATAGTAGGTGGGAGTAATTACTGAAGAGTGCTAGAAATTTTGATGCTGAATACTCTGTTCATTGATAAAATTGATGATTAATATGAGTTTCTCATGATAATAATATTTTTTCCACATAAACTGATAATCATTCCTTGGAGCAAGGTTCAAAATTAAATTTATGATCATTCATACACGAACTGAGAAATGGCTATGTTAGAACTATGTTAGAAAGAGAGAGAGAGAGAGAGCTGGGTTAAAGATTGTTTACAGTAGGCTATTATATGAATTACTTGGAATCAATGAAGAGATAACACACAATTATTATTATTGAAATTTAATATTATGCTTGAGCGGAATCCAAATATTTCCAGTACACAGGGAAGAGTAGATAAAAATTATATTACTAATTATATTTTGAGTATAGCTTACTCTAGTCTGTCCTACTTCTTGGATGCTTTTTATGGGAATATGGATCTGATTTTATTACCTAGAACCTGAGAATAACTATTGAACTACATGTGATTAGGAAATATTGAAATCTTATGATAAATAATAAATGAACTTGTCATTAATTTTCATAATTTCTTCTATCTGATCGTTCCACAAAGTTACTATATTATGTATTTTCACAATTTCCAAGCAGTTTAACTTCAGGGTGATTTCCAAAAAGTTCCTGATTTCCTCTTACGCCTCACTATTTCCTCAACATTCACCTCCCAATTTTTATTCTCCATTCTTTCTTCAACATCCATTCTCCTTCTCTCTCTGTTAACAACCTTCTTCTTATCTCAGAATACTCCCCTTCTTGCCAAATTCTATCCCACGCCAACCAACAAGAAACATCTCCAAGGTAAATCTGTATCAAAACGTATAAATAGCCAACTTACCCTCCTCTTTTATGCTCTGTTAGCCAGAAATCCTCAAGGCTATTTTTATTCTTCCCTCGCTTTTAACGTTTCTTTCCAGTTAATTTCCAGTCATATTCTTATCACGTGGTTCGTAGAATGCATTTTGATACGTCAGCTTTTATGAAAAAAGACCAATTTCACTGCCATCCCATTACAGCAGTTTTCTTGTTAGCATAATGTTGCTTTATCTTTTGCATACAAAAAACAAATCTGAGCAGAATTTCGCGGAACAGCTTTATCTGGAAAGATGAATTCTCCCAATTACTTTTATCGTGAACAGTTTATGATTCTTGTTACGTCATTCTTGTGAGTTCAATGTTTAATTTTTCTTGTAGATTGATGAAATTATATTTAACAAACATTTTAGAATGGGTTCATTATCAAATATCGACAATATCCTACTTGCATTATTTTTTTGCACACCATTGATTCAATTTTTTCTTATCATATGAAATTGTTTCGTATCAAAATTCATAAGTTCCGTGAATCTCATATGTTTCATAAATATCTTATGAGATATCATAAGTTTCATATGATGAACAGTTTTGCTGCATGGTTGAATACCCTAATCCTATAGTTTTTGTTCTTTAATTCATTATCGTCCAAAAAACTTCTCAATAAACAAAAGTATTGAAAACAAATTAATCATCCGAAAAATAATTGGAAGGATGACCTAGAATGATTGAAAATCGTTATAATGTTTGCTGATTTTCAAACTCTAAACTCTTCTCTTGTTCCCCTTGTTGTAATTCTTATAAGAGAAAATGATTCTACTGATAATGATTTCTGGTTGGACGATTCAATACTCAATACCGCTGAGTGTGACATTATAATCTGTGAAAAATCTCAATTTCAGAAACGCTGGGAGCATTTTCTGAATTTTTAATCAACAGTAGTGGCATTCAGTGTTAGGTCTGACCCGAAATCATGACAGCTTTCCTGTCAACTACGTCACTCACCAATCTCTGTCTACTCATCACTTTGAAACCCACAAAAATTCTCAGTCTTTCATTTCTCCCATTTTACTCACAAAATAACTTCGAAGATTATAAGTGAAAGAGAGTACTTTGTGTACAAGTTTTAGTACTGCGACAATAAATAAAAATAAATGAGAAAGAATCGCTATCCATTTTCTTTATTGCTGCACTACAAACCGTTGTACGGTATTGTTCCATCACACTGTTACTACTGATAAATCATTGCTGGCTAAGAATCACTTTCATTTGTTGATCGTTGGATGCGTATGGATAAAACGGGGAAGAATGGGAAGAAATGGAGAAAGAGAATAGGGAGAAAGTGAGAGAAAGAGCGAGAAAATGATCAAGAGGGAGGAAGCCTACGATACTTGACAATAGACAATCTCCATTAGATAATGGAGCTGAACGATATATGAAGTACTCCACATTATGTGTGCAGTCATTGTGCAATAGAACATCGTCTGCTGATGTTGGATTCATGTACCTATGTTTTCTTCTTTATTCTTGTGCAATTCGAGACGATTCTCAACGTTATGATGTTAATGTGAAGATTTGGGTGTTCTGATGATTATTTGTATGGGACAAAGACAATCTTTTATTCGATATTTTTGTGTTTTGATGGATCTCGCTTCTTCAATAGAGGTTTTATGATTGATTACGATATAATATATTATAGCTGATTCTATATTTCAATTTGGCCGTTTTCTTATACTCCTTTTGCGCTCCAACAGCTGATGATGTGAATTATTAGAGTTGACATTAAACAATGACTAGATGATGTTTTCGAAATCAAAAGAGACAATGACTAAATGATGTTTTCGGAATCAAAAGAGACAATGAATTTTCACATCAGTTGTTTTAATGGATTACATCAGGACCTCCTCAATACAATAAGGTATCTTGTACAAGGTATTTAGGAGGTCCTGGTTACATCAAGTACAAGAAAGAGACAAAACCGCCTAACCTCTTGGCCACAGCTATTCTATCCTATTGTTACTTATTGTAAAGAAAGAATTCAAATATTTATTGTAATTCATATTATCTGTGAAGAATAGAAATAAATATAATTATTCTCTGTTACCTGTTTCTGATCTGATAATATTGTAGGGAATCCATTAATTTTTATTGTTATAAAGTTGATAAATAAAATAAAAAATCAGAATCAAATAATGGGCTGAGTCCCGAAATATCTCAGTAAAATAATACTTCTAAAGTTTTTTAAAAAGGGTATTTGATTTTTAATTTTATTTAGCCTATCAATTATTTTGAATAGCCCTAAGTTTAAAGTTTAATTTTGTTATAAAGTTATATGAAATATGTATCAAACAAAAAAATAAGAGGAGGAAAATTATTGAGTTGTACACTCTTATGGGATTCTGTAGCAGGCTAGGGCTTTGGCTGATTCTTGTGATTGATATTGCGCGTGCCACAAAAGCTGAGAGGCGAGAGTCCGATTCAATTAATATCTTCTCAATAGGGTTTTTCGTTTCAATGGAACACAGCATTATTGATAATACCCGTGAATGTTACTTCAAAATAATATTCTTATATAGTATTAGTAGTATATTCTTATATAGTACACCAGAATGGTGACTGGAGGTGGAGATAACGATTGACTGTGACTGTGCGTGTGTAAGCTAATAATCTTCGCTAAATCTTGTTTATCATGAGCAAAGAACTGAGTGGGTGCATTCAAAATCATTATAACCAATATAAAAATGAGGTTATTGATTCTTCCCCTTCAAACCTACAGAACATAAATGCCCGGTTTTTCCAAGCACACTCAAATTTGAGGGACCCTCAAGTTTACTACAGTTTACTAAATTTCCTTTACTCATCATTGAAAATGTCAGCTGCTCATCAAAATTTGAGGGTCCCTCAACTTTGAGTGTGCTTGGAACAACCCTGCAGTCTCTCAAAACCTGCAACTCAGATCAGTTCAACGCTGATTACAATAATTATACTTAGATTTGTTATTACATTACTGTATCATGTATTTGTTTTTAAAATAGTGGTTCCAATTTCAATTCCATACAATAATATTGTTGATTATCCACAAATTGGGCTACATAAATCACAGTATAGTTTTACTGTATAATCACTTAAATTAATGAAGTCATATTGAGTACTGTATTGTAACAATAGTTACGCAGCTTTTATTAACAAAGATCTTACAGGTCACAGCGATCTTATACACAAACACATAAACACTGTTACACTAAGAACTGTTCATACACATTACATTTTTTATGGTACTATATCTATTTATTTACATTGCTGTCTTACATTCATTTATACAATACATCAATAAAAACCCACAAGAATAAAGGGTACATTATTAAGACAATGAAAGTTACAGAAAAAAATCATTACATGAGTTACTCTTATTCCTGTTGATTTCTAATTTTTACTTTGTGCAGTGGTCTCCCCTCACACCAAGCATGAATGAATAAATGAATCAATACACATAAAAAGTAGGTTTTTAATGGTACAGTCTGTAGACCTGTTTTATCAACAAAGTACATGTAGTGGACACATACATAATATAGGCTATAATGCCACACTAAAACCATTACATACACAATATACGAAGGTTTTACAAACGTACATACTGTAGGTAGACCTCTCCATAGCATGAAAAAATATGTTGTTTTTGCCCACTCACGGTTTTACATGCCGACGTTGAACACGAAACTCGGTGATAACTATTTGCTGACTTGGTCACAATGGTACGTGAGCCTAGGGCGGCACGTTATGAGGGGCGCCCCACAAAGAGCAAACGCGGGCCCAGGTCGAGTCACGAATTTCAATTCAGCGCCGGCAATGCTGAATCTCTCTCTTCAAAGGGGATGTGCCGCAAATTATTCACAAGTCATTATGGCGGCCAAGCGTTGGACAAAGACCGAGTTCCCTGCAGACCATATGGTGTCTGTTTCCCCCTTCCCCCGCACGCCATCAGATGGTGGGAACCCCAAAGAAAACCTGCTGCCGTTTTCGAATTGGGAATATTGTCCTGTAGGACACAGCCATTCATGAGATGTATCACTATGGATGTTGTATGTTCTATGGATAAACCATCTAGCCAGGGGCCTACAGGTTAGAGTCCATGCAAGATACACCGGGAATAATATTGAATTCATGGCTTTCAAGCTGGGTACAATATGAATACGATTTTCGAAATATCTGTACCAGCTTGCAGTCGAGTCGAAAACAATGTAGGTACGATTTCTGAAATATCCCTATATGGAGGCCTTGATTGGGAACCTGCTTGATTGGAAATTTGATAAGCTATTGATCTTCATAATATGGAAAAAGGAGAATAGAATATAACACTTATTTATTCATTATTATCAAGCTACAACATATACTTAATGGAAGGTTCAACAGGATTACTCCCAAAACTGCCCCTTTACCAATTTTTCATAATGAGTCCAAATATTTAGGTTAGGTCTCTTATGATTGAGACTTTTTGTTAAGATTTTATATTGGTCAACACATTGCTAGGAAAATCAAACGTATTGTCTCTCATCTTACTTACACCATAAAAGAAACATGTAATATATTTTAGAATTATCGGACTTGAACCTTAAAATAAAATAAATATTACAAAATTGTTGTCGGAGCTCAATTATTTTAGCTAACAATGTCAGAACTGGATTATTGCTTTGTGCGATTCTGTATTATAGTCCATTCACGATGACTTGAGACGAGGTAAACAAAAGCTCTGCATGTGTGTTTGTGTGCGACTGGAGTGGCTTTGTTTTAACCACGACATAAAAAGTCACAGCAATGCCGAAATCCCGAATTTTGCTGTCGGGGAAATTATGGATGTAACCAAAGCATTGACACAAATACTTTTACTATTATTGTTTGTTCATTTTTTTAGGTTGATGCAGTCGAGATACAACCGAAACAAGCAATTTGGCAATGTGTATCTATGAAAAAAGATTACTTGAAGATACTTATTCTGAATTTCCGACAACAAAATTCGGATTTTGGCATTGCTGTGACTTGTTTTTGTCGTGGCTAAAACGAAGCCTCTTCAATCGCACACACACACATGCAGAACTTTTGTTCATCTCGTCTCAAGCCATCGTGAATGGACTATAGTTTCTATTGGTCCTTTATACTCTTTCTTACAAAAATATGGATGAAATTATTGAGGAATTCGTCTGTTGTGACTTTTTGGAGTTGTGCACTGGTTTGTTGTGGATCTTAGATCGAATCATTAAAAATTTCTCAACATTTGTGTAAATGTTTATAAATTTCAATAATACCGTCATATTTATAAACAGATTTCGAAGATGATAATCACGATTATAGAATTCTCTCAATAATATCACCGTCCGATAATTTATATGATAAAATTATCTTTCAATCCGAAAACTTATCAAAATTTCACCGTTACGTTCAATCTAAGTACACCGTAATCCACTATAGCCTATTCTATCCACCCATTCATGATTCTATGAATGCTTTATTACTGTACATATACAACATCTCACGTCATCCAGCATGCAATGAATGAGTGGATACAACAGAACCAGCGCCGCCATCATAGCATAGGTGACGTGAGAATGTAGGAAATTAATGTTTTGGTGGGAGGACGGGGGAGGTTAGCATGGTGGCATCATCTAACCATCGCGGTTGCAGTGTGGGGAAAGCTTTTGAAATTCAACCTCCCATGCACCTCAATGAGCCACGTAATTTATAGAGCTGAGATGATGACGATTATGATGATAGAGGCTTTACTGCTACACAAATACCTCTCCCACTGGTGACTCGTCCCCAAGAAACAGGTGAAGTGCTGTACAGTAGAAGATACGGGCACTTCACCTGTTTCGTGGGTACGAGCACCCCAGTGACCTCCCCCCATCCAGGTCAGGTCATCCTCATCACCTGGAACACAAAATTATACATGTGAGTATAGAGTTTTCTGTCCTACCATCTTCTATATATACTTTGTTATTCATTTCAATTCATATTAAATTCTATTTATATTATTTAAACACATAACTTTGGGTTGAAATTTAAGGGAGGGCTGGATGCGCCCCAACTTCATCCTCCCAGGTAAATAAAGATAGTGGACTTATGGTCTCCGATTAATAAGTTTATAAAATTATAAGTTTCATGATCAATTACTCATTTCAAGTACAGGTTACTACACATAAGGTAATTACACATGATTACTTGTATTGGGTATTTTCTTCAAAATCTACTATTTATAATTCAATCTTCGGAAAAAGAGAATTCATGATATGGAGAACGAGTTATCAGTCATGATTATTATAATTATATTTCATTATCTCTGGAGAATAGTAACTGTCTAACACAGATGTATCGATATTAAAAATAATTCAAACACAAGCTCTGAGTAAAATTTGATGATTGAATTGAAATCAAATCCGATTTAAATCAGAAGGAGAAAAATTAAATCACTTCATTGAATATAATAATTTACTTAGAGCTTTCTCAATATGGGACCAATCATTCTTGTTCGAGGGATTATTTTTCCACCTGGAGGAGGTTATTACTGTTATTACGTGATATTTATTTCCTGGTATTGCAAATTGAAATCTGGAATAAAATCGACTGATGTTGGTATTTTGATTAAATTTGCTTCCTATTTCTCTTAAGCATACTGTAAACGGGGACAGTACTGTCGGCCAGTTGAATATCTGTAGCCAATCACATCCTTTGTCTTGTCATTGAGTCAAACAACAACAGCTGTGATTGGCTACAGATATTCAACTGGCCGACAGTACTGTCCCCGTGTACAGCATGCTTCACTTCCAGAGAAGCTCTGATGCCCTGAAAGCTCATATTTATGAATAATTAATTTAATAATTGATTTCATCAATAACAATTGATTGATTGAAAGTTTCAGACTATGAATATTAGAAGCTGGCCGGCATGACAAACTAATTAGTATTTCCTATTATCACTAGAATGTTGGGAGACCGAGCTCTGATCTAAAGCTGCAGCCGCATTGCTGGATGGTTGCATAGTGATTACATTACTATTTATGTTTCTATTACTAAATATCATATTATCATTCTGAAAAATGAAATGGGTATGGTAGTATGTAACTTCAATTTCACTATTTATAAAGACGAGTATATTATACACTATGGGTGTATACTTTATTTCCAATTGGGTCTAATAGTATTCTAAAAATGGATATTGAAAGCGTTCAAATTTATAGTGGAGAATTCAGTTCAATAATTTTAATTTATTTCAAAATTCCTGAAGACGAGTGCTTTGACTATTTGAGGTACTGGAGTTACGAAGATCACCTGGATAAATTTCAAATTTGTAGAATATAAATGTCACTACATGACTGTGGTTATTATTATTATTCGAAATACAGCCTTGAAATTCGTTGAAACCCTCACTCCAATTACAATATTTTTGGACATACACACTATTTAGATAAATAAAATCATCATTTATTAATATCACTTGAAAAATAATTAATATATTAATTTCTTATCGACTCCTTCATCTAATATTATAACCCTTCCAAGGAGAACAGGGCTCTTTAGTTCTCACTTATAAAGTGCACTAGCGGCTCGTAGGCCTACCCGCGAAACAGGTGAAGTGTTGAACAGTAAAATAGACGGGCACTTTACCTGTTTCGTAGGTACGAACCGCCAGTGAAAAAGGGTATTTTCACCTAATTCCTTCACGCAAAAGCAGTTGAGAGATTGTGAGTATTTGAGCTCTGATAGGCCTAATTAAGTATCCAAAATAAATTCTCTGTCTTAACTAAAACAAGCTACCCCAAGTTTTCAATCAGTTCTATGACAAGTGATTTATATAGGACAAGGTAGTAGGCCTAAGGCTATCTACAGTGGGCTGAGCCTACTGCGTGCCTACTGAGCCTGCCCTACCTAACTAGGGCAATGAGAGGCCGGCCGTTGGGGTGGGGAGGGGGTTTGCGTGATCATTTGTCGGTTTACTTTTAGCAAGACTAATTTTCGCACCGATGTGGATAGGTAGCTTTCCCTCAATCTGTCTTCGCTTGTTCCACTCCCTCCACAATGCATACACAAATACACATCCACTTCCGATATTTCTTCCTCCAACTCTCCCTATTCGTGTTTCTATTTCTTCTTTCCTTATCATTCAAACTCTTTTCTTCTTCATGTTCCTTCTTTCTCCTCTTCTTCATCATCCTGTACTTCTTCTTTTTAATATTCTTCTTCTCATGTTTTCTTAATTTCCTTCCTCTCCTTCCTTTCCTTCTTTTCCTTACTCTCACGTCTTCTTCTACTTCTTCTACTTCTTCTTCTTCTTCTTCTTCTTCTTCTTCTTCTTCTTCTTCTTCTTCTTCTTCTTCTTCTTCTTCTTCTTCTTCTTCTTCTTCTTCTTTTTCTTCTTCTTCTTTCTTCTTCTTCTTCTTCTTCTTCTTCTTCTTCTTCTTCTTCTTCTTCTTCTTCTTCTTCTTCTCCTTCTTCTTCTTCTTCTTCTTCTTCTCCTCCTTCTTCCTTCTTCTTCCTTTCTCCCTTAATTTCCTTCATCATTCCCTTTCTATTTCCCCACTTCCTCCTTCTTTTTCACTTCCTCCTTTTCTTCTTCTTTCTCTTTTTCTGAATTTGTCTTCTTGTTATTCTACTTCTTCTTGTTGTAGGCCTACTTAGTTTTCTTCTGAATTTCTGATTCTCTTTTTTCTTTTCCTCAAATCTTATTCTTCATTTCCTTAATCTTTTTCTTGTTTTCTCTTGTTCTTCCTCCCATTCCGTTTTCATACTTTTCCCTTTATACAACGTTTTATTGCACTTCTTTTGTTTATCAATTAATCGTTCAAGTAATCACAAATTTCTTCCCAACATTCTCTATCAACTCACTTTCTGAAGTTATCTTTTATTTTCTGTCACTTCATCCAACTTCTACTATCCTCGCCACCTCTTCTTCTCCCTCTTTTTATCACTCTTTGACATTCTCATTTTCTCTCTGTCTTTCTTTGATTCTTTAGAATTTTGAAAATCTATTTTTTTATCAAGTCTCAGTACTACCGTCTTATTTTTCTCTGGTCTCCATAAACTTTTTTCCTCTGTCTCTACTATTCCTTCTCCGTAGATCATTCTTGTATTATTTATCCGTGACAAAAACTCCACTCTCATACGTTCATCAACATCTATTCCCTTTTGGATGTTTCCTCTCACTTTTCAATGAATTTTCCCAATGTGAAAAAGTTGTCACTCCTGGACCTCTACTATTTGCTTTCACAATCACTTTCCACTTCTCCTTAATTCCTTCTTCTTCTTCTCATCGTTTCTCCTATTCTTATTCTTCCTCCTTGTTTTCTTCTTCTTCTTCTTCCTCTTCTTCTTCTTTTTCTTTCTCTTCTTTTTCTTCTTCCTCTTCTTCTTCTCTTTCTTCTTCTCCTTCTTCTTCTTCTTCTTCTTCCTCTTCTTCTTCTTCTTCTTCTTCTTCTTCTTCTTCTTCTTCTTTTTCTTCTTCTTCTTCTTCTTCTTCTTCTTCTTCTTCTTCTTTTTCTTCTTCTTCTTCTTCTTCTTCTTCAATCTTTGTCTTTCTCTTCTTCTCCTTCGCCGTTTCTGTGCTATTTCCCCGTCATCCTTCTCCTTTCGTTTTCTCTTTCCACCCAATTGATTCCAATCCCTCCGCCCTCTTACCCTCTTCGTTGCCCCACAGACCCCCACATTGCGAGCGAGCACCTCTTTAATGCAGGAAAGGCCTGTTTAGCATTCACGTCATAATAACGAATGGACGTGTCAGATGTATTGCACGAATTCGGAAAATTGTTTAACTAACGGCCTACTACTATGATAGAAGCCTGTTAAATACCCTGTCTACACCCTCCCACTGGCGCTGAAAGCTTTTAATTTTATATACAATGTTAATAATGATGACGTCATTTTAAAATCAACACTATTGATCTATATTTGAGCAATGTTGGGCTTTTATTTAGTATTAGCATTGAATGGAGGTTTGACATAATCGCCCTCTAAAAATAATTATTTCCTTTTTTCAGTTAATAAATGATAGAGCTACTGCTCTCAATAAGCTTTGGAAAGACTAGTTGACATAGTCATCATCGTGTAAATTAATTTATATTATCCACATTCAGCTCTCAATCGATAACTCTGGCATTCACGTCATAATTTATTATATCACTGGCGGAGCTTTGACAACGTTATAATTCTTAAAAATTGTTTTTGATGATTAGAACCTAAAGAATTGATTATTCAAAATTTATTTTTTACAGTTAAAATCTCAAGAATTGATTATTTTGAATTTATTATTGGTAAAAGTATTTCAAGCTAGATAAATATAACCGAGGAGCTAACCGAGAATATAGCCGAGGATGTTAGGTTTCCTAACATTGAACTTATTGAGAGAACCCTTTTCATTATTTGCACCTCGTTAGCTCCATTCAGTTTTACTTGAAGCGCCCTTTGATTTGATAATTATGTTAGTAGAGTGGTAATATTTTACTCTACTACTCTACTTATCTACTACTACTACTCCACTACTCTACTTTTACTACTCTATTACTCGAATTCAACTCGGTATATACTAATAAATAATATTAAAAATCATGCACAAGATACTAACTTGATTTTTTGTAATGATTGGAGAGATGAATATTTATGAAGTGAATGATAAATATTCGAAATGAATGACATTCTATTGAAGGTTCCAGTTGACATGAATTTCCCTTTATAGGGTTCTCTTGTCCTATTAATCAAGTGAACACATGACTATAGCTTTTACAATTAACATAGAAATGCGATTTCTAACATAAGAAATTAACATAGATTTGCGATCCTATAAAAGCTAATCATTTAGTCATTAACAACAATATTATTCCACGTAGAGTTTTCTATTCCAATTATCGATTCCATAAATCTCAACTACTATTTCCTAAAACCACTCGTCGAATTTGAAGAGCTGCTTCCAACATTTCGTCACATCCAACTGTGTTCAATCAGTTCTCAAATGAACACATACAGCAATCCAGTGGAATTTACAGGGCTAGTAATGAATGCCCCCCGGGCTACGGAATCTTATTATTGGCATCAAGCTGTTTCTGTCTCGTTACTTTTAGTCTGTCGAAGCAGAGAAGACATTCTGGCAAGAAGGGAAAATGACTCCAGCTCGGTCAATATTGGTCCAAAAATTATAAATAAGGTTTAAAATCGTAGATTGGAATGTTCCCTACAATTAGAGACTAAATTTGGAACTTTCAAACAAATATTGACCGTGCTGGAGTAATTTTTCCATCTTGCCAGGAAGTCTTCTTAGCTTGGATGGACTATACGTGTATCCACTTCTGCAGGACACCATGTGGTTCTGAAAGTGGCAAATAAGCAATAATCGATTCGAAAATGAGAAATACACGTCTATATTGGTCTCGCTCATCTCAAGGTTAGCCTATATTGTCACGTGTGTTCGATTAGTAGAGCTATTTCTGTCAAATGCTTTCGGGAAGTTTTCAATTTTCAAGTATGGTCCACCCAAGCAAAGAAGACATTCTGGCAAGATGGGAAAATGACTCCAGCATGAGCAATACTGGTTCAAAACTTATGAGTTTCGTCTTAAATTGTAGATCTGAATGTTTCCTACAATTTGCTACCAAATTTATAATTTTTTAAATTGATAATGATCGAGCTGTAGTCATTTTTCCATCTTGTCAGAATGTCTTCTTTGCTCGAACAGACTATAGGCTACTTGAGAGTTGACAAGGGGTAGGAAAACAGATAAAGAAAGTTGTTTGGAACTTGTGTGGAATTCGGGAGGGGTGAAGGGTTGTGTCAATTAATTATTGGAAGTGATTGGACGATACAATGTGTGGTAGGGAGGGGTGGGGCCACCCATCGCGTGGTCTGCATAATAATTGCGCCCTCAGGCCTCTTAATTCACTATGCCGCCTGCCTGCAGGCCTTGTTATAGTCTGTCCAAGCAAAGAAGACCCCCTGGCAAGATGGGAAAATGACTCAAGCTCGGTTAATTTTGGTTCAAAAATTATGAATTTGATCTCAAATTGAAGGAAATAATTTGATCCACTATAAAGACCACATTCATAATTCTTGAACAAATATTGACCACGCTGGAGTCATTTTCTCATCTTGCCAGAGGGTCTTCTTCGCATGAACAGACTATATGCGCCACGAGATTGGCTGAACAAATAATAGTGTCTGCAAGTATAGTCTGTCCAAGCAAAGAAAACACTCTGGCAAGATGGAAAAACTACTTCAGCTTGGTTAATATTGATTCCAAAATTATGAATTTTATCATAAATCAGAATTTTCCCTACAATTTGAGACCAACAATATAATTTTTGAACTAATATTGACCGAGCTGGAGTTATTCACCATCTTGCCAGAATGTCTTCTTTTCTCGGACAGACTGTAGTAGAGGCCGAGTTTCAAGTTCAAGTTTGCAACAGCGGTAGCAGCAGCCACTCCAGATTCCATCGATTCTTAGTAGAGTAGTCAATCTCAGACCAAACGCCTAGGGTGACTGAATTATGGGCATGATGTAGATTAAGCTGTGATGACGATTATGATGATCATCATAATCAATATTATTGGAATAGTGTAACAGACAGTATTTCGATTGGAAATCTTTGAAGTTATAAGATTGTCCTCCCGTCGATGTCTGGGAGTTATGTGCTTTGTTCGTAATATTGTTCATTTTTCACGCCCTTTGATATTTCTTAGAGTTTATCACAAAAACAATGGAAATTAAACCTACTGTATAGTCTGGTTAAGCGAAGAAGACATTCCTTGAAAATGGACAATTGAGACGAGGATGTAAATGAGTATGACAGATCTGAAAAATTTTAGTTTTAAATCACTCTTGTTTACAAATCGCTGGGTGGGCAGTGATGATAGACAGATTGTAAGATTGGACCAAATATAATCCCGAATGCTGGCAGCATTGAAAAGCTGCCATTTTTAAGGAGTGTCTTCTTCGCTTGACTAGACTATACTAGACTAGTATTATACCTTAAGCGTGCTGTACACAGGGATAGTAGTGTAGGCCAGTTTAATATTTGTGGTCAATCACAGCCTTTGTCTTGTCATTGAGTCACACAACAGAATGTGATTGGCTACAGATATTCAACTAGCCGACACTACTGTCCCTTTGTACAGCACGCTTACGCCTGCACCACTCTGCTTATGGATCACAATGCTGCCAGATGAGCGTGAAAGAGAGCGGATGTCAATTTCATGTATTTTAATTACTGATCAATTGTAGATAATCGACAACAGAGCGCTCCAAGTGAGCAAATTGGTTACCATTGTACTTTTCAAAATATGGGCTCGAATATGCAGGGTATGTGATCTCATTATCACACATATGATCATGATCACATCATCCTTGATGGACTTTGGTAGTTCTTCATCATCATCATAACTGTACAATATTATAGCATATTAGCAATATTATAGCTGATATTATAGCAAAGATAGTGATTTACGCAGAGATATGTAAGCTTTATGAGGCGTATGATCTCTGCAAGCTTTATTAAAAATTCCATACTGTTATACTTGTACTCTGGTAAGAATGCAATAGAACTCACCTGAAAGATAAAAGTGAAGAATCAAGGTGGGAGACGATGTTCAAGATTCTAAATAAATTGCGAAATAACCTGAAAAATGTCGTGGGAGGTGAACAGATGTGATCAGAGGATCCTGATAAAATATACAATTCAAGGGAAAAGACAGATATAGAACTTTTTGAAGGAATTCCTGTTTGTGATTATAGAGAAGGGACTCCCACCTACATCTAATAATAATCTGCAGGGTTATTCCAGAAGATTACACAGCTGATAAGTTGAACGTCAATTGAGAAACACAGCGGAATTTGACAAGCAACAACATCCCACTATATTAGTTCTATCTCTTTTCGAAAATGCTGTTTTGTTTGACAGTGGGTGTTCTCCTACATTTAGAAGAATAACGTTCTCTAATTCCTGTATTTCAAAGAGAATTAGCTCGAATTCCATGGTCCACACACTGCAACCGATAATACATTCGATTTTTATCTCTTGACGTAATGAATGTTTTTGTGAATGGTTTGAATTTTTACCGACCATAATCACATATTCTGAAAATGAACATATTTTACGATGTGAAAATTGCTTCATTTATTTAAAATTTTACATCAAGGATACCAAATGAAGTTTTGCAAATGAAACGCTCAAATCAATCACATAAGCATTCAATTTGTCATTCCACTCAATGGATAGTTATACTTTCTGAACATTCTATTTATTAAAATATGCGCTGCTCATTGTGAATTCGAACATTTATAGATAAATGTTTAAAGAATGAACGGTGTCATGTTTTGTTTTGTTGAGTATGATTTGAATGACTTGAACAGAATCGGATCTTATGTAACCTGAGTCGATGAACAAAAAGATTCAATTGGAATCTGATCCAGTTGAATACAATCGGATTCGGTTTTAGTGACATCAATCGAGTTCTTGTGCAAAAAGCCGGAAGAAATTTTGTAGATACATTAATTATTGATGATGGACAACCGAATTGAGCTGAACGGAATATCAGAGTACAGTCACTAAGAAATTATTATTTATTGTTACAATTGCGACTTGTATCAAGTATTTCAAGCAAAGGTGATAAGTGGATGATGGTGTTTAGGCTACGTAGTGAATAAATGTTCATATAGACAAAAATCTTGAAAGAATCGCAGAAATGGGGGAATGAGGAGAATAACAATAATATACGAGAAGAAAGAGGAGAAGAGACTGAAATTCAAGAAGAATGATGAAAGAAACAAGAGCCAAGAGCAGGCCTACTGTACTCAACGGGCGACGGGCGATATTAGGCGTATAGTCTAGTCGAGCAAAGAAGACATTCTGGCAAGATGGGAAAATGACTCTAGCTTGGTCAATATTGGTTCAACAATTATGAATTTGTCTTAAATTGTAAAGCAGAATATTTTTTTACAATTTGAGACCAAATTTACAATTCTTGAACGATTATTGATCGAGCTGGAGTCGTTTCCCCATCTTGCCAGAATGTCTTCTCTGCTCGACCAGTCTCTACTGTCGCCCATACAACAGCACCGCCCCTTTCAACCCGTTCAATGCTGGAGCACTCTGTATATATAAAGAAGACGAAACATGTTTGAGGGTTGGGGGTCCTGTTGTTGCGAGAAAAGAGGCCTGATGCTTCTCGATACAAGACTTAGTCGAATTTATGGCCGCACCAGCCCATAAATACACTGTTATTGACTGCAGGCCCAGAAAGAAGCAATTTATGGCACGGGCATCTTTTGCCTTGCCTCATTCCAGTCGACATATCCTAGACTCACTGCTCGATGTTCAAGGTTAATGCGCTTACAAATTCCATCCATCGGTTGCATCTTTCTTTGTCTGCTCTCAAAAACTTCTCAAGTCGTAATATCCTTCCACCATCTATCCCTTCACATAATATACTCATACATGTAATTCTGTTATAATTTTTTCCTTTCTTACACATACTTCCCATTCCTATTCCTTTTATTCCTTCTTCCTCCATCACTTCCTACTACCTCTCCGCTTTCTTCTCCTTTCTAGTTTTCTTTAGAATCTTCTAATATTCTTACACGTAATGCTCTACCTCCATCTTCTACTTCCTCACTATTCAACTATTCTGAGGTACTATTCTACCTCATTTTTCTACTGTTCTCCATTCAAGTCCTCCCATTCTGATTATTTTTTCTGGTTTGTCCTTTTCTTCTGTTCGTTCTTACATCTCTACTCTATTTTTATTCTCTCCCTTTCTTTTTCCTCCTTCTCCCTTTCTCTCTTAACCACTTATTTCTCTAACCTTTTTCCTTCCTTCTTCTCTCTTTTTCTTCTCCTCTCCTTTCACTTCATCTCTCTCATTTCTCCTTTATTTTCAATTCCTTTCTCTTTTCTTGCTCTTTTTCACTTTATTTCACTTGACTACACATGTTACAACTTCTTTATACTTTTTTCTTCTCAACTCCACCTTCATCTTCACATTTTTCCCCTATCTTCTTTACTTGTACTTTTTGTCTCTCCTTTCCCATTCCATGCTAGTCTTCTTTTCTCCATGTTCTTCTCCTTCTTCTTCTTCTTCTTCTTCTTCTTCTTCTTCTTCTTCTTCTTCTTCTTCTTCTTCTTCTTCTTCTTCTTCTTCTTCTTCTTCTTCTTCTTCTTCTTCTTCTTCTTCTTCTTCTTCTTTTTATTCTTATTCTTCTTGTCCTCATCTCCTCTACCTCTCCCTCTAGCTTCTCATCCTTTTCCACCATTTCTTCTTATTATATATCCGCTCCTTTCATCTTCCTTCCGTCTACTTGCAATAGTACCCATCCACTAGTATAATCTTCATCCCTTCTCTGTCAGTATTATTTCCCATTATGCAAGTATATGACGGTATAAAACACGGATCTCGATCCTCCCTCTCGAATGTTCCAACGTTCGAAAGGAAACTGATCGAGAATTTCCTCTGTGTAACACATCGTAAACTATTGCTCAATGTTTTTCCAAGCACTATTGTGTAGCCTGGTATGTGTGTAAACTATGCAGGCTACGTAAGTTTGAGTCTGACTATATTCCATTTGATGTAACCTCCGTCTTGACTCAACACATAATTTCTTGATCACTCGTTGTTCTGGAATATGACAATGGCAAAGAGTAGATCGACATCATACGTACAGTATAAATAATTCAATTGATGTAACTAAGTAGCTGAGTGGGTAGAGCGCTGGCGCTGCAATCCAAAGGTCCCGGGTTCAAACCCAGGTCAGACCTGGAATTTTTCTCAGGCCACTCTCCCGTGTTTCTGATGAACACGTTAAGCCGTCGGTCCCGGCTGCCTAAAAACAGTCGTTAAGTCATGTCAGAGGCCCTGAAATTGATCAGGAGCTACCTGAAAACTCTAACACCAGACCTGAGCCAACCAGGTCACACGAATATTATTATTATTATTATTACTTACGATTAAAAAAACATGGATTCCATAAGAATGAGATCCATGTTTTCAAATTATATTATTACAAGTAACATTGTAACACCATATTCAGATTCAGATAGGTTATTTATGATTATGATGATTATACCTGTATTATCATCTAGCTTGTCCAAGGCTACACAAATCCAAGGGATTTATAAATACCTGTATTCAAGGAACTTGAATACAAAACAACTCCTTGAAATACATTCTTATGAATCAACCAATTTCTATTGAATGCCTCATTCATGAAACGATAAACACCAATGTCACCTTCATTTCAAACAAAACTCTAAGAAAATAATAATTTCTCTTATCACTTTAATCGAAGTTTCACTTTAAAATAATAATACACCAATAAAATACTCTCATTTTCACCAATACTTTCACCAATTGAATGATAATCATAACATATATCAATAATAATAGTGATATATTATGCTGTTAACATCGGGTGATAGTAATAATACCTCTACTTGTTTATTGCAATACAGTATACATAAAGGCCTAACACTGCGTATTCTCAGCTATTCTCAGCTTAGAGTCTAGTACTGGCCCAAGTTACCGATAAAAGTGAAACTGATGTGTCTAAATTCTATAAATTAATTTTTCAAATACTAACTTGATAGAATCTTACCAGCCTGAATACATGAATAAATATTATATTAGCACAAGATCGTCAATAGTAAATCAGCGTTATTTTTTTGTGTATGATACACCATCCATTATTTCTTTGCTAGCAGCCATTTTCTCAGACACAGCACATGAAACACTGTCAACCAATGAGCGAAGAGCAGGTGGGGCATGAAGGTGTGTCCAAGTCAAAACTGAAACATCACCCGTCAACTGCTGCCATCTACTGGTTGAATTTGTAAACTTTTCCAACCGATGTTTTCGACCATTTTGATCGTAGGCGGAGCTTGGAGGTGTGTCCAATGGAAGTCGAAGCAAGTCACCCTATTGCTACTGACATCTGCTGGCTGAATTCGGAACGATTTCAAATGTTATTCAAGAAAGTTGGGTAGAGCAGTGAAAATGGCTGATATCTTCAATTTGCTTGTTATTGAGTTTCCGATTTTATGTTGAAACATCTTCATTTCCAGTGAAAGGGAATATTAAATGATGATTCCCAATATTTTTCTGTGAGAAATCAATTATTCCCTTCCTTATGTGCTTTCAAACAAACTAATAAAATGAAACACTCGACAATTAAAAATTCAAAATTTAAAGATGATGTACGGTAGCCTACAATGAGACAGTTTTGCTCAATGTAGCTATCTCTTATTAATCTCTGTAGGTTTTTCATCACGTATCCAATACATGAAAATTCGTAATACTACGTTGGGATACATTAAAATAAGCAAATCCCAATAATTATTTTGCCACACCACATGCAACATTGCGATTGCTTATAAGAAAAATGCAAGGCAGCTAGAATCATGTTTGGTGTTGAATGTATCATAATGAATGTTAGGTTGCATTCGTCTTGTAATGGTGTGGGAGGGGGCGCCTGCCAAAATCTCGCACAGGGCGCCAAAAAACCTTGCGAGGTCCCTGGTCGCGTTGCAGCGGTTGTCGTGGGCAATACAATGATAGAAAATATATTCAAAGTGATAATATCAATATCCTCCAACAACGTCTTGTCTTTTAATTTAAATATCAATATCAATGAAATGGTGAAGTTGGAGTTGGAATCGATTTCTATGCAACTCCTAAAAACTTATTGATAAATTCTTTTGGTACTATGCAACTAACGGAAATTGATGACTGTTTCACTTATTATTTGCATTTGAATTTATATGGAATGAATCAATCACGTTCAATGAACAACCAATGGTCACGAAAACAATGTATGATAATTAGGTATCCATTATGGTGAGTATTGAGGTTTGACTATGTTATTGATGTTTGGGGCAAGGAGGCAGTTTGAGTAGGATAGAAGGAAGAAGAATAGGACGAATGTGGCCTTCGCAGATATCCGATTCGAGTAAGCAACCGAACCCGAGGCCTGGTAATTACACGCTAACAAGGTAGCAGATAATTAGGAGGATCTTCATAGCAATCACCGGCCTTGTTCAGGGGACAATCTTGTAGTCTGATATACTCGGTCCAAGCAAAGAAGACATTCTGGAAAGATAGGAAAATGACTCCAGATCGGTCAATATCTGTTTAAAAATTGAACATTTGGTATAAAATTGTAAGATACATTTTTAACTACAATTTTAAATCAAATTCATAATTCTTGAACCAATATTGACCGAGCTGAAGTCATTTTCCCATCTTTCCAGAATGTCTTCTTTAATTGGATACACTATACCCCGTCACATTATTCTACCCGACAGCCTATTCAACAAAATGTCGCCCCGAAGGGGTGTTCCACCTGATGGGGGTCTTATCATTCCCCTCCTATCATCAGAAGCCTCCCCTCAACCACCCCTCAATTTGCGAGCTCCCTCCTTACCCGTCAGGTTCGATTTTCGCGGTCTGTTGATTCTGAATTGCCCCTCAGTCCGAATCAAGATCATATTGTAAGTAGTGCACAGTCCCCTAGCCGTAAGTGGGTGGCGATACTTGAACGGAATATTCAAGTCGATTGGGAATCATTTGTTTATACAGTATTTACAGTTATTATTAGTATATACATAGTCTTAAATCAATATGATAAGGTTGAACTTTAATAGAAAGTGTTCTATGTTATTCACAAATTTAATACGATACAATTGTATTGTGGTCAAGGGAAATCGTGAACAGATTAGGAGATAAGTACTAGAGTGCACTAGCGGCTCGTACCCATGAAACAGGTGAAGTGCTGTACAGTAAAAGAAACTGACACCTCACCTCTTTTGTGGGCACGAGCCGCCAGTGCTAGAGTTTAGAAAATAGGAATGGGTATCGAAAGACGAAGTATTGATGTTTTCCACTGAACATCGATAAATGAAAAACATTGGAAGCTTTTTTTATCGAAAATCGATGTTTCTTCTCATAGATCAAATCTACTTCTTGCATTTCAATAAAAATAAAAATGAAATATACAAGTATTCCTGAAAGAAACATTGAAAGACTGATTTCAAGTTAAAATAATCGATAAATGAGAATTGTAGAAGAATCGATGTTTGGTGTTGAAGCATCGATGTATCAATACTCTTCCTTAGTAGAAAACTGGAATAATAATGTAGAAATATGGTCAAATTAAAACCTCTATTATTCTGTCAGATAAAGGGTGATAATGTAGGATGATACTGATTTTTCTCAAGGAAGAGAAAATATTATTCGAAATGAGAATAAGAATCATACTGAGATAGACTCGTACTCGAATCATACTCGTAGACTATGATATAAACTAAAGTGCGAGGGGAAAGGTTGTGAATCTAAGAGAGTATTCTGACATAGGTAACATTGTTATCAGTTCAGTGATAGTGAATACAAACCACTATTCCCTTTCCGGGTGAGAAATCCATTTAGGTGTAGCCTAGAGATAGATAGAAGTCATAGTCAGGGTGAATGGCTAGGGCTGCTATTGTACTGAGAGTGTAAGTGTGCTCTGGTCTTTCCAGCGTAGCTAGCAATTACTCGATGAGAGCAACCGGACAAGGAAGCTGTTGTAGTCACAGTCGATTGGGCTGCATTCATTCATCGAGGTCCGCAGACATGTGCAATTTTAGTTGGGAAACTAATCTGTCGCATATGTTCAACATTGTCATGTTATTTGGTGCCATGTATTCTGATTTCTGATTGATCTCTTTGTGCTGCTGATTTTAATGGATTCCTGAAACATTTCATACATTTTGTTAGCTTAGAATTAAATCTTTCAATACTAGGGAACTTTGAGAAGCAGATATTAGTATTCAACACCGCTTGATTCTCAATTTCAACAGTAAGATTAAAATCTGAGTTCTATGATATTCTGTCTCAATCAATCAATGAAAGAACTGTGACTATCAATAGCTTTTAGTGATTATAGTGAGTAAGTATCTATTATTCTATCATAAATTATTTACTTTACCTATACTTTCCTTCTCAAGGAAAATAGAAAAATTGAAAAATCAATTTTTTTTTGTCACATCACGAAACTGGTGAATGATTCACCTTAATCGACGATCACGATATCGTTTGTTTCAGTTTCTTCCTCTTCCTTTATCACGATGATTCTAATCTTTCAGCGTTGCATCAACTTAGTTTTCATTTCAGCCAGCTTTGTTGCACTGGCGGCTCGTACCCACGAAACAGGTGAAGTTCCAGTATCTTCTACAGTACAGCACTTCACCTGTTTTGTGGGCACGAGCCTCCAATGCTTTGTTGTTGAGAACAACACTTTCTGATAAAAATATCGATGAATTTTGTTATATATTCCTCTACTAGTCAGCAGGCTCGCTTCGCTCGCATTCTCCGCCTAGCCATGGGGCTCCACCCCCTGGACCCCCGACAGTATCAGCAGTGTCAATGAGTCAAACAGGCTCGCTTCGCTCGCCTGCAAATCCCCTGTCAGTGTCAGCTGAGACAAACAGGCTCGCTTCGCTCGCCTGAAAATTCCATTCATATCACTTAACACGGTTCTTTTGGGTAATCGTTCCAATTTAGTTGTTTTATTACCTCAGCTCAACCTAGGTATATGATTTGAACGTATATAGTTCTTTAGTTCCCCGAAAATAAGAAAAAGTGTAGATTCCAAACATTGGAAACCCTTATTTCAGGCGTAGCCTCGTAAGGGTTTCGGAATTTATTGAACACATCATTTCTAGACCTAATCTGGACCTGCTTACCTAATTTCAACATTCTCTGCCAATCGGTTCTCGAAAGATCTAAGAAAAACTCCGAAAATTCCGAAAAATAGTAAAACGCTAATATTAAGCGTAACTTTGGGAAGTATATCGGACATAGTTCGCAACTTGATTCAATATCTTCCAAATTAGTTCATCTATAATCTCGCTGAACCATTGAATTTACAGTAAGGATTGGTCGTATCGAGACAGAAGACATGCAACCCGCAATACATCTAACATTTGAAAAAATTGATTACTGTCGTAATCTTGAATGGATTTCAAAAATATTTCAACACAACATTTCTAGACCTTATCTGAACCTGCCTACCAAATATCAACATTTTCTGCCGATTGGTTCACGAAAAATCTGAGAAAACGCAGAAAAACTATTGAAAAATGAAATTATTGGGTGTATCCTTGAAAAGTTTCAAAAATCCTTTCTTAGCGCGCGTCTAGACGTCCAACTGAATATGCCAGTCAAATTTGAACGCATTCGGTTCAGTGGATTTTTAGTTCTGGTGATGAATGAATGAATGAATCAGTCAGTGCCATTTCGCTCTTATAGATGAAGATTAGAAAGAATTGGAACCAATATTATTTCGAATCTTGTTAACTGTTACTCTATTCATATCAATAAGTACCTATTCGAGATAATATTCAAACCAACATGGTGTGAATATGGATGTTCAATTTGATATCTTATGTTGTGGTGAAGTTATGAATTGTTACTCCACCAGGAATAGTTTAACTGTAGCTGAATTTCAAGTTACAGGCTTATCAACAGTTGAACAAAGGATCAAATATAATTTCTAAGCCTCAATATCGGGCTTAGTTGTTTGAGAAGAAGAGGCATGATTTTATAACATAGTAGTGAATGTGTGAGGGAGCGAAACGGAATGTAGGGATAGAAAGAGTACATTGAAGAGAAGGCTTACTTTCCAACTTTCATGAATCGGAGCGGACTCTAATCCACTTATCTTCAACATGCACACCTCAAAGTTGAGAATTCGAGATCACTATCAGCCAATGATAGCATTATTATTTGAAGTAGCATCCAGTTTCAAATGTGGAAGAGTGCTTCATATTGTATTATTGTTCAGTGGTTCTAGTTCTAACTGTTGATGTCTGTGGAAGTGAGTTTGATGGAATTATTGTCTTACATTTAATCTTCAGTAAAAATTGAATAATGAATAAGATGTGATAAGCATGACTTATTGACTCCTGTTCTCAATCAATAATTTGGCCAATTGTTTTGTGTTAAGCTTGATATCAACTTTTTAAATTCTAAATTGATCAGTTACTTTGAGTTATATTTTCTTCGAGTGAAAACCTTTTGGCAAAACAAAATTTTATACATAACCTGAAAATTTGGACAACTCATTATGTGACTAAATTAGGAATAGAAGAGGTTTTCTGGTAATGGTCTGTTTTTTCTTTCTTCATCAATATATTCTTTCTTCATACAAGTATATTTGTAAGAAATGAAATGAATGACAGTTGGAAAGGGGAAAGAAGGAGAGTGACATTGAGGGAAAATAGTGGGAGAAGAAAGATGTAGAGTGGGCATGAATAAGAGAAAGAGAAAGGAGGGAAAAAAAGAAGATGAAGAAGGAGTGGTAATAGGAGGAGGAGGAGGAGGATGAGGAGGATGAGAAGTTGTAGGAGGAAAAGAAACGGAGAAAAGAAAAGAAGTTAATTAGAAGAATTAGAGGAGAAAGGAGTAAAAGAAGAAAGAAGGAAAAATAATAAGGATAAGAGGATAAATAGAAGAATTGGGAAGAAGAAGAAAAAAGGAACAAGCAGAATAAGGAGAAAAAGGAGGAATAGAAGAAGTAGAGGAAGAAGAAAAAAATAAAAGAAGAAGAAGAAGAAGAAGAAGAAGAAGAAGAAGAAGAAGAAGAAGAAGAAGAAGAAGAAGAAGAAGAAGAAGAAGAAAAAGTAGAAAAAGAAGAAGAAGAAGAAGAAGGAAAAGAAGGAGAAGAAAAAGAAGAAGAAGAAGAAGAAGAAGAAGAAGAAAAAGGAGAAGAAGAAGAAAAAGGAGTAGAATAAGTTGGTAGACGGAGTGGCTGGGACGAAGAGACCTTTGACTTTGGAAAGCCCTTTCAAAGTAGGCAGTAGCAGCAGGACAGGAGTGTTCCATTAACTGAGTGCCAGCTCATTCGAGTAGTGAGTTTAAATAGCCAAAGAGACGAACCAAACGAATCACCAAGCAAGATACAGAAATCACTTTCGAAACCTCTATTTGGTTGTATTCTCTTAATTGGTCGCATGCGTAGGAATCAATGGATGGGTTTAAGTTACATTGACTGTGACATGTTTGTTTCCTCTCTTATGAGCTTGAGAAAAATTTAATCAAATCACAAATTTAGTTGAATAAATTAGAATCTATGATGAATTAATTCAATTTGCAGAATTGCAAGAGAAATTTATTGTTAGAATTCAAAAGTTTCCTTATATTATTAGGGGAAAAAGCTGTATGTTTAGCTGAATGAAAAGCTGTTTTTATGACCTGCGTACGTGGCAGGAATAGCGCCACGTCCAGAAAAATAAAAAAACAGCAGAATACTGTATAGGCATCCACCGATCGAAGCAATAAGCCAGACAATTTCAAGATTATTTTCTAAAAAATTTTGAACATGCCCCTAACAATTTAAAAGAGGGAATCGTATAAGCTCACATTGCATCGTTTTTAACAAAGAGAACAAACCCAAGGAGAAACAATACGTAGCCTAAAGGATTCAACTTAACACAGGTAAGAGGAATAATTGCTTTATACGTGGTCTTATGATACAGAGTGAGTGAGAAGTTTGAGAATTACTTCATTTCACCGTTTATAGAAGAGTTTTTCTATGATGAATAACACCATTGGATTCAATAAGGCGATTCTTAGTATCTGAGATGGCTGTACAAATTTCAAAAGTCCCATGTACATAAGAATTTTCCGCTCGATTAGAATATCCTCGTATCCTCAATGACCTTTTCTCATTAATACTTGAACTATTCCAAATTTTAACTCTCACTCTCAAAGTACACCCAAGATGATCGACGAAATTTTTCAATTCTCAATAAAGAAGAATTCTCTATTTAAAAAATTTAAAAATTATAATATTTGCGAATGATCCTCAATGGGCTAACCTTTTCCCATAATGTAATAAACCATTTTAAATTTTCTCACTCACTCATCTGTATGATTAATAATCAAAACAAAACTGAACAATATTTCGTGTTTGTCAATCAATCTGCGAGATGGTATTGCGTTCGCTACCATTGGAATCGCTTTCACTGTCATCGTCATCAAGGAGAGTATGAGCATGATAGGCAGCAGGGCGAGCTGCCTACATACATTAATCAGCAGCTTAATTCAGTGCCGAGTATTATTCAGAGCATGCCTGTTCTAGTCCATGGTATAACCGACGTCTGTCACATGGTGTTAACGTGCAGGAGGATTCTCAAACTAGTTAATCGATAACTAGTTATTCAACGAAACTGTTATTTAATCAAAATCAACTAGAATTGATGGATCAGTTGAAACTTTAACGTGTGGAATTGAGCAAACTTTTATGTCATTAAATATTTATAGAAGAAATAATGGTGCATCAAGAAGACCCTGATTGAATTGCTAGTTCAAGCCAATAGTTTGAAAATGAGATTAATATAATTATGCAGGATTGAGCTACTGTATATTGAGTTTATCAAACATTCACCGTAACCTTTGCAGCGAGAGATTCAATTCTGTATCCCCTGAATATTAACTTTAAAATGATAAAGTTTTAAAATTTGTTTATGTGTGATCATTTTGTAAGGATTCACATAATATTACATTATAAAGGATAGCCTTATTGTTCTTTTATTTTAAAGAATTATCAAAGTAGGCCCACCCTTTTTGAATTATTTTTTCAATGCATTATTCAAAAAACAGTGATAAAAGTAGCCCTGAGATAAAGAAAACACCAAGATAGCCTAATTATTTATTATTCGCTAGTATCACTCAACTTATATTTGAAATCATGTGCTTCCAGGATCACTTTCCTGTAGCTCGGAATTGATCTTAATTCAGCGGAACATTCATTCAGCATTTTTCACTTTTAACAAGTTATTGTAGGTTTTTATATGAGTTGAGCATTCATCTACGAAAAAATTCAATGGAATTAAACCTTTGTTAGATGCATCAACCATTGGTTGAATTGTTTCAGTTGAATGTGATATGCAGCTGTTTCATTCGAATTTTCAGTTGATCAATCGCACTGATCGATAAATTGCGCTACTGCTACATATTGAGTCGTTCTCATATTTATTTATTTGAATTGGAACAAATATGGAAAATTAGGGCAGGAAAAGAAGGCAATCGACAAGAATTTCTATAATCTCTGGATTATAAATGAATAGTCCATATAGTCAGGTTGAAAATTATTGGAACCAATTACTTTGATATTTTTCGTATCCCTAGAAACTTTTACCCTACAATTATTATTTCCATATTCAACAGTTTTATTTGTAGAAAGCGTTAAGTAAAACGTAGCCTAGTCTAAACTTGTTTGGCTGAGTTAAGCGAACAGTTGAATTGTTAACTGTTCATTCAACTAGTTGATATAGTAGAACAGGCGCAATATAAACAAAGAGGGATAAGATAGCAGGTAATATGTGATGGTGGAGATCGGTGAATCATTCATCAGAGGGCATTAGAAATGCGCAGTCATAGTACAGTTAAATATATATAGGTATATGTAACAGTAACAAGTAGCGGTGGATAGATAAAGACGTACATCCCATTCCTATTCCTCAAATTACAATTATTCAATATTTCGACAGGCTCCATATCAGAGTCTAGTCTGTCCAAGCAAAGAAGACACTCTGACAAGATGGGAATATGAAACCAGGTCGGTCAATATTAGTTCGAAAATTATAAATTTGGTCTCAAATTGTTGGAAACATTCTGATCTACAATTTGAGACCAAATTTATAACTTTTTCATCAATATTGATTGAGCTGCAGTCATTTTCCTGTCTTGCAAAAGAGTCTTCTTTGCTTGGACAGACTATACCAGTGTTTGTCACATTGTAATCTCATTTGCAGAAGGTTGCAGCGGGACTAAAATTAGACTGCCACAATGAAGGATCAATTTTGCCACTCTGTTGCTGATGAGAAATCGTGTATCTGGTTGAATCCATCTCGGTGTAGTTCATTATCGGAGTTGAAATCATCATTTTTGGTGATAGAATGAGCCAGTTCTATCAATGATCAGTGTTATTATCAAATAGGTATACTAAAGTTATACCTATGTTATTACTAAAGTCATACTGTTTCATCAGTTTAAAACTTAAATCTACTGACGGCTCGTCAGTGCCTGTATCTTTTTCATTTCATTTCATAATTTCTTTTATCTACGGGCGTATCGAGAAGTTCCTGTTTCAGTTTTACAATCTAAATCGAAATGGCTATCATTTCAAAACGGAATTTTAGGACTGTATTGAAAAACTCTCATTACAATACAGTTGTCACTTTACGACACTGTTCCAGAATTTATTCCGTGTTCCATTTGACCATTTCGCAACGGGCTGATAAACAAGTAAACAACAGCGGTCGAATCTTCTAACCTAAAAACTTCGACAAGTGATAATACTTCATCTTACCGGTATCTGTTCATCAATATTTCAGTTTACGTATTTGAATAGTCTAAAGTTTAATATATCTTCAAGTTTATAATATCTTAACTTCTATTATAAATTGCTTAATAACTTGTCTCAAAGGATGACATTGAGAATGAAATTCTTCCAACTCCAGAAGACAAATTAGCTATATATGGTATGTAGAACGTTTTTATTGTTAATTTGGGCCTATATTTTAAAGATAATTAGTCTATTTCGGATTTAAAAACAACTAAATTGTAACATGAGTTATGAATAGAGGCCTACGGTAGGCTATAACTTCTAGGCTACTAGAACTTCTAGCCTCTAGGCTACTAGACTGTTTTTGTTTGTTTGAACTTACACTAAATTCACACTAAGAGCGAATGTTTATTGAGAAAATTCTATGTTTCTTCACTAACTTCTTGTTTTAAATGATTAGTTACAAAACCAATGTTACTTGTCTAGTTGAAAACATTTTCTGTGAAATTTAAATTTTAAATTTTAAATACGCACATTTACTTCTGTGATAAGACCTGAGGTAGCCTACTCACAAAAACAAATCTTGTAGATTGTTTCATTGAAAGTGTCTTATTTTCGGAACACCCTGTAGATAAAATAGTGTATGCAACGGTTGTATTCAGCCTTTAACGCACTCGATGAGATATTTAGAGCACTCGCTTAAGCTCGCTTCGCTCGCTGCTCGTGCTCTAACTTACATCTCACTCGTGCATAAAGGCTCTCATTATACAACCGTTGCATAAACTACTATTTCATGGAATTTCACAATACATACAGTGAATAGTGTCACTTTCAACTTACTGTAGAACACGCAAAACGGCACAAGCCGCCAATGTTAAAATTATAAAATCATCAAACAATAAAATTAAACCTCTCACCAAAACGGCAACCATAATTCCTCCTAAGAGCTTGGAGCAGCATAAAAAATTGACTTATCAAACCTTGAAATTTCGAAAAAAGAAAAATCCTGTGTAGGAATAGAAGGCACTTGGAAGCCGATGCTTTTGAATTTGAGAGGGACAACCATTACCTATTTTTATAGGCACATGCGATCGTGTTCCGTGTTTCGTAGTTCTGCTGCATTTTATGATCGTGTCGTTCCACTCTCAAGCATTAGCAAATGAAATTCTCCACATTGCACGACTGAGGAAACTGTCAAAAAACTGTGGATGGAATTCAAAGTTTTCAAATATTTTTCTACTGATAAATTGAATGAGTCCAGAGCTACCAGTGTATGAATCGAGACATTTTATGGAAATGTGAAAGTTATAGCAGGTAGCAATCACAAAAATAGGCCGGAAAAGTACGATCCAAAAAGTATCTTTTTGATATTTTACGGAATTTTCTTGCTAGTGGAGGTCAAATGATGATTTATTATTCACAATGAGAATATCAAAATGGTATTCGTTATTCCAATTCGAACTATTAATTTTGTAAAATACAGTAATAGGCCTATATAATATAGGAGTCTATTACATCGACATGAGACATTTGTTCGATAATATTCAAGTAGCAGAATAAAATTATAAAAACATGATTGTATAAGAGTGCTCTTATTCTTTGGTTCTAAGTGTATTAGTACCAAGTGTATATATTATTATAAGTATTATTATAAGTGTATTATATACTGTATAGTGTATTATATAAGTGTGTAATATACTAAATCAACATTATTTATCAACATTAACGTTAAAGAGTAAAACACAGCAGGGTTAATCTCCCACATCAAGTATTATTTTTCATACATTTGGAAAATATAACTACAACCACGATAGAAATCTGATATTGAAATTCTTCCAATTGTCTTTACCTTCAACTGTTTTTAAATTTCATGTTAAAATCTTCCAATTTAAATAATTCTGATTACGGTGGTAACGTGAATTGTGGAAAATAAACCTATTGAATTATACACTTTGTTTAACCTGATATCCTGCTAATGACTATTGTACAAATTTCACGTAATACGAAGCTGTTTGATCCTGTTAAAACGATAACAAGCATTCCGTTAAAACAACAAAACAATCTCCAACCAGGAACAAATCGATCCTGAATCCTTTGAAATTTATGTCGATTTGACCAATTGCTTGAACTCAAAACGAATGAATCGTGAACGCCGGTCCGATTGATTGGAACGTTCGTTACAGCTCGTCGCAAATTACAAAGCAGAAGAGTGTTCGAATTTGGTTCAGAGTTAGATTTCATGACGCTTTGCGAGCCTTTTCTGGTTCAACTTTACGCTGAGAATCAAAGGTGGTATTCACCATATTAATGATGCCGCCTACCGTTGACAAAATGAAATGTTGTAAGTGGTTTGTAAACTTTTCAATTGAGCTCGTTCGGTACAATTTGTTGCTCGTCATGTCCCTTTGAATATTGTTGCACAATCGAATCGAACTGTAACCGATCTAATAAAGAGCGTTAGTAGTAGTGAATTAGTGTATGTATGGGAAAATGTTGAAATCAACCAGTGATAGAAATGAATACCTATTATTCCATTTTGTCGAATCAAACTTCTATTGAACACTCTTGCTCCAGTTTTTAGCTGCGTTTGAAAACATCATACTTTTCATTAGCTGTTGGATTTCATTTATAGATTTGCATGAAACTGAATCTTAAAAAATGTATTTGAAATTCTATAGAGAGTTGAAATTTAACCGATCATATTCCTCTGTTCTTCTCTCTCTGATTATTGATACTCTTCAATTAGCCACTTTTTGACAATAATGTGAGTTTTATTATGATACTCTTATCATTATACCAACAATGCATTCAATATTACCTCACGTTGATTTCAACTCAAAGAATATTTGACAATAAAGTTTTTAATAGTCGTTTCCCGTTCCCCGTCTCTGGAGGAATAGTAATTGTTGCATTAAACTCTAACTGATTAATTGCATGTTATTCAGAGGTGTTCTGTGCCGCCAATTGGTTGCGGAGACTGGCTTATGGTTGAGAGGATTAACGTGCTAACCACACGTTACCTAAATCCTGGTTGATGATTATTTGCTTGTTGTATGGTCTGTCCGGCCGGTGGGGAATTCTGGCGTGGTGGAGGGGGCGGCTTCGGCTCGGCCAGTGTTGGTTCGGGGACTGTGAGTTCTGATTGAGAATTTATGGCTTTTGAGCCGGTATTGGCCAGGCTGGGGCCGTTTTCCCGTCGTACTGGGGTGTCTTCTTGGCTTGGACGGGCTGTATAGTAGAGTGAATTTGAAACTGGCAACCATCTGGTAGGCCTAGGCCCTTCATGGGCTGTTGAGCCAGACATACATACATACAAAGCTTTCAATAATCAAGTCTTTTGTAGCTACTCATCTCAGAGGGCATACAATTTCAAAGTAGCAAGAAAGGAATGATTATCAAGATTGAATTATTGATATTGTAATGGCCTGAACAATGTACTTATTCCAATCAAGAATGACGTTTCTTCAATAGAAAAAATATTTTTGTAGAGTATTTGACTGGTTCTATAGTTTTTTCAATTAGTCTCATCATGTATAACATTGTAAAACCAAAGAATATTATAAAATTCTATTCCTTTATTTGGGTTTGGGATTAATGCTCCTATTGAAAAATGAATCTTTTTTGATAATATTTATTCGACAGAAGATTATCCGGAGAAGCGATATCTATAATATGTAATTCCAGAAACACGTTGTCAAAGTTCAGCCCAAGTATTAAAATAAAGTTGTTAATTTCATTAATGATTAAAGACGTCTATCGGTTTCTCTTTTTTACCATAAAAACCATTAAGAACATTTAACCAAAATGAGGGGCTTTTTATTTGTTTCACTATACCACAGATGAATGAATGAGATATTCACCCACATATCTGTCATCCACCAGTAGCAAATCTCCCATTCATCTACTAAATAGCATCAGGAACATTCCACCTTTCTTTCTACACTCATTCTAAGCAAGGTAGCAGAAGTTCAAGCTAGATACGATTCAATGCCTGGAAATAATAAGAAGTTCCTATAGGACATTTGGCATGATACCTATAAACTTTACTACCAAACATAAAACATGCAGCTGTAAGGAAGGGTGATGTGGATGCATTCTGTGATGTGAGTTGGGCTGTCTCCTATATCTTCCTAAATTTATAGGGGGAATACCTCCCCTTACACTTTCTGTCTTTCTCCACTTTTGTAAATAGGGAAGGTGGAAGAGTTGGTTTCCTGGCATTATGTCGATAGGAGGCAACTAAACCCTACAAAAAACCTGACCTGACCTTTTAAATGCGTGTGGGCGCGTTTACCTGATTCTGCTTACAAAATTGCAATTCAGAAAAGTAAAGTAAAGTTTTTCAGTTTAGTTTGTATTTCCTTGATCCCATTTCATCAAATTACTTTTCTCTTCATATCACTATTTCAAATTTCTCTCCAATTCTGAATTTTCATGTGAAAACATCCTAATGCACTCTCATAATAATGATCATTATTAACCTCTTTTAATTAGATTTTGCACAATGTTTTCAATTAATGCGTTGTAGTTTATGATTATTTCATTCTGTTTACAATCTTGTTCTCTTATCACGTTTCTCGCGTCTTCCGTCTAGCCTATATATTATTATATGTTTCTAGCCTATACTATGTTTCTTCTCGTCATGACCAATCTCCATACTCCATAACACCGTTTTCTCTTACCTTTTCTCACTTTATTTTCTCTTTTCACCCTTCTTCTACCAATTCCTCTCTTCAGCTCGATCTTACAGCCATGATTACATGTACTATCTCTTCCTCCCAATATCTCCTTTATTGTTTGTTATATCCCTATATCATCAATGTGATGTTCTTCTCTAATTGATTCTATGTTAGCACTAATATACAACTATTCTACTCTGTGACATTTCATATTGTGTTTTTATTCCATTTCATTCTTTTTTCCCCTCCACTTCATTAGTAGTTCTGTATGTGAACTGTAGACCTCACGAAGTCACTCATGAGAGTCTGCATTATAAAAAGCACTGGTCTGTATTTACGGTACGTTCAGATTGTGCGTCGATTCCGAAAGTCGGCGCGAGTGGAAAGTCTGGTCAGCATAATGCTGCAGTGGCCACAGTCACGCTCTATATCGGCATCAGTTCGACACGATTCGTCAAAATTAATTTGAGGGTGCTTGAAAAACCGGGCATCAGTCTCTATAATATTATTATAATAATGTTTTTCTTCATGCGAAACGGTCCGACGTCGGCTGCAGACGAACAGCTGTAGCTCTTGTTGTTAGCCTGCGGTCAACCCGTCCTGACCTGTTTCGCATACAAAAAGAAAAACTTACCTTAATATTCATCTGAAATAACTCAGCTGACTTCAATGAAAGTATACCATCTGAAGTAGAAATTTTTGAAGAAATTTTTATATTATGAATGTCATAATATCACATGTTTTAGTAATATCAACATAAATATACTATCAAATCATTCATGGAGTAGCCTATACCTATATCAGAGAAAAAGTTCAATCCTTTTTTCCTTTTTCGTCCTTAATATGAAAATTGTTGGAAAACCTTACATATACATCGACGCGCGATTTCAAGAGGGCATCACAAGTCAAATTCCATTAGAATGTATTGCCGCGTTCAGTCGTAAATGCGGGAACATACGCATACATATAAACATACATACATACATACAAACATACATACAAACAAATGAAAAATCGTCGACTTGAATCTTAGACCTCACTCACGTTCGGTCAATAAATGTGATTATAAATAGATGAATTTGGAAAAATGAATGACCATTACAAAAATCTTGAAAACCATATGTTTTGACCATATTACAATATTTAAATCCAAAGCAACTACAAATGTTTTGTTCCTGAAAATATTAATTTCTTGATGCAATGTCACACACACTTTTCAATGTGGTGTTGTAACCTAATTACAAAGAAGTTTGATAAATTCGAGTTCTCAATTTTTCAGTTTTTGTTTCACAGTATTGTTAGTACTCAGTTTTCCAGTTTTTTCAGTTGTTAGTTCCTCAGTTTTTCAGTTGTTAGTTCTCCAGTTTTCCAGTTTTTTCAGTTATTTAGTTCTCAGTTTTTCAGTTTTTTCAGTTGTTAGTTCTCCAGTTTCCAGTTTTTGTGTTACTTAGAGTACAGATTGTTAGTTCTCAGTTTTCCAGTTTTGTGTCTTAGGTACGTTGCTTTTTTAGTTTTTGGTGTAAGTATTATTTACTGGCCCACCGGCTACAGTACAGTATCTGGGGCAACTTTTATCAACTTCGAAAATCGATTGATCGAACTCAGCAAGCATTCGATATATCAGATATGTTGCTTAGCATTCAATATCGATATCGATAATCACTACCGATATCGATTTCCTTCACTGAAAGAAAAACATCTGTTAACGGTTATTTTTTATTGAACTCAACTAAAAAAAATCAATCAATAGCTAACCAAGGATAAATAACTAACCTGGTAAATGAATAACCAAAATCTAACAAAAATTTTACACTAAAAAAATAAATTAAACTTGGAATAACTTACTTGTCAAACCAAATATTCAATTTTCGAAAAATGTGTCTTGTTACCAGGCGTTTTCATACATGAGTATTGCCTTCCTTCCTTATTTTACAAACAAATCGGATTGAATTCTCTCCTTTATTTTGGTCCTCGTCAACTGGACGCAAATTCCACAATTTGGATTTTTGGAATTAGTTTTTTCTTATAATGAAACACAATTTTGAGTAGAATTTAAATTGTTCAAACATAAAGATTTGTGATTTAAAATTCAATATTGTCAACAACCTCATCTATCTCGGCAAACGAGTGAAAAGTGAAGTATAAATTAATTTAATAAAATATCATTGTGATTTAAATTAGTGAATTATCAATATCGACATTGAATGGCAACATTCGATACATCGAATGCCTGCTAAGTTCCCGATTAATCGATTTTCAAGGTCGATAAAAAGCTTACCCACAGATACTGTTACTGTAGAAAACCTTTGGCCCACCTCGCTAGAGTCAAAATTTGTTGAGTTTTTCAATTTTAGTTGATATATATCTGAACTGTATTTTTCCTTCCAAAATTGGGATCGAGATGGTGAAGGGCCTGTGCCTATTTTTTCTCTCCCTATCGTAACTTTTAATAATTATGATGGTATGTATGTCTCACTGGATAAATAAATATTTTACAATATTATATCCAGAGTTCACGCTTGAATAATGCGCTGAAATAATTTCACAACGAACTGTTCATTATTTAAGCTCCAATCTTTTTCATGGCAACGTCACAGCTGTGGTAGCCTACACATGAATCATTTTTACATCCATATAAAACAGATCTTATTTATTCATAAATAATATTATTTTATAACATAAAATAATTTTGAATATTATTTTATTCAACAAATTCTTGGTAGAATCTGAATCAACTCAGTATGTTGACACTAATGCAGTATGTTGTATCGATGATGACAAATAAAAAACTCCATCGCTATCCAGTAGCATACCCATGAAACCTCCTCGGAAGTGCTCAAATCAAGTTTAAAGGTTTTGATCTGCAGCTGCTATGAACGCGGCTTACAAGTCTTAATAACTCGCAGTTAGTCTATTTGATAAGTTAAAATTAATATTTCAAGCCTGTACAAAATAACGGCAAAAAATTGAGCGCTCATTCTCCTATTAGAGTATATGACAATTCAAGTGATCATTGGGTCTAAAAAAGGATTCACAAATCCAAGCTAATCTATAAAATTATTAATCATGAAATAATAAAATGAATGATAATTTTCAACAATTTATCCCAAACCTCATTTATTTTGAGTGCATAAGAGTGGCAGTGCACATGAGGCAATACATACATTCCAACAGCTCACAACGTTTATATGGCAAAATAGTAATAAAATTGGTATCATGAACTCCAACGCGGAAAGTTAGTGTTTAATGTTTGCTATTTTGTACAGTATATATTATTTTTTTTAATTTCCAAATAAACAGAGTTATGAGACTTGTAAGTACGTTTATAGCAACTGCAGACCAAGCTTTGAACTTAAGACTTATTTCAAAACTACTGGACAGCAATGCCCAATTTTTTTCAATTTAATTAATCAGAATAACATACTGAATCAGATTCCAACAAGAATTTTGACTCTAGCGACATGGGCCAGTTAACAAAACTTTGGCCATTATTTTTCTCTCAGTTTTTCAGTCACCAGTTTCCCTCATCCAGTTTTTGTTTTTCAGTTGTAGATTGAATTAGTATCTTTTAAACTTTTTTCCAGTTCTTGTTCAATGATTTCTTCATGAATAATGCCTCCAAAAGAAAGAAGATTGAAGCTACTAAAGCTAAAGAGTCAGCAAAGCGGAGATCTTTAGAATCCGTCTCAAGAGCAGTCACAGCGATTGTTGCAGTTAAGAGATGCAGCTTCGACCAGTGCGAGCAGAATGAAACATCATCTCAGCATTCAGAGCGTTTGTCACAATTAAGAGAAGGCAGCTTCTGACCAGGCGACAGGAATGAAACATCATCTCAGCATTCACAGCGTTTGTCACAATTAAGAGAAACAGCTTCTTTGAGGACACAGCATGAAAGTTCACCTGAGCTGATCTCAGAAGCGCATTGTCTCAGGTGAGGAAGAAGCTTAACTTTCGACCAGGCTGACAGAATGAAACACCATCTCAGTATTCACAGCGTTTGTCACAATTAAGAGAAGCAGCTTCATTGAGGACACAGCATGAAAGTTCATCTGAGCGATCTCAGCGATTGTCTCAGATGAGAGAAGCAGCTTTGACCAGGCGACAGAATGAAACATCATCTCAGCATTCACATCGTTTGTCACAATTAAGAGAAGCAGCTTCAAACCAGGCGACAGATTGAAACATCATCTCAGCATTCATATCGTTTGTCACAGTTAAGAGAAGCAGCTTCAACCAGGCGGACAGAATGAAACATCATCTCAGCATTCACATCGTTTGTCACAGTCAAGAGAAGCAGCTTTTGATCAGGCAGCAGAATGAAACCTCATCTCAGCATGCACCACAGTTCAGAGAGCACCTTTTGATGAATATGTTGAAATCAATCATGATCAACATACTCCATTTGAAAAATATCAAATGGAAATAAAATGGAATGCTTGCCAACAGTGTAATGAAAAAATTTATACTTCTCAAAGTAATTGATGGAGTGTGCAATCGCTGCTGGAAAGTGAATGATAGATTAAATGCTTTTTCTGCCGGAAATAATATGGACCCTGGTGATGTTCCGCCTCAGCTAAGACAACTCTCCATGGTAGAGGAGCAGTTGATATGAAGAGTTCACCCAGTTATATCTGTCTATAAGATTAAAGGACAGCAACTGGGCTACTCTGGGCAGGTCATAAACTTTCCTCAGGACGTGAATGCGATAGCAAAGAAGCTTCCAAGGTCTGTAAGCTCATTAACTTCACCTTTTAGTTGTGAGAAAACAAAATGCCGCTGATCTTCTTTTTGGATTTTAGAGTCAACAGAAAACGAGTCCATGAGCTTACTATATTTTTGGGGTAAAAATAATAAATTCTATAGAGATGTTGAGATTGATTTAGATGAACTGAGATTCTTTGCCTGAAGATGGGAGTATTTTCAACAATAATGAAAGGTGGAAGTATTTTCATTGATGAAGATGGAGAAAATTTAGTTGGAATCTTCATCAGTAAATGCAGATGATTCAAGTGAGATAGTTGTAACCACTGATGCACCAAACTCAACTTTTCTCCTCTTGAAAAGGTGCACACAAATACAACAAATAATTGAAGATGACTCACCTATTCTTTGGCCACTATCTCAGCTGAACCAGTCAATGAGTTCAGCACAGTTGGCTACATTATGGCATTTCCCACCCTTTTCCCAACAGGGGATGCTGATCTTAGGTCTCCTCGTCAAATCAAAGTGACACCATTGGATTATTTTCGCCACCTACTCAAGTACAAAGATGAAAGATTTGCAAACATCCACGCTTTAGATTTTTTGCTATGAACAGCAGTAGCCGTTGGGCTGCTTACAGAATGGAAAATTTGTTTACAAAGAAATACAGATTTGATGAATCTCACTGCAGCTGAACTTAAATGCAAATTAAGGGAAGAACCAGGATTAATAAATAGAATAATATGTTTCAACTCCACAATCCGATGTTCCACTGCTTATTGGAAAGCCAGATGTGGAGAGTTATTGGATATGGTTCAACAATTGGGACCACCAACCATTTTTTTTACATTGAGTGCAGCTGACATCCATTGGCCTGAGTTGTACAGGATTCTAGACCACAGAGACTGACTACTCTCATTTGAATAAAGAAACAGCTTTCAAGAGACGCAGTAAGCTTTTGAATGAGAATCCAAGTGGTTGATTATTTTTCATTCAAGAGCTGATTATTTTATCAAAGAGATTTTGGTTCCCACATTCCAAGTGGAAGATTTTTGGTACCGAACTGAATATCAAATAGAGGATCTCCACACATACATGGTATCCTTGTAAGGAAAATGCTCTGATGTTGGAAGACTGGATGATGCTGATGAAGATACCTTACAAAGAATTGCTAGGTACTTTGATGAGATTGTTACAACAATGAATCCTAACATCAATGCTCCACAGCCAATAGTTCATCCATGTCAGCAACACTATTCAGACATAGAAAACCATGAAGAGGACTATGGGAATCTCATCAATTGTTGTCAACGACACACACGTCATGGGCCTCAATGCATCCGTAAGAATAAATCATCTGGATTGGGAGAGTGTCGTTTCAAATTCCCATTTCTCCAAGAATCAACAATAGTGACCAAGGCCAGTGGTCAATGGGAGATAATAACAAAAGAAATGATCCTTTGGTGAATAGGCACAATAGGTTCATCACAGAGCAATGGAGGGCCAATACTGACATTCAATGCATTCTCAGTGTTGATGCAGTTTTGAATTACATTGCTAAATATGTCAGTAAATCTGAGCCCAGGTCTAAAGGCATGGAAGAATTGTTGGCTAATGCATTGCGGAAAGAAGATGATAGTGCCAAGACTGCAATTCAAAAAATTTTTCATAAAAATGTGCAGTGAAAGAGATTATTCAGCACAGGAGACATCTCATATTGTTATGGGCTGGCCACTTTTTCATTGCTCAAGGAGTTTTGTGTTTCTCAATGTGGACACAAAACCAATGGATTCCACAACATGATAATCCTGATGGTGGAACCACAGTGGTCAAAGCTGTAATTGACACATACCCTCAAAGACCAGATGAAGAAGAACAGGTCTCTTTGAGAGAATTCTTTACAAAATTCTATAAAAGAGGAGTGACATGGGTGAAAGAAGGACAAAAATTAGGTAGAATTTCCAAAGCGGACGCATTAACAGTGATGACAAAGAAGCATTCTATAGACAACAGGTTCTTCTCAATGTACCATGGCGAGACATGAGAGAGTTTGAAGCAAGCACTTGGGAAGAGCATTATAACAACTTGGTTCAAACCCCAGCACCTCTTGAATTGCCTCAATTGGGAGAAGATGAATATGAAGATGTATCCCAGGAAGAAAATAGACCCTTCTGAAGAATGGATGCTGGTAGCTGGTATTGGACCAGATGGAGAGCTAATGCCACCAATTGAAAGTGGAATGGGATATTGACTTTAATTTTGATTGGTCAGAAAGTTTTCTTAATCATCCTGATCCAATGAATTCCCTGCATTTGTTTTTGAGAGTAAGCAGAGGGACAATACCAATCAAAATGAATGGGAAGCCCAATTCTTGAACTGTCCCATGAGCAACAGAAAATACTGGAACTTCTTACTCAGCAAATCCGAGCTGTGAAAGGTGATGAAGTAGAGTTGAAACATTCAATGGCAATTGTTCAGGGAAAAGCAGTAGGTAAGAGCACTGTGATAAGAGCCATGTGTGCTGAGCTCTCTGCAGAGCTAGCAGAGACAGTTTCCTTTCCTTTTTTAGCACCAACAGGAGCTGCAGCAGTGAATGTAGGTGATCCACTATTCACTCAGGTCTGTCAATAAGCATTAAAAACTCACATTCAGCTTGGGGCAGAGCAAGGTTCAAAAATTTCTAGAACGATATGAAAGACTGTCATTTCATCATCATAGATGATGAGCATGCTTGGTTGTTCCTTCTTAAAAAGATAGACTTGAGATGTAGAGAAGCCAAACCAAGACATGCTGATAGACCCTTTGGTGGAATGTTCATTTACCTTTTAGGAGACATAAAACAGCTTCCACCAGTCTTGGACCGACCTTTTTATGGCACAAGTTTTAAAGGTTCATTACAAGATCAAGGCCAAATAGTTATACAGATCTATCAGTTGCTGTTTCATTCTCACCACATCTTATAGACAACATGGAGAAGATCAATATCTTTTCAGAGAGCTATTAGACAGATTGAGTACTGGTGAAAGCACTGTAGAGGATTGGAATTACTGATGGACAGAGAAAAAAGTAATGTTTCTCATGAAGATGTTGCTACATTTGATGGCCATCTAAGGCTCTACCCACAGAATAGTATATGCAAGCTACAATTTGCAGAAGTTAGAGTCTTGAATCAACCAACTGCAAAAATACCTGCTGATAATAATGAGGAAGCAGCAAAGGCTGATTTATGATGTAGCACAAGGTCTTGAAAAGTGTTTATATCTGTGCTTGGGAAGCAGAGTTATGCTAAAAACAAACCTGTGGGTTGAAAAAGGTCTTGTGAATGGTGCTCTTGGCACAGTGACTGATATTCTCTATCAACCAGGACAGTCTCCTCCCAATGACAGACCTCTTGTTATCCTTGTTCAATTTGACAACTATACTGGACCCAAAATAGACAACAGTGTCCCTGTATCAGCAGTGACAAGATCATGGAAATCCTCTTGGAATATCATGCTCCAGGACTCAGTTCCCTTTGATTCTGCCTGGGCTACAACAATCCACAAATCACAAGGCCTAACTCTACAGAAGGTAGTAGTAAACATTGGTGAGAAGGAGCTAGTACACCTGGCTGCACATATGTGGCACTGTCACGTGCAAAAAGCTGATAGACATACTCATTGATCCAGGGTTCACCTGACCGCCTTACACGCATCAAGGGAATGAAGCTGTTGCAGCTAAGAGTGGAAGAAGAAAAAGGCTTCTTACATTGAACCCTTAAAATAGGAGTGATTTAAGCCATCTCCTATTTGGTCAAATCCCATCAATGGGTGGCTTGTTGTTCTGTTTCAGTCTAGCAATGGTAGATACAAGCAATTTTAGTGTTAATGAGCATTTGGTAGCTTCTGTTTACAAATTTAAGGTCCATTCACCAGGAAACAATGGAAGACAGTATCAATGACTTCCAAGTGCAATTTGGCAGGCCATCACCTTCCCTGCAGCCTTCAGGAAACGAAGCATTCAAGTTTGGATTTGTTCTCAACACGCCCAGAAGAGGTCAAATTGACTTGCAACTTGCACCGCAGTAGAGGCTTTGGTTAAACTCTCCAATTTATCAATCCAAAAATGCTCATCAGAGCTGGGAATTTAACGGTTGATATGTCACGTGATGATAATTATGAGAATGGATTTATGAGAATGTTCTATTTTATGTATTCACCAAATAAATTTATAGTTTTAATGGATTTGCATGAGTCTCATTTTTACCTATAGAAACTAAATCCAGTGTAAAGAAACATTTGTAGAGCTTAAGCAACTGTAATGGTATTTGCTAGAGTTAAGGGAGAAATCCCGACCAACCAAAACTGGCAAAGATTAAGAAGTGAACCTTCAAATTTGTTTTGAATTTAATGTATATTGATGATGATTGATTTGTTTTCATGTCTATTACAAATAATATTAAAATATAATAATGACAATAAAATATTATATAATATTAACAATCATTCTTTTCTTCTAGGGCTACTGAAACTTTAAAAACGAGTAAAATCAGAGTACCCTTTAAAAAATATTTTTATTTCACACACTTTTCATATGTTATTTAAGCTAATTTTCTTTTAAAATATTTTTTCTAAGGGTACTCTGATTTTACTCGTTTTTAAAGTTTTAAATATTGACAATCATATATGGTACATTTGGTACATACGAAATAAGCCCGGCATAATATAATTCTATTAGGCAAGTCGAGTAACATTCATCTATTATATATGATTGATTTTGAGTAGATAATGAAAGAAGATGATGTGATAATGAGAGGTAACTCGAAAATTAAATCCATAAAGTTATCCTTTTAACACATGAAAGATGTATAATGCAGAAATATTATTATGTTCCTGGATAAAGCATGATTGTATTCTTATTAATAACATCTCTTTCCATCATATAGAAATCATTATTTTCTATAGCTTGAGTTTCCAGTTTTAGATTTTTTCTCGGTATACCTGCTGATAATAACAATGAGGGAGCAGCAAAGGCTGGTTTCTTAAACAACGTTGGTTTCTTAGGGCGTTATTGCCAGCGCTTTTCGCTGCAAATTTTGTCAACACATGTGAAGATGTTCCCGACTCGTCCAAAATTTAATTAGTATCATGCCATAATATAGTTCGGAAATTTGAGTAATTTTGTACAATCAACAGAAATTCTTCATCCCTTCTCAATTTTCAAATAATGATGATAGGAATTTTTTTTTTCTCCAGATTCTAATTAAAATTACTGAGTTTTGTATCAATTGAACAACCAAACAAAAAATTTCTAGCCCTTCCCGTTTTAGGGTAAAAGTGATTGAAAAGGGGTGACTGGACCCCATCTCGAGACAAATGCCAAAACAAAACTAGAGATTGTTATTATTTCAATGATATTTGTATTCTACCTAGGGTAAAATACTACCTAATACTACCTAGGGTAAAAATTCTAGAGTCGGGAGCATCTTCAAATGTGTTGACAAAATTTGCAGCGAAAACCTGCCCATGTGGCCGTGCCCCTAGAAGTTTTTTAAATATAAATAATTTATATTTAATATTCCCTTTCACGGTACAGAGATTGTATAATCATTCTCTATAATTGAAGGTAGGTTTTATATCATGCTAAACGACCCGACGGTCGGCCGCAGTCGAACAGCTGTAGCCAATCCCAGCTCTTGTTCTACTGCGGCCAACCGTCGGACCGTTTCGCATAAAGGAAAACCTACCTTGATATTCATATGAAATATCTCAACTAAATTCAATTTTGAATATTCCGGTTAAATCATCTGGAGTAAAAAGCTTTTGATTAATTTTTTATTGAATGTCATATCACATGTTTTAGTAATATCAGAATAAATATATCATTGAATTATGTACGGAGTATACCTATATCAGAGAAAAGTTCAATCCTTTTTTCCTTTTTTCGTCCTTAATATGAAAATTGTTGAAAAACCTTACATATACATCGACGCGCGGTTTCAAGAGGAACATCCTGTCAATTTTCATTAGAATGTATTGCCGCGTTCAGTCGTAAATGCGGAACATACATACATATAAACATACATACATACATACAAACAAATGAAAAATCGTCGACTTGAATCTTAGACCTCACTTACGTTCGGTCAATTATTTTTTCTTTTTCCGGTTCTTCTTTTTCTCTACTTCCTTTCACTTATTTAAGTTGCCCTCTCATTCCACCCCAACGTTCATCCACTTATATACACGTCAATTTCCTCTTGAAGCTGTTAGAAATACGACTGTATCTTGTCGTAAATATCATAACTTGTCATAACACACCACATACAGACAGTCTTTCTCTTTCTCTGACTGTGACACCAACTTTTATTTCCAGTCATGAGTTTGCATTAGAACTTATCCCGAATCCCACTCACCAGCCTTATGTTACGAATATATCTATATCTATTAGTGAAACTCAGCTCAAGCATCTTGAACGTCAACTCATCTTAAATGTCAAGCTCATTTTTAGCTCTGATATATATATAGAGTTTTGAGAGTTAATTATTGTGGTCTAGTGAGTTCAAGCCAAAACGGAATTCGCATACCAACTATACCAATAAAATAATTATACTAATTATAACACAATACATAGAAAAATAAATAAAAATCAAACACCCTTTTTTTGAAAACTTTAAAATTATAAAACACACTGTGTGTTTTTCAATTATTTTCAATTATTTTAAACAGCCCTAAGTTTTAAAGTTCTTTACACAATACATAGAAATACAGAATATCATAATACAATAGAATATGAAGCTCATGAGACTTCTCGTCTGTTCGTGTGCTTTAAGAAAACATACTAGTCAATTTAATAGACACGTAAAAGTTTAATTGAGAATGATAATAAAGTAGATTGATAAAATTAAGAATGAAAGCTATAAAGCAGAAAACACGCAAAGAAAGTTAGTAAGAGATTGAAAAGCTTCTAACTTCGTTATATGAGATTCGTTGGTCGACTAACATGAGCTGGAACCTGTCGTTGAATTCAAATTCTTTGTTCTATGAAATAAGGGTCTCGTATCCAAAAAACGAGAATTATTATTCTCAGCGTCACGCAGTAAAATATTATCTTCAAGTGAGTTATATTAATCATTCAAATGTGAGAAATATTCCATTTTCAATATTGTAGTTCAATTTCGTGATTGAAGATGCAAAGCCCATTGTGTTTATCATATTATAACTTCTCGTATTCTGCAGCCAAAAATCCAATGCAGTTCCCATCACTCAGTAAAATCTCCGCATGGAGCTATGCAACATCATTCGAGAGTCATATCTCATACACGTGCCGATGCACTCAGATAAATCGCAATAATTCAGTGAACAATATTTTTCAAGTGATTCAGAACAAAAACGTTCACTCCTCATATTATAGAAGAATGTAGGCTACGGGCAAGGTTATTAGAAAACCTTTAATAACCTTGGGTTACGGGTATCATCCAATATAATAGTCTGTCCAAGCAGAGAAGACATTCTGGGAAGATGGGAAAATGACTCCAGCTTGGTCAATATTGATTCTAATGTTATAAATTTACTCTGAGTACTTGTGGAGGTGATATTGTGGTAGTTATCCATAATAAATGAAAATTGACAACATCTCGTCTTTTCATTTATTATAAATTTTGTCTTATATTGTAGGGAACACAACCTGTGGCTCCACAATTTGAAACAAAACCAATATTTTGACCAAGCTAGAGTCATTTTCCCATCTTGCCAGAATGTCTTCTTTGCTTTGGCAGACTAGACCACTGTCTGCTTGAAAACTACAGTTCCTTTATAAGCTAGATTCCAAAAATATACAGTTTTCATGATTCAGTTGAATCTCCATGATACTTTGAACCATCATTCAAGTGGTATTTGAGTAGCACGTGGCAGTGGCCAGGTCACGTGATGCGGTGGCGGGATGTACCACGTGACTTTGCAACATGAATGCACCACTGAGTAGCATCTGCAACGGAAATTGTAATAAATAATTTCTGTAAGACGCCAGTAAAACATTCAGCGCCGCTATTTCCGGCCTTAAGTACTTCACGTACTCTCTTATCTGCCTGCAAAGGGGGTAATATTGGCTCTGCATTCTTGAAGCCAACATTTGTTATTGAATTTCGCCTGTACGTGTCTGTCCAGACTTGCAACCCCTCTCGCAATATTCCATTCTTTCCGCCTTTCTTCGAGTGCCTTGCTTCCTCATTCGTGGTTGCTCCCTTTCTTGCCGTTGACGTTTTCTTATTTCTTCCTGTTTCTCTGTTCATCTGTACCTCCCACTCAAGTTCCTTGTAATCCTCATGATCCTTCCTTACTCAACTTCAATGTCTTCTCTTTACATCCCCGTTTCTATAATTTCTCTTCCTGTTAATCATTTCTTTTTTCTTTTTTTCTTTCTTTATCTATCTGTTCCTCCCACTCATTTTATTTTTTCTCATCTATTTTGTTTTCCATTACGGACTGCAAGTAGGAAGAAGGCATTGTTGAAAATGGACCAGAATCCGAAAGCGCTCCACATTTGAGTAGTAGTTCAAACTAATATTCAAATTTATTTTTTCATCCTTACTCATCTTCGAGATTATTTTCTCCCTTCTTCCATTTTTGTTTCAACACTTGAATTATTGAGATTCCACATGATATCTTCTCATATTTTTCCTTCTGCTATTTCTTCTTGCTTCCTATCACATGAAAAGCTATTCCATTCATTCATTCTCAGTCATTTTCCATCCTTCTTTCCATCCTTTCCTTCTAATTTTTCTTCCTTCTCTACATTTTCTCACAATTGCTTACTTAAACTTTCCTCTTTTCACTCCATTGTTTTCTCCTATATTCACCCATCTCTTCTTTTCATCTCTTTCTTTTGATTCTTCTCAATTTTCCCATTTTTCTCTTCTTTCGCATGAAAAAGATTCTATTCGTATTCCACCTCATTCTCTTCCATTCCTTCCGCTTTTTTTAATTTCTTCCTTCTTCTCTCTATCGCCGCCTATTTATTGTCTTTTCACCTTCCTCCACTTTCACACGCTTTTCCACCACGTTCCTTTCCTTCTCCTTTTCTCCTCTCCCTACCTCTTTCTTCAGCCTATCTCTGTTCTAACCCTACATCTTCTATTACTCATTCTTCTGTTCTTCCTCCTTCAGCTTATCTCTGTCCTCCTCCACATCTTTTATTGCTTCTTTTTCTGTCCTTCCTCCTTTCCCGCCACCCAATTATATTCCTACACGATCTCTTTCACCCATTCTCTGCTCACTGCATTTTGGCAATCCTTCTGCATCTCACAACACACTCCCCCACATTCCTGCCAACAACATCAGCTTTTCTTTAAAATTGCCTTCCAGTCCACATTCGTGTGAGTGCTTCTTGACTCCCCCAACTCAAAGACACGTGTTCCGATCTTCTTCACTTTTCTCATCCACTTTCCTTTTCCTCTTTCATCTTCTTCTTCTTTCCCATTATCATCATCTTCTTCTGCATGATTATATAGTTGTAAAATATTGGAATAAAATAGATTAAGAGTTTGAATATCTAGTGTGTATTTCTCATCGTAACATGTAGGAATGAATAACAAGTCAACAAACTATTAAATATTATTACTGTTTGATATCATGTGTTTGCACAACATCTGATATCCTACATCTTCCCCTTCTTCTTAAGTGTCAATCGGCATATCGTAGTTGATCTGCATGACATCTTCTGTTTATTTCTTCGATGTTAACTAAGTAAGAATATGGTCCATTCACTTTTATGATTTTTCCTTTTTGTAGCCTTTACCTGATTGGTTTAGCACCCATACACTATCGCCCTCTCTAAACACTTTTTCGCTCACATTCGGTTTGCTATTCCTTTGTCTAATTAACTCTTCATCCACTTTGTTGTTTACATCTGGTAACAACAGATCTAGTTTGGAGCGTAACTCACGACCGAACATCATGAATGCGGGTGTTTTCCCTGTTGACCTCTTTGGGGACGTTCTATGAGCGAATAGAAATTCATTGAGTTTCTCTTGTAAGGTGCCAGTATTTCCTTTAAAATACCCATACGTTCTTTAAACGTTCGTACACACCGTTCTGCTAATCCATTACTTTTTGGGTGATAAGGGGTGATACGTGCATGTTTGATGTTAAGCTCTTTGCAGAAGTTTTGGAATTCATATGAAGTCAGTTGAGGACCGTTGTCACGATTATCCTCAGGTAGCCAAATTTAGAAAATAGATCTTTTAATATGTTAATCGTGGACTTTGTTGTGGTTGTTGTCATAGGCATTACTTCGAGCCATTTCGACCTAGCATCTACAACGACTAACCACATTTTTCCTAGAAATGGTCCTGCAAAATCTATGTGGATTCTAGACCACACTTCTGTTGGGAAAGTCCATGAGAAAAGTGGCATCTCAACATCTTTGTTTCTGTTTTCTTGACATGCAGTGCAATGTTTTATGTGTCCTTCTAAATCTTTGTCCAGTCTAGGCCACCATACTTGAAATCGTGCTTTTCCTTTCATTGCTACAATTCCTGGATGGCCTTCATGAAGAATTTTTAGTACTTTTGTTCTCAATCTTGTAGGTATGACTAAACGACCTAACCAGAGGAGTATGCCATTTTCAAATGACAGTTCTTCACGTTTATTGTAATATGGTAGAAGATCTTCACTCACATTTGTATTTGTTGTCCAACCACTTCGGAGATAGTTCAAAACTTTTGAGAGTGTTGGATCATGTTTTGTTGCTTCTTGTAGGCTTTTTGTTGATATGTGGAAAAGTACCTTGCAGTTCTTTATTGTTCCAAGATTTGGATTGAAAACATCAGGAAAATCCTTGATTATCTTATCTATCAAGACTGAGTTCTTTTTTGGTGGAGAACTAATAGCTGTTTTCTTTACTGTGCATATTTCAGCACCGGGTGGCAAAGGTAGATTGAATTTGAGGACCCAATCCAGTCCAAACAATGGTATGTCATTTTTCTTTATAACAATTACCGATAATTTCCTGGAGTCACCAAAAGCATCGACGTTTATTTGTGTTTCTCCAAGTGTTTCAATGTCAATTCCTGTATAAGCCATGAGGTTACTTGTTGGTTTCAGAGTGGGAGATCCGATTACTTTCCATATTTTCTCGCCAATAACGCTGTAAGCAGCGCCTGGATCATACAGCATTTTCACTGTGTTGTTGTTGAGTTTAACATTCACCATTACTTTACAGCCTTTTTCCAGAGCTCTTATATGGTCAATATCGGACAGTGACAGGTTATCGTCTTCTATTGATAAATTGTCCCGAACCTGATTTATCTGTTTGTCTTTTACCATTATAGCGTTCCCAACTTTCAAACAAACTCTTGCAAAATGGTTCTTACCTCCACAAGCTTTGCAAGAAACGTCCTTTGCAGAGCACAAAGCATCATCTGAATGTCGCCGGTTTCCACAACGGATACAATGTGCATTTTTGTTCAATTTCAGAATTGATCTCTTTTCATATTGTTTGTTGTACTTTGGAGGGTTAGATTCCATTGCCTGATGTTTTCCAGAAATTTTTACTCTATTCAAATTTGTATTACTGTTCTTAATTTCCTGTTGTTGAAGGTTAACGGTTTCTAGTAATTTTGCTGATTCTACTATCTTTGCAAACGTTGTTTGTGTTGAAGCATGCATTCTCAATAACTCCAATTGCCAACTATCGTTGTTAATACCCAATATGAACTGATCTCTTAAACGTTCATCTAGATTATCGCCGAAATTACAATTTCCGGCAAGAGACTTTAAATCTAGTTCAAATTGAGTTATGGTCTCACCTTCATTCCGGAATCGTCGAGAAAAGCAAACTCTCTGGGATAGAGGTGCTTGTGGTTTCGTGTAGTACTTGTTTAAGACTTCTACAGCATCATTAAATCCAATGTTGTTAATGGAGTCGGATGCATAGAATCAAAAACTATTTTGAACGGTTGTGGTCCCAGATTTTCAAGTAGTAGGTCTCGCTTTTTGTCCTCGTTTTTGATGTTTCCATTCCTTAGAAAATCTTGAATCTTTCGTGCCAATAGATCCATTCTTCGGTTGTTCCATCGAATGGTTGGCATTTACAGTGACTTTTATTCACCGACTGCGCCATGTAAAATATTGGAATAAAATAGATTAAGAGTTTGAATATCTAGTGTGTATTTCTCATCGTAACATGTAGGAATGAATAACAAGTCAACAAACTATTAAATATTATTACTGTTTGATATCATGTGTTTTGCACAACATCTGATATCCTACAATACTTCTCTTCGCTCTCAAATTTTTCTCTCTCTTAGTTATCATTATCATCATCATCTCCATCATCTCCATCATTCTTTTCTTTATTATCATCTCCTCTTTATTCTTCTTCTTCTTCCTCCTCTTCTTCTCCTTCTCCTCCTCCCTCTCTCATCCTTTTCCTCCTTCACCTCCACCCCCTTCCTCCTTTTTCTTCCCCTCCTTCTCATCATTCTTCTTCTCCTTTTTCTTCTCCTCCTCCTTCTCCTTTTGATTATCCAATTTCAAATGGGATTCCGTTGCATTTTTAAATATTTTGATACTTATTCTACCTTAAAAGTATTTATTAATTTTCACTGTTGTTCTATTTCTACTGTATTTGTAACTCTATCATTGATTTTGTATCTAGTCTTTTTTTTCAACGCTAAAGTACGTTGTTCTTTTCTCTTTCTTTCTTTTCGTTTTTCATAACTATTATTCAATATATGTATTACATAATTTTTAGTTATTTAGTTTAATATACTAATATAAAGTTTATATTATATTTTTGTTACTTTGAGATGTTATGTATGCTGTGTTGTGCAATGGGTCTTTCCAGACCTAGCACTAAATAAAAATCAATCAATCAATCTCCTCTGTCTCCTCCTTTTTCTCCTTCTCCTCCTTCTTATTCTTCTATTTCTTCTTTCCTTTTCCCTCCTCTTCTTCTTCATCTCCTTCGTTCCTCCTCCTTCATCATCTCCTTTTACTCTTATTATTATTCCTCCAAATCTTCACATTCTACTTGTCTTTCTTCCAGTTCTTTTCCCCTTATTCTCCACTTATCTTACTCTTTTTTCACTTCTTTTAACTATTTTCACGGTCAAATCTTTCCCTTTATCTTTTCTTACTTCACTTTTATCATGTCCTCCTCCATCTTCTCCTACTTCTTCTTGATTTTCTCTCATTCCACGGTCTCATCTTGAACTTCTTGTATTGGTACTTGGATGCAACAATGGCCGTTGTTCAATATAATGTCTGGGTGGGATGGTGGCAGAATACTGTTTGCTTGTAAGTGGCTATTTCAACGGCTATTAAACGGCCTACTGTCTTCAACATACAATGAGCTTCTATGGGCTGCAATGAGCTATACAGTATCTCATCAGTTTACATTATGAAACGAAATATAGTTTTTTACACATCATAACGTTTGTCTCCCACTAAAAAAATGTTAACAATTGGAAGTTGTCTTTCAAGAGTCTTCCTTCGTACAATAATGTGTTTGTCATTAGATAAAATGTTTGTCATAAATAAATTATATTGAACAATGTTGTAAAAAATATTCATAAACAAAAATAAAAACGATGCATTACAGTATACTCTATCGCCAAAATATCCAGTTGATGAAAAAAATAATCATCTTCTATGAAAAAAATGAAAATGAGTCATTCGAAACGCCAATAGCATATCAAATAGGATATTCCAATGAACTGAACAAGAATATCATTTATTATAACAGTTTGTGATTCTATTCGCAATATTTCATCCCCACAAGTTCTTAAAAATGAAATATTATATAACCGCCTATTATGGATGGTCTATTTGAGTCAATTAAGTATGGATCAAGAGGTTTAAGAATTCGGATGAAAATTGCCATTCTCTTATTAGAAATTATTTATCAATTATCTGAAATATAATGTAAATTATACATTATAATCAGTTAGCATCAGTTAGTTTTTTATTCCACAGCATCAAAATGAGTTATTCAGTCGATAAATCTAATACACTGGTTTGACTCCATAGTTAAAAATTCATCCCGCGTAGACAACCCATCAGGAATCACCGATTATTATTAATTTTCAGAGTGGCAATAATTGAAAATCCATTAAGTGCCCTTCTATGAATAGCATATTCAATGCACGCCTGTCCATTCAAAAACGCAAGACTGGCTACCAGCATTCAAATTCAATTAAGAAAGCCTATTGTACTCCACAATAATAGCCGTTGAATTGTGCTACTTCTGGTATTACTCTTGTTTTGCTCCACATCTATTCTACTTCACGTGATTTACATCTTCTCTCAATCTCCATTCCATACACTTCTTCGTTCTTGATTGCCTTTCAAATGTCTTTTGATCACCTCTCTTTCAATTGAGTTCAGTTTCACTTTTTCTCTTTTCTTTTCTTTTCTTTTCTTATTCACACCTCCTGTCATATGCCTATTTCCCTTATCTTCTGTCGCAAAGTCTTCCTCTCCAATTAAAAATTCCAATCTCCCTAATGTTTAACAGCTTATTTTTCTCTATTTTGAACTTTCAATTCCTCTTCACTTGTTCTTTGTTCACTTTAGTCCTTCACTCAGTTTTTCAGTCTTTGTCTTCTTTCAGTTCTTGTCCAGTTTCTTTCAACTTTTCTCCCAAAGTATTTTTTTTATAATAACTCTTATTTCCTTTATTTTTCACTCTTTCCTCTGCTCATTCAACTTTTTTGTTGCATTTCTCTTACTTTCCCGCACTTCGACTTATCTTTTTAATTTCATTTTGGTCTACATTCATCTAATACTCCATCCACCTTTCGGCATCGACCGCTCTCTATCATTGTGTGCATCCTTCTTGACTTCCCAAATTAAGAGACACATGTACGGATCTTCTTCACTCCTTCTTATCCACTTTCCCTTTTCTCTTACTTTTTTTTCTAATATTTCATTATCATCATGTTCTATTTCTTCTTTCTCTTTTTCTTCTTTTTCTTTTTTTTCTTTTCCTTTTTCTTTTTCTTGTTCCTTTTCTTGTTCTTGTTCTTGTTCTTTTTATTTTTCTTCTCCTTTTTTTCCTTTTCTTCCTCTTTTTCTTTTCTTCTTTTTCTTTTTTATTTTCCTTTTTCTTTTTCTTCTTCTTTTTGTTTTTCTATTTCTTTCTCTTTATCTTCTTCCTCCTTTCTTTTTTCATTTTTCTTTTTTTCTTCTTCTTCTTCTTCTTCTTCTTCTTCTTCTTCTTCTTCTTTTCTTCTTAATACCACCATCTTCTTATTCATCATTTTGATCTCCATTATCCTCATCTTCTCCTATATCATCATGTTATTCTTAATTATCATCATATTTTCTTATTATTTTTTTAACCTTGTTCTTCTTTTTCTTTTTCTTCTTCTTCTCCTTTTTATCTCTTCTTCTTCTTTCTCTTTTTTGTTATCTCCTCCCGTTTCTTCTTACTGCTACAGTATGTCTTCTACAGCACTTGATTTCATTCAATTCTTCTTATTTTATTCTTCCTTAATTTTTATTTCTGCTTTTCTTCTTCTTCTTCGTCTTCTTTCTCTTCCTCTCCTCCTTCTTCTCTTTTACCTTTGTTTCTTTTCGTATTCCTCGTCTTTTAGATTCGTCTTCCTCGTCTTCTTATTCTTATCTTTATCTTTTTTGTTCTTCTTTTTCTCTTTTCCCTCCTTCCATCTCTTCTTCATCTCTGAACCAGCCTTGCAGTAGCAAAACGCGACCATCCGTTCAATAATCATTTTCGTCTAATCGATGACCATCCAACTTACCGAACAATGGTCAGAGCACTTCACTCGAACGCTGTAGCCGCTCCGAAGTGTTCAATATTGGTCGCCGTAATAACCAGCCAGCGCTGCTCAGCACTGTTCGACTCCGGCTCGAAATATTATTCCATCCAATCGTAATCACATCACGTGATAGCGCACGTGACCGTGGCGTTTCTAATTCAATCAGCGCAACTCTTTTGTGATTCCAACTTTAACTGCGTGAGCTGACAAAGTTGACGACACTCCATTAGCCTCTGCTCGCTCGCTCACTAAGTGTGTTCATGCCCATTCCTATCTGCTCAATTATCACGCCAATCGAACTGAATCCAATACCAATAGTGTAGGCTGGAAATGTTCCAGAGTATTTTCTACCTTCATAAAGCTCACTGTGAAATAGATATAGTTATCATAGTAACAGATGTAGAAAAACGACATTAGGAACTAAGGAGCAGTATCATTTATGACTAGAGTGAATGTATCTGTTTCTGTGTAAACTATTATTATAGCCTAACCAAGCAAAGAAGACCCTCTGGCAAGATGGAAAAATGACTCAAGAACGGTCAATTCTGCTACAAAAACGATTTATTTTATTTCAAACTGTAGGAAACAATTTGATGATTAATTTCATCTCAAATTGTAGAAAACAATTTGATGATTAATTCCATCTCAAATTGTACGAAACAATTCTAAGATCACATTTATATATCTTGAATAAATATTGACCAAGCTGTAGTCATTTTCCCATCTTTCCAGAGGGTCTTCTTCGCTTGGACAGCCCATGTGAGAATAGAGAATCGATGGCATGATTTTTTTTTTAGTTTGTAAACACGAGTAGATCGCTAACTGCTCTTATTATTCATCAGAGAATATAGTCGGGGTTTTTCAAGGTTTATGTCATTGTCCTATGATTCTCAGTCGTTCAAAACATTGTTTCCAATAATACTTGATTCATAACGAGACTACTATTGCGTGCGAATGATTTTTTGAAGAAAATTCAATATTGGAATATTTGTAAAAAAGTAATCACAGTAGCCTACAAGTTTGTAGCGCAATGTAAGCTACTAAATAACACATTCCTCCAATTTCTAAAATTGGAAAAGAATTCAATAAAACTTATTTAATTTTGTGAAATTAAATCTATCATTATTATCACGGACCCATTGATTGAAGCATAGCCAGAGATATTTTGCTCCACTCAGTTGTCCACTGAAAGATATCCACCTCCGAGCAATCTTGCTCCAGATTTAAGAGAATTTTTTTTTCTTCATTGCAGAATCCATTTGGAACTTTTCATAAAAGTTGGAAGCTATTTATACAAGTGTTAATTCTATTTCCGTTTTATGACTTTTTAACAAGTTTGTAATGAAAAAAATTGTGCTAACAATTGTGTTTCAACACTTTTGTAGTGTATCAAGTGGATAAATGAATACATTGATCTACTTTCTATCTATCTATCTATCAATAAGTCATCAAATAACAAAGTTCAACAGATAATTTTCTGAATTTATGTCAGCTACAAAGGAAGTGTACCAAAGCAAATTGAACTTCTGATAGATCAATCGCGAGGAAGTTTCTGAATATAGGGAATTATGCGTCTACAATTCCGAGTATTCATCACTGCTCTATCATCATCCAAAACTTCACAAAGAGAGCAGCAATATTCCATGTATGCAAGGTGGAAGACAATTATTACACACGTTTAGCTGCTATGTGATCGATCATAGGGATGCAGTTGAGCGTAAAGTGCATTGCAGTACAGAGACAATCAGTCACTAAACTGGGAGGAATCAGGAAGGTGAGAGGGGGAGAGTCTGTCCAAGCAGAGAAGACACTCTGGCAAGATGGAAGAATGACTCCCGCTCGGTCAATATTGATTCAAAATTATGAGCTTGATCTCAAATTGTAGATCAAAATGTTTCCTACAATTTGAGATCAAATTCATAATTTTTTGGGAAACCAATATTGACCGAGCTGAAGTCATTTTCCCATCTTGTCGGAATGTCTTCTCTGCTTGGACATATTTATCTCCACTGAACGACTGCTACAATGGAATTACACATGATTCGCTCTCACCAGTGAGAGGTATTTAGGGGGTATTTCATACAACTCTTAACTTTCGCCAACATTCTCCTACCTTCCTCCCTAGATACTAATAATGATGAACCGGCTTTGAGCGTATTAGGCTACTCGTCTGTGAAATTAGCTGATAACTTTGAAAAGGGGGTGGCAAGGTCGACTTCAGATATCTATTCACGCCTGATGTTGTTATCATACACGCTGCTTGTTTCTCTATTTCTACACACCAATTTATCATTTTCTCTTTCAATTTTCCAAATCACAATTTCGGTATTTTTCACCTGAATCTCCTCAACCACACTACTCATAACCAACAATATACTAATAAATGAACAAACCACATTATGAAAATAATATCAAAATGATAATATATCTTGTCTTTGCATTTATTATGAAAATATATCTTTTCTCCTTCTCCTACTTTCTCATCTTTCTCTTCCAACAATACTCCTCACAATTCTTTTTTCCCTTCTTCTTCTTCTTCTTCTTCTTCTTCTTCTTCTTCTTCTTCTTCTTCTTCTTCTTCTTCTTCTTCTTCTTCTTCTTCTTCTTCTTCTTCTTCTTCTTCTTCTTCTTCTTCTTCTTCTTCTTCTTCTTCCCTTCTTCTTCTTCTTCTTCTTCTTCTTCTTCTTCTTCTTCTTCTTCTTCTTCTTCTTCTTCTTCTTCTTCTTCTTCTTCTTCTTCTTCTTCTTCTTCTTCTTCTTCTTCTTCTTCTTCTTCTTCTTCTTCTTCTTCTTCTTCTTCTTCTTCTTCTTCTTCTTCTTCTTCTTCTTCTTCTTCTTCTTCTTCTTCTTCTTCTTCTTCTTCTTCTTCTTCTTCTTCTTCTTCTTCTTCTTCTTCTTCTTCTTCTTCTTCTTCTTCTTCTTCTTCTTCTTCTTCTTCTTCTTCTTCTTCTTCTTCTTCTTCTTCTTCTTCTTCTTCTTCTTCTTCTTCTTCTTCTTCTTCTTCTTCTTCTTCTTCTTCTTCTCCTCCCCCTTTTTCTTCATCTCTCTTCCACGTTCATATTATTAAAAACATCAAATGCTTTCCTTTCCCTATCTGTTTTCCTCTTTCTCATACTGATTCTTCATTCTTACCCATAGAGTGAGGGGGACTTACTCTGTAAATCACTCATACTTTGTTTGCTCTATGTTTTTCCGTTTCCCTAATAATGCTCATATTGCTCCCCACTCTATCCGTACTCTTACACTACTTTACCTTCTCCTTCCTCGTGTCTCTCCTCCTTTGCCTTCTTCATTCTATTCTTCCACTACTCTTCACTTTCAATCAATCTTCTCGTATTCTCTTCGACATCTTCATCCTCTCCTTCCCACATTTTCTCCATGTTGAGACTTGTCCAATTTTTCTTTCCTCCTTCATCCTCTCCTCTTCCTCAATTCTTCTCTCCTTTCTCCCTTCTACCTTTTTTCTCCTCCTTTCTTTCTTCTTCCTCCTTCCTCTTATTCCCTGTTCAATTCCACTCATACCTATCACCCGTTGCAAATAACTAATTACATATAAAATGCTCACCTTTATCAAAACTCATACGCTACCACAAGAGGTTGTGTGTTGAAGAGTCTCTCCAATGAACGACGATTAACATCCATGAAAGTATCTTCTTTTACTTTTTCCTTTACTCCTCGTCCTCAAACCCCTCCCTCCATATGCACACCACTCCATGAACATTTCATGAGTGTGCAAATGGAATTCATAACCACGTATGATTTCGGTGAGCCGATTTGGCAGTCTGTGAAATTGGAATTTGTTGGAATTTGGTTTATTCAAACGACTGACCACTTGACGGTGGAGTATCACTTATTAAAGTGGTCTACACACCCTTTCAGAGTTGCTAATTTGTTTGAGTAGTTAACAACGATTAGGTTGTAATGTTTAGAGATTGGAGGTAGTAAGATAGGAAATGTTTAGGTACTCGTAGGAGTTGTGTAAAGAATGTAGGCCTATATCTCGGAGACTTACTCATTGGGTCAACTTTCATGCATCTAGAAAAGTATAGATTTCCAATTCTCATCCGATTATTTCATGGGTTCAAAATTGTCGTCCTTGATATGTACTCATGGGAATTGCGTGAGGAAGTTATAACCCGGAAAATAATTCAATAGGTCAACTTTTGCATGTAAAAGCTATCGATTTTGAACTATCATCCAATTTCTCTCTGGTTTTAAAATTTTGGCCTCATTCTTGACAAGATTTTACGGTTCATGTCGATGACTGTAATCTATATCTATATTTATCTGAGAAAAATGACACTGACTGAATCATCACCAGAACTAAAAATCCACTAAACTGAATGTGTTAAAATTTGGCTGGCATGTTTAGTTGGGGCTTTATACGCGCATTAAGAACGGGTTTATAAAACTTCCCAAGGATACGCCCAATATTTGCATTTTTCCAACACTTGTTCTACGTTTCCTCAAATTTCTCGAGAACCAATCGGAAAATGTTCAAATGTTGTGGAGAGATTTATATCAGGTCTAGAAATGTTGTGCTCGGAATTTTTTGAAATACTTCAGAGATCACATCAATTGTAATGAGATAAAATTTTTTTTCCATTTTCGTCAATGGCTCAACTGCCCATGTAGGGCCTAGGCCTACCAGCTGGTTGCCAGTTTCATAATATTTACTTCACTATACACTATACAGTCCGTCGAAGCAGAAAAGAGAAAATGAAATTTCATAGAAATTAAAAATTAAAACACGAGCAGTTTCACACACGCATAGTTGAAACTAGAAAATTACAATGATCAAATTTATCCTCGGAGATGAGAGTCTAATACCATATGTAAACTATGCAAAACTCCGTCCAATGGAACATATGGAATCATCGTAATCAACTTGAATAACCTCAACCTATTTAATAACAAATTTGGTCACAAAATCAATCCAATTTGCAATTTGCAATTTTCAGTTGATAGAGAGGGTGACTTGCCAAGGGGAGTTGGGATCACATTCAGGTATCGAATAGAGAGACTATGCCATACATATCACAGGGGCAATAGCCATCAGTGATCATAAATAAACCCAGCTGGGCATATACGTATACAGTGAACAGGAATCGTAATATAATAATTATAGTGAAACACATATGCACGGTGATCAGACATTGGACACATTAAAATTGCATAGTGTTTACTGAACTAGAAAATATATTCAGAGTGAATTTCCTCCAAAACTCCGAGCTACTACCACCAATTCGAAAATAGAGACTCTGCAGCTTTCAGTTTGTATCGCTTAGGAAAGCATTTGCTATTTACTATGAAATTCGATCTGATCTTCCAGATTCTTCTGATCTTTAATTGACCTCTCATGCTAGTAATCAATATTCTTGAAAATTCTTGAAAATTACTACGACTGAATTGATTAGCTGAATGGTGAGAGGAGGAAAGCAGTGATGCTGGGTTAATGATGAAAAAGGGTGAGAAAAGAAGAAGAAGAAATGGGCTATTCAGAAAAGTGAGACAAAGAGCCAAGATAATAATAGAGAAGAAATATTGGAGGAAATATGTAGAATGCTAGAAACTGAGTGATGAAGAGGGAGAGGATAATAGAGTGTAGTATGTAGGAGTAAAGGAGAAAGTTTCTGTCAAATATGCCTATTCAAAAAAAAAAAAAAAAACATAGGCTACTACAATTTGAGGAAACCTGGTAACGAATAAATGAAGAGAGGAAAAAGGCCTGGAATGATAAAGAGGAGCAATAATCCAAAGTGGAGCAACGAACATGACATTGAAAGAATGAAAGTGATCAAAGAGTACGGAAAAACGATAAGATCGATTTGAAGAAGAAGTAAATGAAAAATAGGTAGGCCTGTATTACAATGATATTCGCATAATAGAGTGGTAGCCTTGGAATAAGGAAGTCAAGAAAACCCTAGAACCCTAGATGTGGAAGATAAATAAATGGGTTTATTGAAAATACGCATAATGTTAAGATTGAGAGAGTTGCAACAGAGGGAAGAGAAATGGATGATTTCAGGGTGAAAAAGGTCAAAAATTGATAAAAACACAGGAAAAATGAAATATAGAATCAGAAGATGGGCGAATTCATGAAGTGGAAGGAGAGTACAACGGCTGGTTTCGATAAAGGGTTACAGAAATTGAATGGAGGGGAAGGGTTATTGATTATTGCCTTCGAATGTGAATGATAACGCAGTGCTTGGCTTAAATAAATAATAATGCCAGTACAATAGAGCTCGGATCAAGTGTAACAGCTTCAAACCTTGCCCTCCATGAATTTAAAACAGTGGCCAGTTCCATTTCGTGATGAATTAGCAACGAGTCCGTAGGCTATATGTATTCTACCTTTTTGCGAGCTATAATATTGAATTCTGTATAGAGTAGTGCTAAAATAGCTCGCTACTCCACAAATGTATGCACACTATAAAGTGTACTAGGTATATATCACAGCTTCCACGTCTACAGTGTACGAGTATATTGCTCCAAAAACATAATATGAATAGTATTGTTCAGTATATATAGGCTACAGTATATTGCTAGATATGAATATCGATACATCGCTAGTTGAAAATATTGATGGTTCAACTCCAAACATAAATAGATGTTTACTGTACGATGTTTTTCACTCATCGATAGTTCTATGTAGACATTTGTCTTCCGATGTTTTCCAGAAAAAAATATTATATTGAATATTAATTATTTTCGTTCTCATTATTAACTTACAAAATTAAGTTTATCAATGTTATCGAACTTTTAAAAATTGTCCAAAAAATGATTGATTTTCCATCAATTTTAACCAGTTACCATATTGATACAATGCACATCAATTTATAGAATAGGTCAATAAGATAATCAAAATGGAATCGATGTTTTACATCATTCGATGTTTTTTACTTCGATATTAAAGTGAAAAGACATCGATATATTATTGTCTCTCGATACCCTTCCCTAGACTATATTGTGTACCGTCAAATACAGTCCATCCTAGTATCGAATTGTGCTGTACAGGTGTGAACCATATAGTTGAGTTGAATAAGTATAGTACAACAGCTTAGTTATTCAGTTCCGTAAATGCACTTTCTGACACACAATTCGTGGTAGTCTGTCCAAGCAAAGACGACATTCTTTCAAGATGGGAAAATGACTCCAACTTGGTCAATATTGGCTCAACAATTATAAATTCAGTATCAAATTGTAGATAACATTTTTCTCTACAATTTGAAAATGAAATGATAATTTTTCAACCAATATTGAACGAGCTGAAGTTGTTTTCCCATATTGCCAGAATGTCTTCTACGCTTGAACAGACTTTACATATTAATACAGTAGGCTATTAGGTGTCGAAGTCACATCACTATATACAGTGACCACTAGTGGTCAAACTGTAGGGTTTGACGTGGCTTAGTTGAGTGCTACTGGGAAGTTTGTCCAGAATGGATTTTGGATTTGTGCTACATTTACTGGCAATTTGGGTCAGCTTTGAGTGGAATGCATTGTTAGTTCTCAATATTGAGTGCTGCTGATTCAATTATAGTAGTGAATATTTTCTCACCTGACCTGACTGTCAATATAGGTCACTAAGCACAACACTCGAATTTCATTCCTCTACACTTTAATTCTTAAAAATTGATTCAAGCTATAAGGTTAATTTGAATGCAGTGGTGGTATTTATCATGATTTACTGCATCTCTTGATTAGCATTGAAATCAATCATATTTTTTCCGCAATATCTCAATTTCAAATATTCTCAGTATATTATTCTCTACAATCAACTATTATAATAACTTTTCGTGCAATCTGAACATCGCTATTTCACTGTATATTTATAACACAATATGTGAAGAAAGCCCATATGTGATGAGCGTTCCGTAACATTCAATAATTCAATAGTTTCTTTCCAAATGAATTCAGTAAACTCATTGTCTGAATAGATAATTTATTCTAGGTCTCTATCTAATCTTATCAAACGTGTATGGACGAAAATAGTTTCTAGTCATATGATAATACAGTGTATACGATATCATATTTCCATGAGATGTCATAAAACTACAGTACTGTAGTTTAATCCTGCCCTGTTATCCTCTTTATTATAAGTATACTCTTAGAATAATGCAGTTTATCAAGCCGAGTGTTAATGAAAAGGATATTCTCATCCTCTCCCAGAAACATAGACTACATTTTCACGTCCAAACTTCGCCGTTTCATTCATATAATACATATTGAAAAGGATTTTGAGGGAGTTACATATTGTTTGAATATAATTTCTATTTGTTTCATTTCTATTTATAAAATTTCTACAACTTTTGCTTTCATGTGTAACCATTTTTGAATAATCATTGCGGTTACAACTCATGAAAATACAGAATAATTAATTTTACGGTACTTATTACTATTGTAATCTATAAACTAAGCATAAGTAATTTGCTGTTATCTAAATGAATAGAGAAATCTTATCTTACAGCTCATTGATAGAAACCTCATCAATTTGGATAAAAATTTCCAATTTACACCATGAGCAGTATTTGTTTATACTATCCAACATGTATCTCTGTAACTTCAGCCAACAAAATTCTTCCAGAATTCAACTCGGTTTGTGAGGTTGACATTGACCGCCAGTTCTACGCCGAAACTGTAGCCGACGGTTATTTGCAGTGCGGTCACCCCTAATAACGTACCGACCGCCCCCGTACTTGCTACAACGGAAGGAAGTTGATGCGCACAATTGCGGTGGAGGGGATGGAGTGGGGGTTGGAAGGGGGTGGCGTGGAGGCGGCACTTACCGAGTTGGAACTCGACTCGTCGTCAGTCTTGTGCGGGAGTTGTGCCGTGACGGTTGAGCCTCGACTGACCCCAGTAGGGACGTTGCGGCCGACGTGACGTGCGTCTAAAAATGACATAGCACGTGTGCGCTCCGTGAGTTGCAAGGCATGGCGCCTGCATGGTTTCTATTCGCCATCTTTTTTTTGTCGCTGGTGACTGTTGTCTTTGTTCCAGGTGAGGAGAAAACTCATTATCAAATTAGATTTATATCTTCGAAAACTTTGTTCCATTTATCACTTTGTATCAGACAGTTATATACTTATCAATTCAAAATGTACAATATAGTCTGTTATTGGATAAAATAGAGTCCAAAACGTCTCTTTTACGAATGAAAAGAAACTATATCTGATTTAATAAGTTGAATGAACTCCACGATTATGACAAAAATGAGTTTGGAGATTGCGCCTTTCAAAAACTTTGAGTAATAAGATTGCAGCAGCTTGATAGTGAATACTGAGCACAATGGAAAAATTAAGCGCTATGAATGACTGAGTGTTGATGTTAGTATCTTTGATATTAGGTAACTTTGAATCATTTTTGGAGATTTTATCTATATAGTATAGTAGCATATCGTAGCATATAGTAGGATATCTATATAATTATTTAAATAGTAGCTGATTATCTGTTTACTTCAGAAAAGTATATTGAGCAATATGAAGAAGATGAATAATGTGCAAATATCTCATTAATATATAGCGAAAAGTCAACTTTATAAGCCCCTTTACTTCTTCGAACTTCTACGGACTCGTTTAATTCTAATTGATTTTGATAATGATTTAACGCACAATGGTAAAGTTTTTGTTACTGTTTTTATTTTGATCCAATATTGTTGGGTTCATAGTTTGATAGGTTTCTAGTATCCGTTGTATGATCTTAATAGAGAGACAACACAGTAAAAAATATTTTTAGTTTAAGTAAAAATAGTGATATAACGCGCGCAATCGTATTGTGAATTCAACAATTCAACTTTTCGGTTTCAATCATCCAATTGAAGTCTACGGGGAAATGTAGTCATTGTGTATTGCACCGGCACTATTAACCTTTATACTCAAGCACTCATCTATTTTCACCTTTATATCACACAATGATTGAATTACTATTACTGATTTTCATTGAGTTTTGTCCGTCTCTTCGTAAAACAGCGTCCTTCCCCTGCACAAAAAATCAGTAGAATAGCTTCGTCGATGAGATAGATCTCCTTTTAAAAACTAAAAACTCGCGCTTGAAACATTCAAATGATTTCAAAAATATTATAACATACGCAAAATAGCTTCTATTCGTCTATTTTATCACAAATACAAACAAACGGAAGATCAGGAGTTCAATAGGAACTTCTTTTATTCCATTGCAGTTGAAAATGTTCGAAATCGGGGTAGAAGAAATAATAAGCGAATTATATGTAGTTTCAAATAGAAAATATTAGTCTCGATTTCTAATTTCATCTTTGCTCATGAATAGAGTTTGAAAAAAATTGCAGATTGAGATTCAGCGTCTTTAAAAAAAATATTGGCAAGACCCAATAGAACCGTAGAGACACTGGCGGCTTGCCCACGAAACAGGTGAAGTGCTGTACAGTGAAATAATATTTTTCGTATATTATACGAACACTTCACCTATTCAACAGAGCCGCCAGTGAGAGAAGATAGGCTACCCTCCACATAACTTCCCTGTCAACTTGACTGTCGAATCAGTGGTATCCATCATCTTCAATCACAATAAATAGATCACCCTAAAAAGTCAAGTGATGGTTTGTTTGATGGATACAGTAATTTTATAAGCACCTTTAAAAAAACATAAAACGATGCATTTTTAGTCCTCAAATCTCACTTAAAGTTATAGGAATTTGAAACAAGCTTATTGGACAAACAAAATAAAAAATCAAATACCTTTTTTGAAAAACTTTAAAAGTATTATTTTACAGACATGTTTCGCGACTCAGCCCATTATCAATGTGAATAAAATAATGTTATTATTATCTACATTGATAATGGGCTGAGTCTCGAAACATGTCTGTAAAATAATACTTCTAATGTTTTTTAAAAAGGGTATTTGATTTTTTATTTTGTTTGTCAATTATTTTCAATAGCCCTGAGTTTAAAGTTTAATTTTCAAGCTTTTTAGAATATTTTTGAAGTTCACATGCATGTTCTTTCGCCAGGATCCCATCTCAAGTTGCTTATCTATCTTATTTATATTTTGTATGTAATCATTGAATCTGAACCAACATCGACTCACTTCTGCTGCAGTCCGCGCGCACTGAGTATTGAATTCCATGGTCGGAGATGTAGCACTGTAGTGCCGGTATATATCAGAGATGATCTATGCTGCAATATAGGTAGATGGCTACTCTATGCTGTTGCTGCTGATGCTTCCTAAACTAAGATTCTATTCCCAACGCGCCTGGACTATACTTCAGAATTTCCTCTTGATAAAGTAGCTTATCCGAAGAATGCATGATTGAATGCAGGGAAAGAACCAATGTGGTAGTGATGACTTACCTTTGAGATCACGTTTCCCATACTATCCCTTTTACACCCTGATTTAAAACGAGGGAACCACTTGAAAATAATGCCATCCAGCCTCTCGTCTTGTCTTATCTTGCCGCGGAATTTAATTTCAAGCTTATCTCCTGGTTTGTGAAGTACATGGGAGGAAGAGGGTGCAGAGGAAAGAGAGAGAGTGAGGAAGTAGTGGTGGTAGGAAGCGGAAGTAGTACCTCCCCCTCTCTTTAGATCCGGAAGAGGGGCGTTATAAATTCAAGGGCCGTTCAAATTGATGAGAAACAAGCGTCGCCTTTGATAGACGATACCGTTTCTGACAAGGGAGTGGTCGTGTAGAAGATTCGAGACAGAAACTGGGCAAAAGGGAGGCTTGAATATGAGGAAATGAGAAAGTGAAGGAGGAGTTGTAGGAGGAGGAGGAGTAGGAGGAGGTGGAGGAGAAAGAGAAAAAAGTACAAGAGGATGCGAAGGTGAAACGGCTGGAAAGAAACGCACGTGGAAATTAATAATATTGAAAACAAAAACTGAATTCCATTCAATTCTTTCCCCAAGCGTGTGTGGGGGTAACATATAGTTGATGGCTACGAAACCGGGTTTTAAATAGAAGTTTTTCTATTTGTAATTCTGATTTAGATGTTGGTTGTTATAGTGCTTATGTAGAGCCGTTATCGCGTTAAGTAAAAGAGGTATCTCTTATCTATTTTTTGTGGGACGCACCTATGTGATGCTGAATATATTGATGAAGTGACGCGAATGTAGCCTACAATGTAGTCTACTAGGAATAATTTGTTATATGGATGTTGCCTCAAAGCAATGAAACCCCTTGCTTCGTTCCATCATCGTATTGCGCTTTCTAGTAGTACGTTTACTGTCATTCAAACCAATAAAAGCCACACAAATGCCAAATCCTCGATTATATCCTAGTGCCTATGGTATTATTCAATATTCTATGTTAAATAATTATATGCTTTGTTACTTTGGAATTCTTTCTCCACTAGTAATAAAACTGATTAATGTCAAATACTGATTCTTCTTCTCCTACTTCTATTCAAATTGGGTGTCTTTCCGGTATGAATGGCATCGATGGTATCGATGTTTAGAATCAGTGTTCAATTTAGACTATAGTCAATCAACGATTACTTGAGACGAGATAAACAGAAGCTCTGCATGTGTGTGTGTTCGACTGGAGTGGCTTTGTTTTAGCCTCGAAATAAACATGTCAAAGCAATGCTGAGATCCCGAATTTTGTTACAGGCAATTCAGAATAAAAGTATATCTAAGTAATCTTTTTTTTTAGGTACACATTGAGAAATTACTTGTTTCGGTTGCCTCTCGACTTCATGAACCTAAAATGAACAAACAATTATAGTTAATGTTTTTGTCTCAATGCTTTGGTTACAGTCCCGACAACAAAATTCGGGATTTCGGCATTGCTGTGACTTGTTTATGTCGTCGCTAAAACGAAGTCACTCCAGTCGAACACACGTAACATGCAGAGCTTTTGTTTATCTCGTCTCAAGCCATCGTGAATGGGCTATAGTTTATTCTTCATCTATCAATAGAGTATGTCTGTACAAAACTGTACCAATTGCAACATTGAAAGAGAAGTCTTCCCCTCAATGAGATGATGAATCAATGAGTATGAGTATCAATGAGTTGAATTCTATTCAACTATTATACATCAAAGAGAGACATTTGTTCAGAGATAAGCATGGAAAGTACTCAAATGAGGGATAAAGTGAGATAAGACGCGTGAATGAAGATTTTGGTGGATTGCATAGAAATTGTGAGCCGTACAATGGCAATGACAAGAGTAGCGGAAGGTCCCCCTGAAGATAGATAGTCGTCGCCTAAATGTTTACGGAATCGGTTTAGGCTGGGGAAAGTCATCAGATCCCTTGTGAAGGAAGCTGAGAGCTGAACTGGGGTTCGCTCACTTCAGTCTGAGTCTGAGTTGCTCTCGTTAATTATACTCTGTTTGAGTTTGATAACAAGTTGAGACCACAACGACCTCTATCTTATAGTTTGTCCCTCTATCAGTTAGTTTCTTCTTCTTTTACTTCTTCCTCTGTCTCCTTCTTCCTCTGCCTCCTTCTTCTTGCTGATCTTCTTCTTATTTTTGATATCACGTTTCTTCCTCCCTTCTTCTTCTGCTTATTTTTTTACATTTCTTCATTCGTCTTTTCTCCTTATTCTTCTCCGTCATCCTCCTTCATCCTCTTCCTCCGTCCTCTTTCACCTACTCATCCTTCTCCTTCATTAATTTTTTTAATTTTTCCCATCTTTTTCTTCTTGTTCTTCCTCTTCCAATTTCCCATCTTCTTCCTTTTCTTCTTCTCTGTCTTCTTCTTCTTCTTCTTCCACTGTACTACTTAATTTTTCTTGTTCTTTCTCTTTTTATGTTTCTTCTTTTCACTTTCTTCTTGGTCTTACTCTTTCTATTCTCTTTCCTTTTCTTCTTCTCACTTCTATCTTGTTCTTCTTCTCTTCTGCTCATTCTCTTCTTCTTCATGCTCATACTCTTTTCCCCTTCTATTTTCTATTCTACATCGGCTTTTCCTCCTTCATCTTTCTTTAATTTTTATTTGGAATGGTGTTTTTTTCTCTTCTTCTTCCTTTTATTCACATCCTCTACTTTTTGTTTCCACCTCATCTCCATGCTTCTCACCAAAGTACTTCCTCTCCCTACTTATTCTCCTCGTTGTTTGTTCCTCACTACCAATTCAGCTGAACTCATCTAAATGCAGACATTGACGTTAAAGAGGGGAGACAATTCAAATAGTCTGGAATTTAGATTTAATTGGACATTTTCTGTGTCTGGAAGATTGGAATCGAGTTGAGAGGGTGACTGAAAGAGGACAAAGTCAGGGTCAGTGTGTTGGCGTACAATAAATTCCCGACATTGGCGGCTCGTGCCCACGAAAAGGTGAAGTGCTGTACAGTAAAAGATACGAGCACTTCACCTGTTTCATTAGCACGAGTCGCCAGTGGTTTCCGACTCTCTTCCGTAGTTCAAATTGATCAATCCACGTGTCGAAAAATTTATCAATTAAATTCCGATAATATATTTTATTTTCTATTGTCTCATTAAATTCCCGAGTGACTTTCTCATTTTCATCTTGAGTAAATTGTATTCATAATCTTTTTGTGAAGAAATTTTGATTGGAAAATGAAATATTCTTGTATCAATAATTCTATAGGCCGAATCAAAAATCTTCAAAAATCCTTGTCATTTTGATTTTACAGTAGATATGCTGTTTCAATGACAGTATGTTTACGAGTTAGTTCTATAGGTATGTCATATTATGAAGATGGAATGTAAAATTATAGTTGAATTTAATAAATTATTGTTTTATATAACGACTTAATCCATTCATCTTCAAAGCGTTTCTGGAAAGCATGTCATACTGGAATATTGTGTAGCATACAAGTCGTTTTTGTTCAATTTATGGATAATGATTTCATATCAATCTTTAAAAGTAAAATTATTATCATTATTTGTTATTACAATATACATAGACTTCATGATTATTATTATCAGTGACGAGATTAATATTTACGGCTACAAAAATGGTCTTTAGAGTTCATATAAGGTATTTCTCATTTGCTGGTACCGGCCAAGGTCTACTCGTATAGAATATCTAATTATTTATTACACCCTTTCGAGTGTGAGCATTCCAGCATAACTCTACTAATTTGAGAGAAAAACTCCATTTGGAAATTCATCAGTATATGATTGATATGATGGAATTGTAGTTTCGGATGAAAATAGAAACGAGGCTGCTCAATGCTCATGACCTTACTCTCTTCTTAGTACTCAAATACCCCTCAAATCACCCAACGGAGCACTATCTGATTGAGCCCAACTTTTTGACTGTTGGGTTAGTAGTTTTGAGGGGGTTACAGGGGGAAGAGGGGTACCCTTATCCCTCAGTAGCCAGTCGAGCCGAAGCCTAACCGACAAACTTTCAACTTGTTCAGGGGCTTGTGAATCAATAAAGCTCCACTTCAGAACTTTTTATCTCGAATAGAAATTTTCAAGAAATTATTTACTCGCCCAGGCCGATATTGCCTTGGGCTCCGCCTTCAATATCGCGCTTTATTGGAGGTGAATTTTTTATTGATTGATAAATAACTCAGGCTCTTGATTCTTTGCGATGAGGAAATGAATAAGGGCAGGATGAGGAAAATGGAAAGTGAGAAGCAAGGGGAAGAGAGAAGGAAAAGACGAGGAAAGAATATTGAAACTGAGAGAGTGAGATAGGTAATTGGAAGGTTGTCGAAAAGGATAATAATCAGTTTAAATGAAAAGACAAGATGTTGTCAAACCACTGATTTATTAGAAAATCGAGATACCGGTTTCGGTTGTTACACCATTATCAATCTCTGGTAAACTAAAACTTAACGGACAGAGCAGCAGTATTTATACTAACGGTGAAGCACCGCTATTAGTCGACGCTTGAGCCAATGACCGTGAACGTTTGCCATTGGCCTAGACAAGCTCCTCCCCAATTAGCGGTTCATTCAAACAATTGTAAATTGTATTTTCTGTTTGAAACGCCATTTTGTAATGTTTGAATGAACCGCTAATCGGGGAGGAGCTTGTCTAGGCCAATGACATACATTACGTTCACGGTCATTGGCTCAAGCGTCGACCAATAGCGGTGCTTCACCGTTAGTATAAATACTACTGCTCTGTCCGTTAAGTTTTAGTTTACCAGAGATTGATAATGGTGTAACAACCGAAACCGGTATCTCGATTTTCTAATAAATCAGTGGTTTGACAACATCTTGTCTTTTCATTTATTATGGATAACTACCAAAATATCAATTTCACAACTACTCAAAGAATAATAAGTTTTTTCGGTGGGAATAATACGTGAGGAAAGTTAAAATAATCGGGAATAATTGATGAGGAAGAATAAAATAAAAAAAGGAAGGGAGGAATCAGGAAATAATTGAAGTAACAAAAAATTGATAAAAGTCTTGATCAGAGAGGAGAATCAGTAGTGAATCGAGAAGTCTGCAAGAATTGACTAGAAAGATAAAATTGAAGTACAAATTAGTTCAGTATGGATAACGTTATTGGAATAGATAGCAAAACTTTGATTCTAGATTTCAATATTCATTTATTTCTTTATTTCATTCCTTAAAAATATACAAGATGAGGAAAGAAAAAACAGGCTATCGCCCAAAACTTCTTCTATTCCTGATTTAGTCACATATAATAAATTGTTCAAATTTTCAGGTTATGCATATGTATGAAATTTTGTTTTTCCCAAAGGTTTCCACTCGACGAGAAGATAATTCGAAGTAACTGATCAATTTAGAATTTTAAATGTTGATATCAGGCCAAAATAGCACAAACGAGTAGAAATAATTGTTCTATAAATTAAATAGATAAGAAACTTACAATAGGAATTTAACAAAACGGCGATGAAATAAATGCAAAGAAAATACAGTACCAATAATAATTCGAGGTCTGCCATATCGATTAGAAGTGTCGTGTTTTATTGGAAAGGCGAGATTCAAATATAGGCCTACAAGTATTATGTCCATTCTTGGAAAAGAATTTCAATAGTATCCACTCCATCTTGGCCTTCAAACTTTTCTTAAGCAGATAGGAAAGAAAGGAGAAAGAGTTTAAAGAAGGAAATATTCATATAAGAGAGTGAAAAATATATGGTGAAAATTATGAAAAAAGAAGGAGAGTGGGGATGAATAATAAAATTGAATCAAAGTGAAAAGGATTGATGAGGGAAAAGTCGAAAAAGGTATTCCAGGAGAAGAAGAACAGAGAATTATAAAACTCCATTCATGGACAATAAGATTTAGAAAATGATAAGTGGGCTACTGATATTATTGTTGCAATTTTAAATCTTCGGCAAACTGAATATTGACTTGTTGATCAAGGAATTTAATATTCTAATGAATATCAGTCAAGTACCAGATTATAACTCTCATTCAAACTGTTGATTCTACCTAAATCATCGAGGTCCGTGCTTTAGCTACCAATTAAATTTCACTTTTTCCTTTACGCTCTAAATTAAGGAAAATCAGCTCGTTTTTCTAATACTTTCACCTCTCAGCAATGCTTTTCAGAGAAGATTGGAATGAAGCCACTTGAGATATTCTTCTGTTTTATTTTTTGTTTTCCGTTGATTTAATGTTTTTGGCACGTGTTTTTTCTTCTTCCTATAAAATACAAATTAATTCCGGCGTTTTTCGACAAAAGCTTCGTTAGTAAATCAATCATGAATTGATACAAATTGCTATGAAAAACGCTGTATTACTTCCGGTTTTTCTTTCGATAATAATTATTAATTTATCAAGTAGGAGTGATTTTTTTCCGGTACTCCAAATACAACCGTACTCTGAACGTGAAAGACAACGAGAAAAATACAAGAAAAAACTGTGTATTGATTTCATTGGATATATTTTTAATAATATTATATCCTCTGTTGTTACCTTCAATCTTTTTTTAGCCTTACTCGAACTTCAATTGCGATTTTAAACGTTTTTCATCTCATTTTTCGCTCTATTTTCTCCATCAGATTCTCATACTTATCTCTAAGACGTCTTAAAGTATTCTTCAAAGATCATCAGCAAGAAGAGATGCAGGTTTTGAGCTAAGAATTTTGAGCTATTGAAACTCTCATATTATGAAGTTAAATTGATTGTTCTCTTATGAAAATAATTATTAGAAGTCAGCTTTTTTCATCAATTTCGATTGCATTATTTCAACGAGATTCAGGATGGCTGATAAACTTGTATAGCCTCTCCCTCTCTCTCTGGATCTCTGTATAGCCTACTCTCTCAGTAGCCTAGCTCAGACTAAAAATATCTTTGTATTAATTGTGAGCAATATATTATTACGTGCTTTATGAAGGAAATCGAGATTAAACTTTTGAATAAAATAATTATTTTTGAAAAAGTTGGTATTGATTCACACATCAGAATAATATAGAATCACTTCTCTATTCGAATGACGTGGCGAAGTTTGGGAAGTAATGTCCACTCTACTACGCAAATACATTATAGCTTGAGATTTATGATACATGAGTGGCACTCAACTAAGAAATTATCATGCTGATAATAAGAGATTCAATTCCGAGAGAATAATCTAACGGAATCATTTCACGTGAAAATTAACGTAAAATAGGGACGTTGTTAATATTTCCCGACAAATCAGTTTCCGCCAGACAAGGGAAATGTGCAATCACGATGTTGCAACAACAGATTACCGTGAAAATGGCAAGGTAGGCTAGTACAATAGCTTCCCAGCATTTTTCCATACAAATTGGAAGTGCACCCCCAATGTCTAGCATCAGCCAGAAACCACTCATGCGTTTAAGCCCTCATAAAACACTTCTCGCCTCAACACCCTCAGCTGGTGTTCAAGTGCCAAAACAAATTATTGTATGCAAATTATGACCGGGCAGATGATTTGGCCTTGGATCAAGAGCACTTAGGGGATGAATTGCAATTGGACGCCCCGACTGGTGTTCGCTACAACCCTTCAGCAAACATTTCTTAGCCGGTGAATTAATTCTAATAGAAGGCCACTTCGCTGTTGTTTTTCTTCTTGTTCTTGTACTTTCCTCTTCTTAATAGTTTGCTTAATTCATTCCACCTTCACACACAATTTGCTGATTCTTATTCTTAGTTCCAGGCTGATTGCATAACTTCATCCACTTATCCACTTATTGCATAACTCATCACTATCCATCATATTCCATATCTTGCTCAACCCATCGAAGAGAGAGACATTCCTACTCAATGCTCATACTTATTTATTTTACAGATGGAAGAATTATTAGATATTGTAGTATATGAATTATTAAAAGCCTATATCTTTAACATTTGTAGATTATAAAAAATGATGAAACCAATTCGATGCTGTAGAATTATTCCGTAACTGTCAATTAAATATAAATGTGTTTGATTCTATCATTGGATAATTATCACTGAAAAAACTTTTTATCATTCCACATGTGAATGGTATACACAACATAATTAATCAATTTGATCCTCCATGGCCATAAAAACATACAATACTGCAAAACCGTAGAACTGAAGAGTTCATTGCAGCTGTTCATTTGTCAAATTTTAAATAGAGTCTCAATCTTCTCTCACAAATCGCATCTGTCACCAAGAATGGACACTCATATGTCCAAACTCCACCTTTTTATGTTATCACAGCATCAGTTATAGTATCGTTAAGATAATTATTAAATTCTACATTTGAATTATTCTCGTAAGTTCACATATTATAGTCTTCAATAGTCTATACTTGGTTATTAAAACGAGCGATGTAATTAGTTTCATTTTTAATTCACATAATATAGGATTTGAGCCGATGTATTTTTGTAATTTACATAAATGAAGTAAATGAATCTGAATCTCTCTTATTTTCGTTTCTCCTCTTTCTTTTTCACACCAAATCCTACTTCTTCATAATTTTATTTTATTTTCTCAATTTTTTTTGCTTCCTTTTTCTTCTTTGCTTTCCTTATTCTCCTATTCTCTGTTTTTTCATCATCTTCCTCATTCGTTTTCTTTCCCTGCTTCTTGTTCTCTGTACTCTTGTTCTTGTTTTGTACTCTTCTTAATGCTTCTATCACCCTCTTACACCGTTCCACCATTCTAACTTTACCTCATTTCCTATTTTGTATGGAATGATAAGATAGCTGTTATCGAAAATAAGTTGTCGGAAGATAGTAAGTTATCGAGAGATGGTATTGAAGTCAAAGGATTGGATAGCCCACCACCACAAGTTCCATAAGATGATATTGAATTCAGAGAGGATATGATAGCATAGTTTGATTTGTTTAAAACTACTTCTCGATGGGTGAGTCTGATTGGATAAGTTTTGGTTGCATTTCAGAGTATTATTGATTTCAATATCAGAGAACAGCTCTCTACTTCTGTATGGGATGGAGCTCAATTTGAATTTGAATGATTGCAATGAACAATGCTGATAGTGATGTTGAAGAGCTTATCACTTTTTTGATCTTCGATAATACTGATCAAAATAACAAAAATATGTCAATTGCTTCTTGAAGGAATGTCCTACTGAATCCTTATAAAATTAGGGTCATACACTTTAAACTTATAAGAGTAATTTAAACTCACTCTTATAAAAAACTTTGAACTTACAATTCATTCATTTATGCACTTGAAACTAGCAATGATCAAGAAAGGTATAATATTACGAGGTAAATGAATCACGGAATGGGCATTCTACATGCCCATCAATGTCATCTCAAATCTCAAAATCGTTTTTCTCATCTCAAATCGTTTTTTTAAATCGAACTTGAGTTGAGATATGAATTGAGATGACATTGATGAATAGTTGCATGTAGAATGAGAATCTAGTTTAATTCGAATAATTATATCATTTCAAGCTTCAAAACCACCCGTTTTCTCTTACTTATCCAATAATTCAAATATTGTCTTGCACTTTCCATGGGATAGGAAGTATATTATAATTTGTCATCTATTGGATTAAAGCTACAGCTGACACAGAAATTTCAGGCGTTCTGCTCCTTCTACTCAAGAAGGTTTTATGAACCTCCTTGGTTCTACTATTCTATACACCTTGGTATTATTTTGTTGTGCCTGAATACTGATTTCAAAAAAAGGGACAGTAAATTCATTACAGATGGAATCAGTTGTTCGTGGGCTTCAGCATTAAACCACGAAATCGCCTAACTTTTGGCTTCGGACAAAATATTTCTCCATCTTCTTCTACGCTTTATTTTTATTTAGTTTTTCATTCATTATTCGCTTTTCCTTCATTTACCAACCTTTTTTTCGTTTTTCAGTAACGTTCTTCATTTATATAGTCCAACTATGAAGAATATCAATGAAACCAATAATTTGAATGAAGAAAATTGCTCAAGAATTTATAAGCTAGTACGAAAATATTCTTCGAGAGAGTTCAACTTGTCACAGTATCTCATTTCTTGTTTGTGAGAAAAACATTACAACGTTCAACTTGAATGTTGTGGTTTGCAGGCTCACCAACCACTCCGACATAAATACGCATTAAATGCATGAAGAGCTCCCCTGAGCAGACCTCCAACTTCTATTCGGCACATTCTTATTGAGCCAATTAAAACTTGACGATACTCATCAAAGCGACAACGTCGCGATGGGACGATCTTGTTAGACGTGTCGTATCTGCTTTCAAAGAGTTACGACGTTGTAAATCCCTGCGCTGGAAAGAGGCGCGCTTCTGTACGACAAGGATGCAGATGGTGTAAGAAAGAGGTTAACAGAGAGACAGAGGAGGAATAGAGAAGGAAGAAGTTGTGGGAGACAAGGTGGAGGAAGTAAGCGTGGAGAAGATAAGAAAAAGAGAATGGAGGGAAGTGATTTTGAGAGAAAGAGGAAGAGGAAAGGAGAATTAGGAAGAAGATGGAAAATGAAAGGAGAAGTGGAAGAGGAACGAAAAAGAAAGGAGAGAAGAAAAAGAAAAAGGAAAAGAGGAAGGGGAAGTTAAATAAATAGGGGAAAGGGAAGGATAAAACTTCGAATAAGGAAGAAGAATACCATGTAGTAGACAATAGATTTTCTCTTAGAGGATAGAATTTGAAAAAAAGAAAGGATGAAATATGGTAGGCATTTATTATATGAGATATATCGAATATGTGGAAGAAGAAGATTTTAATGAGAATAATCAATTTGAGAGAAAATAAGAATAGAAAATATTGGAATTAGGAGTGAGAAACAAAACAGGAATAAGGGCTGTAGAAAAATGGAAATCACAAGAACGTCGTGGAAGAGAATTTGAAAAGCACTTTAGAAGAGTTGATGAGGGAATACTCATCTCAAAACAGCAATAGATTCTCGAATGAGTAAGAAAGTAAGGTGAACTAGAACTAGTAAAATAAATTTAACAGTGAATAGAAACGGTTAAGGAACAAAAAGAAATGATAATAGGAGAAAGGAGTCAAAAACGTAGGACGAGAATGTTAGAAGGAAGAACAGGATTAAAAAAGATAGGAGAGAGTTAAAAGATAATTTAAAGATGAACAAATAAATCAAAGAAAACAGAAAGGAGAAGAATGTAACATAGGAAGGATACAAATAACAAGTGAAGAAAATCAATAAATGGTAAAATAGAAGGAAATTGTATTTGAAGATCAATAGTAGTATTTACCAGAGAGAAAGCAAGGGAGAAAGTGTGAGAGAGAAGCGACAAGTTGGTTTTAGAGAGGGGCGTAAAAGGTAGGTAGGTATAAGCGAAGAAACAGTCATTTCAGCAGTTTTAATAGGGTTGTGAAAGCACCCTCCATTGTAGATGTCATTAGACTCATGTGTGCTACACTGAGTTACTGTCAAGTGTGTTAGTTTTGAACTTCCGACGTCACTTTCGAATTTATATGTGACATCGCATTAAGTTTAGCGTGAATTAATGATTAGGAAGTGTATCGAATAATAAAGGTTTATCGTTTGAATTAATTCCTCTTCCAATGGAACTCAGTTATTGGATGCAATGAGCAACTTAAAAGGGTAGGAGTCAATAATCAGATTGAATGAGACAGTAGGCTAATCACTCAAAATTAGTAGAATGATGGTTGTTATAGATTTGTTTTTTAAGAGACTTTAAAAGTTGAAAATCCAATAATTTGAGATCATTTATCCAATCAATTGAATACAGAAGTGGATACAATAATTAACTCATTCAATTATTGAAAATATTATTCTAAATACATATTACATAGGCTAACATATTTGACGAAACTTGTACAATGGAAAGAGTTAATTTCCTTTCAAATACGCTTTCAATACATATTAAATTTGTTATTATATAGATTGAATAGGAACATTTTTCGAAATCAAATTTGACCAACGCTGATAGCATCTTAGAATAATTTCTCCAATGACTTTTCAAATTGTTGTCAAATATTCAAATCTTTGTCCTTCGATGCAAATCAAATTATTTATGAAAGTTTCAAGCAATTTGAAAGGAGTATTCGAGTTTAGAGTGACATATTTATCACTGAGCCTCATGATAATTCGCTTTCCTTGATCAAAAATAACCTTAATCACTACATAATAACCATATTCTAACTTCTTAATCAACATTCAAAATTCTAAATATTATTGTTTTTAATTTTGGAGTGTGGTAACTTTTAAATTGTGACAAGTGTTAAGAAATCTTTTGAAGATAACCTCTACTTTATTTTAAATATTTCAATCAAAATTTGGGTAAAAGACGATTTGGACTTCAATGACTGTGTTTCAACCCTTTATTTTGATTTCTCGAATGAATAAAATAAAATTTGTATAATATGAGAAAAAATGAAACAATGAGAATATAACTTTTAAAACCTCCACTTATCGGCTGAAACACTAATGGAATACATCTTTACCATCTGGTTACATGTTAAACATTACTGTAATAAGCAATGACTGTAAAACAGCGTGAAATGAAATATATAGGGCAACAAGTCAATAGAGCAGACACAAATTGCACGTGAAAAGAAAAGACAAACGCCATAAGATTATTTGCCGTCATGCATGTCGTTGATTTTTATGGTGTTACACGTGACAGGAAAGCAATAATTTATATTCTTGTAGTGCTGCCGTTCGTAAAACGAGCATGCACGCAATGCAAACGAATAAATGCATGCTGATTGCTGCAAGCGAAAAACTCCTGCAAGCTGCAAATGCTTGGATAAATATTGGACGGCTTCTGGTGAAGGTCAACAGTACGTGTTGATTTTTTTCCTTGAGTTTCAGTCTAAAATGTTTTGTTGGACATTGTTGGAAAGAGCATCTGTTGAGATGGGAAGTTAGAATTTTTATGGAAAGCTCTGAGCTACTGTTTGGAATCAAGACAGCATTAGAAATAAAGTGTATTTGTGACAACATCAGAGTTCTTTCATTATGAAAAAATTCCACTATTATACATCAACATTCAATCGAGTCAGGATAGTTATGTCAAAATATGATACGTTAATCACAATCAAGTATTATTCAGTATTTCGATCGTGGCAGGAAATATTGTAAGGTCAGAATTTACAAATCTTTGATTCTTTTATCTTCACCCCGCGGTGAGGCTGAATTATGAGATGAACTACTTTTGGTTGATTTCACCAAAGCTAAAATAACATTGACGAAACTTTGAGTATCATTTGACGCATCCTTGACTCACATTTGACGCTCATTGAAAAACGTCATCTGAGAATCTTATAAGGAATTCGTTTTTAAGAAAGAATAAAGGAGAAAGAAACTGGCCAGTCCTTATATTATTATCATTTTCTCCTCCATTCATAACTATTTTAACTTCAAAATAATCCAAGACTTGCTCCCACATCGCCCAAGCTGAAAAAGCTGCAGCAGACAATACGCCATGGAAGTGAATCAGAAATAAAATAGCGGAAGCTTATTACTCTCACCGGAACAATATTGAGAAGAAACAAAGAATAGAAGAGATAAGAGCAGGAAGAAGAGGAAAGATTGTAGTGAATTCATCTCGAATTTTATGTCCTTGTCTTGACCTAGTTTACCTCCTACTTTTTACTTCTATCAACTTCTATTCATTTTTCTCTTCTTCTTCTTCATTATCATCATCTCCTTTTTGTTCTTCTCTTCTTCTTCTTTCCCTTCTCCCCCTTCTTCTTTATTTCCTCTCGTTACAGTTCATTCTTAAATTAGTTTTATTCACTTCAAAAAGTAAATTTTGCGGTTTAATCAGACAATTTTCTCATACTATTTCAAAATTGGAGTTTTATGAAGACAAACAAACTGTGGGGTTGACTTGTTTATTAATGGAAGTTGGAATGATTAAGTTTCATAAGTTTCTTTTTGGAAACTCAACTCTTATAAGTTAGTTGACTTCGTGATTATTGAATCATAATAGTATTCAAAAGCTGATGAGGTGTGGTAGACCAAAACATAATATATAATAGGATTATTGATTTCAGGATTGTTGTTGTTCAAAATATTCTATATGTATAGAATATTCTATATTCTGAGAATATTCATATAGATTTTCATTAGAAACATTTGCTCGTCTGTACAATCTGGCACACTACCATAAGCATAAGGATCACATAGTCTGAAGCACTGGTTGTTACATATTACAAGATAGTATCTGAATTTCGAATTAAGTTTTGCATATTCCGCAGCACTGTATGGATGTTACAAGATATGAATATCCTATCCAAATTTTGAATCAAGTTTTGCACAGTCTGGTTAGTACAGTATGGATAGTACAAAATAGGAGTCTAATCCAAATCTCAAACTACGTACATTTCACAGATAGAACACTCCTATCTTGTCACAATCATCCCCTCAAAACGACCAGCACAATCTGACCCTCACGACAATCTGTAGCCACAGAGGGAATATGTCAATATAGTCTTTCCAAGCAAAGAAGACCCTCTGGCAAGATGAGAAAATGACCCAAGCTTGATCAATATTTGTTGAAGAATTATAAATGTGTCTTGATAGTAGATAAAATTGTTTCCTACAATTTGGGATCAAATTGATAATTTTTGAACCAATATTGACCGAGCTTGAGTTATTCCTCCATCTTATCAGGGGGCCTTCTTTGCTTGAACAGACTATAGCTGGTTGGCAATTCCTGCCAGAGCAGAGAGGTCCCTACACAAGACGAACTTCAAACGCAATAACTATTATCAATGGCACGTGTATTGCCGGTATGACCAGAGTGAAGCCCTCTGGTCTCCCATGACCCACTTACATGGTGAACATCAATTGCAGTGATGCATCATTGACCTAGCTTTAGGTGCTATATGGTATGTTGTTGTGATATGGCATGTTGCAATAATGTTAATGCTGCTTAGTGTATGAAGGAGCATAAAAATATTCACACTATACACTCTGTGTATAGCCTACTGTGTTTCGTTGTATTGTTGTTCATTGTGGATCATGTATTTATTCAAAATTGGGAAAGAAATAAAAAGAGTTAAAGCCTGTCTTTTCTCAACCGGAACATGATATTTTTTCTTGAGGGTGATGCCCACATGGCCTCCAAGGTCTATGCGAGGTTTAAAATGAGTGATCAATAGCCCTAATTATTGACCAACAATGCAATTTATCTTATGAGTTATCACATAGAAAATATTATCTCGAACAGTATGTGAACTCACCTACTCAACGTAATCGCACCCTCAACCAATATTCAACACCTAATCTAGCACATGGGTTTTCCATAGTTGAGTAGGTTAATTTCCGAATTTTTATTTTTCTATCTGTAACTTACCCAACAGAATTTAAATGTAAAATGTATTTATTGTATTTTTTGGAAAAAAATTATCTATTTATTCAACTCATCGTTGTTTTTATGCGGTTCAAAACTTGATATAGGCCTATTCTAATCGATTCGGGTTGATAGCTAGTTGAAATCTTGATTTATTAAATAATAATAATAATAATGATAATAATAATAATAAGTAATAAATAAAAGTTTATTTCCCAAAAAACTAAAACTACTACATCAATTACAGAATATCACGGCCCAGAAAATTTGGCCGGCCGGGGTGGCCGAGTGGTCTGGGGCGTTACAACCTTCAGTCCTCTAGCGCTACCCGGTCGTGGCTTCGAATCCCACCAGAGGCATGGTCGTTTATGCACTTCATAAATCACTCTCGCACACTACATAACCCACGCACAAGTAAATTGGGATACTTATGTGGGCATCATCCGCAGCAAAAATATTAGAAACTCTACAATTACAGTATATACAATAGTTAGCTTCAGAAACATCTTATAATTTGTCTTCACGTGTTTTAGTATTTTCTGTGTGGAAATTGACGTACTCCACTATGGCGTACCATGTTGTAGACTAGGTAGAATTTAACTGAACAATCTTCAGACTCAATTCAATTGCGAACATCAATCGTAGTAGTTCATTACTTTATTTTTATACAAAGATAGATTCAGAAATCAGATATTTCGACAGCTGGGTTTGAAACCTCTTTAACAAAAACTTTGAAAAAAATGAACTGATACATCATCACCAACACGACCTTGTTCTGGATGCTAAATTATGTATTGAACAGTAAGGGATATTCATTATTCAGCCTTTCCTCTCAAAGAAGTGATCAAGAATTAAGAAAAATTCAAATATGAATTCAAATATGCAGAATTACAATCAATAAAACTGCCTCAACAAGATTCTTCAATGGCATCTTCGGGAACATCCCAACATACATATACGTTCGTCCTGTATCTGAAGGCTAGGCCTATATGAATTATCTATAGGCTATCTGTATCTTTGTGTAATATGCCGCCAGGTGCTCCTCCAGTGTACATTGCATATAGGCCTATATATTGCTTCTAGTGTATATCTCATACATCGATACATGTCTCAGTGAAGTGTGCATGATATATACATGTTTCAATGTATGATGTATATGTGTTCCCGTATAGTGTGTGTCCCCTTCACTGCTCACATTATCTCATGCCATTAGCTATGACACGTGGGAATCCGATATTCATGTTGATAACGGCTCGGATATGTGATAGATACAATGATAATGGCGGCTACTGGCCACTATGGGAAGTATCGGTCAGTGCAGTTATGGCAAATGCGAGTTGATTTAATGTCAGGTCAGCGGATTATTGATACATTTTCGATTTCACTGGTAGATTTGGTTTCGTGAGTGATATTATTCATTTTCATTCCAGTTTTGTAGTGAATCAAACTAATATCTAGTCACAAATTGATAATATGTTACGTAAAATGACATAAGTTAGGCTTACATGAAGAAGATCAATCCTTCAAATTGAAGTGGGTTTTTATCACCTACTGCATGTTGCAGACACAAAATGCGATAGAAACACATGATTGTATGGAGCAACGCAAATAAAAATCAACTGACCAATGTGCGTTGCTCTATAAAAATCCGTGTTCATATTGCATCTTCAGGAAAATGTGCCCAGGCTTTATCGTTCCTAGTCCAGTGCAATTGAAACAGAAAATAATGAGTTGCTCACATCAGATCAGGACAGACAGGGATTTTTCAACGTGTTTGATGGATGCCAATGTGAGAAGTGATGTAATATATCATTGGATTTTCCTCGTGCCAAACATTTCACTCTTGGAAAATGAAAACTGAATTCAACTCGGAAGAACTCATTTCACAAGAAAAATAGCTTCTATGAATATCGCATGAAATATAACCTAATTTAGATCGATTCAGCCGTTTGGCCACAATTGATCGTTGAAAACTGGATTCTTAGTAATCTGTTTCATGAATGAGGATTCACACATCCATTCATACTCGAAAAAAATGTTGATCTCAACACATGAAAACATATTTAAACCTGACTTATTGATAAAAATCGGACGGTCTCCATTCTTTGATCAATTTATTTCTTTTATCCATTCTTCAAGATTCAAGACTCTTTTATTGCCAGAACAACATTACATTGTATAAGCACGTCAAAGTAATTCTTCTATCAGCGATTTCGAGTGAAAGCCTACCCTCAAATTCATGCCATTACTCGATGGAAACCTCAAATTATGGTCATCGACCAAATTATGGTCATCGAAAACACAGTTCTTAGAGCAATTCACTAAATATTCCATGAACCGCCTATTAGTCGCATTAGTGAGGCTACTTATACAACATGGAGTGGGGAAACTATCCTCTGAAAAAGATAGAAACTACCAACTGTCGTACTCTACTAGCTGCTTAAAATTGTGGTGAAGTGTTAAGAACTGAAGGTCTCAAGCACGCTACATTGAATGGATATACCCTGAAAAGCGTGTATATTTTGTAAGCCTCCATAAAGATTCTGTTCTTCCTAGAGGAGGAGTAGAAAATGGAGAGGATAAGAAGAAGACAAGAAATTGAAGAAACGATCAAGAAGAAGAAGAAGAAGAAGAAGAAGAAGAAGAGGAGGAGGAGGAGGAGGAGGAGGAGGAAGAGAAAAGAAGAAGAAGAGGAAATAAAAATTAAAAAGAGGGAAAGTAGCGAGGAAGGATGTTCAGCAGAAAAAGAAAATAACACTAGAGAAGAAGGAGAACAACAGAACGAAACAAGAAAAAGGAGCTTGATGTATCATGAAATGGGAGGATAGGGACAAATAATGAGAGAGAAATGAAAGAAAAAATGGGCCGAGGAGGGCGAGAGAAACAAGGAACAGAACAAAATGAGCGCATATGGAGGAGAACATAAAAGATTGCTAGTACCAGTATAGGAAATTCAAATGAATGAATGAATGGAAGATTGGATAAAATTATATTGGTTGAAATAAAAAAGATTTTAAATTTAGATTTAGATTCCTTTATTCATGTAGAAAATAAAAAACATTCCAGCTTAGTTTCTAGATTGCAATCGAATAATATAGAAAGTAGTCTATAACTCTATACAGGAATAAAATAATATACAGTAGCTAGTACAACTCAGTGATTAATCAATCATAAAGTACAAGTGAACGCGAAAATCATGGAAATTTTATAGCATAAAAAATATATAATTGGCAATCTTTTTATTTTGATCAAATTATCTACATGGAAAGGCGAAGTTTGGACATAAAGATGTTCATTTTTGGGAAAGGGTATCGAAGATATCCACTTGGCCTTGAGATAAGAGAAGCTAAGCGATATGTGGAGATAAAAATTAAAGTGTAAATAAAATTGTAGGAGTGCAAAGAAGAATTGAGAGGACATTAAGAGGAGAAATAACAAAGAAAAATGAAGAAGACAAATAAGTGGAACAAGAAGTGTAGAAAGGATAGGATTCCTTGTACACTGTATTACAGAAGCAGGAGTAATCAATAGTTCTTGAATTAGTCGGTCAGACAAGCGACACTGTGCAGCTCCAATAAGGATTTCGCGTGACTAGGGACTTGGCAGCTCATTTTGTTAATGTTTAATCAGGCTTCGTCTTGAGCGGCATGATACGTCACGAATTGAATAATGATTGCGGATCGCGGCTGATTGATAACAATTATGCCAGACTTAAGTAGTGTTATCATCATCATCACTGCACAAGGACTGCTCATTATAATAATTTCGAAGTAACTCTCAGTAGTTGAGGGTTGTCCCTTGTTTCGCGCCCAGAGGTACAGTGTTGCCTACATTTATCGATTGATACAGAAATAGATCTGGCCCGGATTGATTTGGTGCTACCCAGAATTAGAAATGTGGAGTGATTGAATACTATTCTGGAACTTGAGTGGAAATGTTCTCACATCTTCAAGTTTATTATAATGTCACTGAGAACTATTGAATTCTATGTTTGGTTTTTTATTTCATGGATCCAAAAAGCGAAACAGATTATTAGATTAGATTACTTTATTCAAATAGATAACAAAATTCGGCTTAGATTCTACACTGTAATATAATAAATGAGTAAAACAAAATTATCCTATAAATTTCACAGATCATGGAAGACTGAGATAAGGAACAATATTCAATTTCTAATATGACAATATCATTATCATGTTATATTACGATGTATCAAATGAAATTCCTAAATGATATTGTGTCTTGCTGATATTGAAAAGTTGGGCGGTCTCGACTGTCTCTTCTACTTGATGTAGTCTACCATTAGCTATTGTAAGGCATATTATATTGACAACATCCAATAATTGACAAGATCAGCTTTTGGAGCGCATGAGGAGCAGACGCAACCTTTTAGTGTCATCAATAGGCTTTTTTGAAATGGAATGAAACCGTTGAAACATAACTTTGGTCACTCGTTCAACTTTATTTGAGGTTTCAAACATTCGAAACAGAATAAAGAATGGTTAATAGCCACTGGTTATCCCTACCGCAATAGGAAAGTATACAAAGAGGAAAGTGAATTATGTATACGATCAACTATTGTAATAATGGGATTAAAATTAGTAGAAATATGTGTGAAAAATGTCATATAACCTATCTTTAATATGTTTGTATAAATTATAAGAGGGACAGTTTTGGGCTTTACCTGTTGTACTATTCTATGTATTATCACTCAATAAAGATGATTATGATAGGATGTATAGATGTGGTTGTATAGATATGGCAGGCTTGCGTATGCGTACGCTACAGTACAGGAAAGTTTTTTTGAAAGTTGAACTTCATTCAGTTTCAATAAAACCCTATTAAATTTCGTTATCAACTTCTCCTTAACAAATATTATTCCCAAGCGTACCAATTCGATCCATTCGTATTAGAAAGGGAATAATATTCTATTCTGTTGATCAATAGAGAATCGATTTATTTGTGAGCTTATAGTTGCAGCTACTATAATCTCCTCTGATTGGTTGATGAGGGCGGACACGTGTCAGACTCAATCCAGCTCATTTATGACACATTATGGCCTCTTTTTCGTTGCCTCATCGCAGATAATGCGATTATCTTGTTGCTAGGGAGATTCCCTTTTCCCAGGAGAGGCCCACCCACTCTTTCAGTAATCTACTCTTAGTTCTCGTGTAGTTCTTCGCCTTTTCTCTCACCCCTCCTTCTCTCTTCTTCATAAACATCCACCTCTCTTTATCATCTCCTCTTTGTCTTATTTTCTCCCTTCCTCATTTTCAACTCTTATCTCCTTTCATTAGTACTATTCACCTCCACTAGTCTTTTGATCACTCTTCCTCCGTTATCATCATTCTTCCCACATAATCTTCTAGAATTTCCTTTTTATTCTCCTTTCTCATTCATTTATTTTTGAATTCTTCCCTTCCCTTTCCATTCTCCCGCTTTCTTCAAAACGAACTATAAAAACACTACGGTTCTACCTTACTTACGTACTTATTTCTCAATTCCATTCCATTTTCCTTCACATTCTTCCCTTCTCACTTTATAATGCCTCTGTTTTCTTTTAATTTCTAATTCATACGTTTTCCCTTGTTTTTTTCTTCAATATCCTCTTTTACTTTTCAAAATATTTTTTGACAGTTCACCTTACCCAAAATACATTCCAATAACTCTTTTTTCTTCTCATTTTCTCTCACCATTTTCCTGTTCACTCATCCAAAAAAATTACTTTTCCCCCTTTTTTCTTGCTGTTTATCCATTTCGCTTTTTCATTTCCTCTGCTACTCCCATCTTTTTTCTATTCTTTCTCCCTTGTCCCTTCTTATACCTACTTTCTCTCAATTTTTGCTAATCCTTCATCTTAATAGCTTCTTCCACCTTTTCTATTTCCTTCCTTTATTTCTCCCATCAGTTTTCTCCTCCTTCTAATCCTCCTTCTTCCCCTCCTCGTCCTCCTCCTTCTACTCCTCCTCCTTCTCCTCCTCTTTCTCCTCCTCTTCCTACTTCTTCTCCCGCTCTTTTTCCTCCTCTTCCTCCTCCTATTCTACTTTCTTCTAGAAATTGGCTATTCATCTCTTCCACTAGTTGCCTCTGTTTCTTTCTTCAGCCTTCTTCCTGCCACCAATTGAGAATTGCTGCCTTGTACTGGGATGGAGTACGTGTCTCTCATCCCGATTCCAGTGATGAGATCTTTGCCCCCTGACCCCTACCCCCCTCATCAACCCCCTCCCCTGCCCCCCGGCCTATAGTGAAGTGATTTGGAGTCATCACATTTACTGATGTTACTTCAGCTTTCTTGTTCCTTTCTCTAAAGCTCCAGATTTTTCTCAACTCTCATTCCTTCCCCTCCATTATTCTTCTTCTATTCTTTTCTTCTTCTCTTCTCCTACTTCGTATTTTTCTAGCTCCAAACCTTCATTTCTCCTGATATATCTCTCATTCTTCACTTTCTTAACCATGAAAATATTCCTCTCGATCCTCTTTTCTCCCAAATCCTAGTGGAAGTGGACACTGTGAACATAACCCTCATTTGAAGTATATTCAAACAAACCCTGGAAATAAGACGTTTTAGACAATTATTGTCTGTGTTTTATCCATTGAGTAATGCATTTTGTCAAATAAATGAATGAATAAATAAAGAAAAAAAATCCTCTTTTCTCTCCTCTACTTTCTTCTCCTCTTCTTTCTTCTTCTCTCTACCTATTTTTCTTCCTTTTTTATCCATATATCTCACAATCTTTACTTCCTCGACCATAAAAATATTCCTCTTGATCCTCTATTCTCTCAAATCCTCTTCATTCTTTTCCATGCTACCTATCCATCTCCCTTTCCTATTCCTCTTCTTCCTCTTGATGGAAGTCGTTGGCAGACATTTTATTTATTTTTCCTCCGATATTATTTTTTGATCTTTCTCCTCCAAAATCTTTATCTTTTATTTCCCTCTTCTTCCTTCAATATCATATTTCTCTCTTTGATCATCCTATCTTATTCTCTGTGATATCTTTTTTGTTAATCGTCTGCTATACTATCCTAACCTGTTCACTTCTTCATCCTCCTCATTGTTCACTTTTTTCTTTAACATTCTTTCTTCTTCTTCAAGTATACTTTCTATCTACTCTAATATTATCTTCTATTCATCTCCTTAATAATTCATTGCATTTATGAACCTTATCGTTGCTCCTCTTCTCCTTTTTGTTCTTTCTCCAGTTTGCTTTCTTTCCACCACTCATCTCTTCATTTCATGTTTTCTCTCTCCCACTCATCTTGCCATTTCCCATTCTTCTCCTTCACTCATCCCTCTCCCATTCCCTACTACCAATCTTCTGTCATTAAGATTGAGTTTCTTCTACTCTTTCCGTCCACTCTTGGCTGAGACTCTTCTCAGAGCAATTTGCACTCATTGCCACTCAGCAGGAGTCACCAACATTTAATCACAAGCTCCAACTGGCAAAAAGCTACCGAAATAAAATCACTGTCTTCTTGAATTATGGCAAATAATTTCATCAGATCTACTGTTTCTTCCTCAGACTTTGATTCCCGCTCAAATTTATCACTGCTTTGATTAGTTGCAACACGTCAACTAGCAGCTCAACAACAATAGAAAATTAATAGAAAACATAATTATTGAACATTTATAAAGAATTTGAGTAATGATATTGAACATTAATAAATAATTTGAGTAATGATGTTGAACATTAATAAAGTATTTGAGTCATGATATTGAACATTAATAAAGAATTTGAGTAATGATATTGAACATTGATAAAGAATTTGAGTAATACGATTTAACATTAATATTGAATTGAAGAAATAATATCGAACAACAATAATCGTTTCAATTCGTTCCATGATAAAAGTAAATTATATAGGCTATGCAAATAATAATCATGAATGATGATAGTTCATGAATGTGCAGAACTTCTGGTTGATTTTATTTAAAAAACGTTAGTATCAATTTTCTTCAGAGTCCTCCTACTTTTCGTTTTTTCTTCTACCTCTGACTCAACCTCACCAATATGATTCCGCTTCAATTTCGAATGAATAAATAAATTTCCACTTTGATCCGAAGAAGTTAGCTTAGATAAAATTAAGTCAAAATAAAAAATAGATGAGAAAGAATATGTTGCTACAAAAATATGATCCCAAAAACAATAAGTAGTTATATGATCAACGATTTCACTTAATTTCTCGCAACATCATTTTTGTGGTAGGCAAGGTTGAAACAGTTGAGAATCGATGATCAGTTAAGAGAATAATATTGTTGGTTTCTGTGAAGAAGTTCGATATCCTATCCACAAAACCCCAATCTACAATCAAGCTCCATAGTACACCATCAGTACGCTAGAGTTCAACCTCTAATTAAAAGCAAACTGTGACCAATGAAACGTATCTTAAGCTCACAAAACTATCCAAAATTCATCTACAAGAATTTTCTTCTGCACCTGTGTTAACGCCTCTTCAAGAATGCTGACGAAATTCAGGCTTGGTTGTACAACACAACCACCGAACAAAGCTGAAAAGTTTTTACGGATAAACATAACTAATTCAGAGAGGTTGAATGAAGAAGAGCTTTAATTGATTATACGTTTGGCTTTGCTCAGTCTGAGTGGTAGAGTAGAGCTAGTGAGTCCACTTAATTATAGCATGACGGTGTATTGGGGTGGTCTGGGTTGGTGGGAGGAGGAGGGGTTGATGGCAGAGAAATAGGTCAGTAAAGGGAAAGTTGGCAGCGACCTTTTTGTGATCGTGTGTGCGTGTGTGTGAGTGTGACCGTAGGCTACCTACTACCCTTTACGCGCCGAATAAAATATGTGTACTGATAAATTTTTCACTTCTCCATGCTACACACAGCACTCCATATACACACTTCCCACTGAATACCGGAGTTCCGCCAGGCTGTAATTAAAAGGAATAGCCCGTTTTTACTTCATCTAATATTGTAAATGGAAAACGCTGTGTAATCAATTTATTTCGGAGGAAAATTGTTGTTAACGCCGTGCAAAATTCGCCGAGTCTCTCCTAATTCAATAATGGCGGCCTACTACATTAGCATGGCCTCTGATAAATCATGTGTGGTGTCTACACTACATGAATATACACTAGAACAGAGTGTGTAGCACCGTACACTGTCAGCTAAACCCGTGCAAATAGGTGTGGAGAGTAAATCATTTAGCATTCAGAATTTATTCACTACTATGTTCTCGGCCAGGCTCTCAAAAGCAGCCACTTTCGAGGGCGATTTATTGGTGTTTATAACAACAGCTTTTTTTTCTTGAATGAAATACCCCCAAAAATCAGCATGGCGTTGCAATAAACAGTCAAACTAAAAGTTTTAAATGTTGGGGAAGGGGGGGCAAAACCCCCCTCGGGAAAACAATTTTACAAGTTTTCAGACTTTTCTGGTTATTTGCTCGATTTCCTCTTTCCAGTGATACATAACTTAGCTATACAGCATATCGGCAAATGGTCAATAATTTGATAGATTAGTATGTCACTTTGTGGCTTTAGTATTCTTTACTCAATGCCTTTATTAGTGTTTATAATATATTGTGTAATGTATCAAATATTGAATGAATTGACTTGAATTTAGAATTTTATAATAAAAATACAAGATATTGTCAAACTACAGATTCATTAGTCTTGATCTCTGATCTTTAGCCTTTGATCTTTGATCAAATCTTTGATTTTTATTTTTATCTTCTATCTTCTATTCTCTATCTTCAATTTTCCATCTTCTATCTTCTATCTTCTATCTTCTATCTTCTATCTTCTATCTTCTATCTTCTATCTTCTATCTTCTATCTTCTATCTTCTATCTTCTATCTTCTATCTTCTATCTTCTATCTTCTATCTTCTATCTTCTATCTTCTATCTTCTATCTTCTATCTTCTATCTTCTATCTTCTATCTTCTATCTTCTATCTTCTATCTTCTATCTTCTATCTTCTATCTTCTATCTTCTATCTTCTATCTTCTATCTTCTATCTTCTATCTTCTATCTTCTATCTTCTATCTTCTATCTTCTATCTTCTATCTTCTATCTTCTATCTTCTATCTTCTATCTTCTATCTTCTATCTTCTATCTTCTATCTTCTATCTTCTATCTTCTATCTTCTATCTTCTATCTTCTATCTTCTATCTTCTATCTTCTATCTTCTATCTTCTATCTTCTATCTTCTATCTTCTATCTTCTATCTTCTATCTTCTATCTTCTATCTTCTATCTTCTATCTTCTATCTTCTATCTTCTATCTTCTATCTTTGATCAAATGATCTATGATCGTTGATCTTTTACCATTGATCAATAATCTTTGATCATGGCTCTCTGATCTTTGATCAAACGATCTTCAATCTTTGATCTAATAATAATTGATCTTTGATCTTTGATCAAATGATCTTCAATCTTTGATCTTTGATCAAATTATCTTCAATCTTTGATCAAATGATCATCGATCTTTGATATTTGATTTTTGATCTTTGATCGAATGATCTTTGACCAAATCATCTTCAATCTTTGATCTAAGAATTTTTGATCATTGATCTCAGACCATTGCTCTTTGATCTTCTATCAATGATCTTTTGTGTGGAGTGGATAAAAAGATTGAATAAAATTGAATTTTTCACTTTTGACGAAATTGAAAGACGATATCATTCAAACTATCAATAACACTTGCCTCCTCATAAAATTGAAATTAGAATTTATAAAGAGAAAATACTTATGGAAATGAAGGTGAAATGAACAATATGAGTGCCAGAATGTGTTTTTGTTAGATATTAACGTTTATTAATTCATTCTTTGCTTCCTTATCAAAGCATTATAATATCATAATAGACTCCATGATACATGGTAACATAATTTGTATTGTTTCTTCATCATTCAAAGTGAAATTTGATATTTCCGAATAATTTATCATATATTTTGGTGTTTTTTTACTGAAATATTAACAGTTCGAAATTCTAAATTGATAATTCATAGCTTTTTTATATTCTGGAGTGAAAATTTGTGATTTTGAAATAGTGAGTTTGAACATAACCTTTTCTAATATTTTCATCCAAATTAGGAGCGAAGACGATTTGGACACTCATGTCTGTGTTTTCACCTATCAGCATAATTGTCATGTAGCAAATAAATAAATAAATAAATAAATTCAACTACGATGTATGAATTACTGAGTTCATCTTGACAATAATGCACTTTATTGTGATGTTTTTATTACTTGTATAATTGTGATGTCTGTATTAATTTATGTATTATCTTCGCTTCTGCCTCCATTGCCCTGAATCAGGTTTAAAAATTGATTATTATTTATTTTTAATAGAAAGGGCTTGTTCAATTACCTCAATAAATCTATTTTGATCATATTGAATAATATACAGGCCTGTAGTAAATTGAAAGAAAACTGGAATTACTATACTAATAGAAATCAAACAAAAAGGTAAACAATACCTTTCATTTTCCCTCTGCTTCCAACATCTCTCTCAGAACTTTTTCTCTGTTCCTAAATCTATTTTTATGCTCTGGAAATTCCATGCATTGAAAACACTAGCACGGAAATAAGTGGGCACTCTTCTTATTTGAACATCAAGTTTGGAGTAGCATATACACACACAGTGAAGCAGGCGGATACGTGTTCACGTAACCAGTGAAGTGCTGTACATTAGAAGATACGAGCACTTCACCTGTTTCGTGGGTACGAGCTGCCAGTGAGGTGGAGTTTTATGGAGTGTGGAGAGAAATAGCGAGTTGCGAGGTAGATTGCTTCCGAGCAATAATAATTTTCAGGCGAAGTAGAAAGTCTGAAACCCAACTAAGTAAATCTTTCCGCAGTGTTATTTCTACCTATTTTTATTTTTTCGTCATTCCATTCATCAACAGTTTTTCTGAATCCCCTGCGGTTAGAGTCATTTTCTTGTTTGCTTATGTGTGGCTTCTTTATTGATTCTGCCTGTTCTTGTTTAGAAAAGTAGTCTGCTGCTTATATCACAAGTGTAGGTACTATTCATAGAATTGGAATAGAAAACTAAGGAATGGAAAATTGGATCAACAGAGCAAATATTTTTTTAAATGAAAGTGTACATGCTCTTATTTTAGACCTAATTTTCTTATCAAATTCAAAAAGTTGAAAGAAGCTAATCGGCAAAAATATATAAAATATATCTCCAGAACAATATAATGAACTATAATAATAATCATTGATTATCATCATAATTGATGGCCTGATATTCATATCACGTATGCGAAATTCAAGGGGATATGTCTTTTCCTCTGTAACTGTCAACCTCTTATGAAATGAATTTTTGAATCCACTGATAACAACAATGTATATGCCTATTTATAAATCAATGAGATTGTTACATCACTTATAATAGCGTTTCAAATATCTTACTATCCATCACATATGCTGATATTCTTGGATGTTCTTAATTTTCATGGTGTCAAGATACAAGACAAATCTATCAATACATATTGAAAAAAAAAAGAAATCAATAGATTTCACTTTATATTAGAACATTTCAAAATATGTCCATTAGCAGGGATTTCTCAATTATTTGAATTCATGAAACGGCAGCATTACAACAATTTATTATTAGGCCATGCTTTTGGCGTTTTTTGGCAGAGAGATCCTCTCGGGTGCTGAGGGTTCTTTGAGTCCAAACTTTGTAACAATAGGCAGTAGACACAGTAATCTCAAAGCTCAAACCTCCAATTTCAACTTAATGGTTGTAAAAGTCTACAACAAAGTACCAGAGAACCGATCAAATTTAAAGAGCTGCTAATGATGATAACAATCTCTGCCTGTGATTCGTAATAACAAGACTATTAAAAATAATCATCATTCTAATTAAAAATATCAGCGTTAAAATTCAACCAGAAATACCGCTCAGTTTCAAATAATCAACCATATCGTGAACAGAGAACGCTATAAAAGTCCTTATTATTAAAACCAAGGAGTGAAATATCTCATGGCGTTTACAGCTTATCATAAAATGTTTTATCCGAACCGCTTATTCCACGAGCAACGATATTGCTCGGTAATAAGCAATAAACGGATTTTTAGCGTATAAAGAATTCAATTTTCTCAATGTGAGAGATGTCCATGAAGATTTATCACCTACTAAAAACACAAAAAAATGGATACCAATGTAATTTGTACTTCGGAATTTTAGATGGATACATGATGACTGTGAAGATCTTATGAGAATGGATGGAAAATTTCCTCCACAATTATTGGAGTATGTATAAACCATTCCGCAAGTTCAAGTTGGTAAACTAGTGTCATTGACTATGGATATAAGTCCATAGTCAATGTTATATTCATGTCAATGTCATATATCCATGGTCAATGCTAGTATAGTCTAGTCCAGTGGTCACCAAATGGCGGACCGCGGTCCGGATCCGGACCGCCAGCTAGTTTTGTTCGGACCGCGATGTCATACCAAAACACATCATCACAAAAAAAAACTTAGAATAAATCCAAAAACAAAAAAATCACTAAGAAACCCTTTAAAGTCTGAATAAAATTGAATTATGAAAAAAATAACCAGAACAATAAATGAACACCAGCAGTGTAACCAATTCAGAAAGGAGATAGTTCTTCCAATGTAAGCGACATCTAGCCTAACTGTCAATAAATAGTTGGCTATATATTTAATATTGTTGCATTATTTTATCAAACCTATGCCTAGTAAAACGATTAGTTTAATTCATCTTGGTATATCAGTCAGAAGTGAACATTCTCCATAGGTACTTAGTAAAGAATAAACAATTAAGTAGTTTTAATTGCTAAATCCGATTGAAATAATGGCTTTTATTTCAATTTTAATATATCGATGGCATAATGTCAAACTTCAATAGGCTATATTTGAAAAACATTAATATCAAAATACATTCATAGTAATAAATAATCCCAAATATTCGAATAATAATCGAAATTAATGTAGTTGTACTATTAATTATTATAAAAAAAAAATCCGGGAGAGCACGACCCCCTCCCCCCCACCCCAGTGGTTTCCCCTAAATGGACCGCGGAAGCTCGCCAAGACTTCAAAACGGACCTTCATGGAACTTAATTGGTGACCACTGGCTCTAGTCGAGCAAAGGAGACTTTCCTTAAAAATGACAAATTGAAGATAAGTGTAACTATACGCTTGCGTAGATTTATAATTTTTGGGTAAAATCACTTCTGTCAATATACCGCCGGTGAGATGTGATCCAATTACTTTATTCATGTGATGAGATACAGTTGGTGGTAAGAGTGGCACTACTTTTCAATTCGACTGTTGGCAGCATTGAACAGCTGACATTTTGAAGGAAAGTCTTATCCTTGCTTAATTGTACTCTACAATCTTGTGGGATAAACATTTTTAAATCGAAATAATAATGAAGGTAGGGGTAATCTCCATACGGTATCATTTCTGGCTAACGAAAAAAAATAAGAAGAAAAAATAATGAAGAAGGAGAAGGAATCAGAGGTAGAAAGAGGAAGAACAAAATTAAAATCTTTCCTATTCCAAAATACTGTATAGTATGTGAGATTTGTTTGTGAACAATTCGATAAAACCTCAGCTACCGCTTTAACTGGATCATTCTTTTTTTTTGTTTTTTTTTTTAACTTTCAACATTAATCCATTTTTAAATAGAATATTTCCTATTGATCCCAAGCGTCATCCTACACATACACGCACACAAACCCTAGAGGGATTGGTTAGTGAACGTCATGTGTCATTTTAATACCCTTACGGCTTTTAACAATGAAATGTAAAATGAGCAAATACAATCGCTCGTTGCGGCCCTGTTGTCGGGAGATTAATTATGTATATTTCATAAGAATCATCAAAATAATAACCATCGCTGAGTCACAAGTCATCGAAATAATCATCATCATGAAACCACAAATCATCGTCATCATTGCAAACGCTGGCTTTTTGTTTGGACGGTGGACTGTGCGGTATTTCCACTCAACCGCGACCAGATACGCGCGTTTTTGTCGTTTTGCAGTTTTGCGGTCTAGTTCTGCTAACGCGGTTAAAGTTGATTGCGATTCGTAAACCTCTGATATCATTCATGCAGCCAAAATGAAATGTATCAATTCTATTTTTCTTCAATCCATACAAATATTATTCATGAATGTTGTTGATTAGGGATCTCAATCCTTGAGAACACGGTTTTAGTTGATTTGGGTTCTGTTTCAGGAAGAATTAGGTTTTTGATGGAAAAGGTTTTGACGTACAATTATCGTACAATAGAAGAAGTTCAATGGAGACGGTATTTAATTGATTTAATCGACAAATCACAATAAAGGGTGAAAACACGGAAATTACAGTCCAAAACGTTCTTTTCAAGACCGCATTGATAAAGGTAGAGAAATACTTCTTAAAAAACAGTTTTAAGTTGACTTGAGGATTATTATTTAAGGATGAAAAAGTATAGCCAATTATCGAACAATGAAACAATTTCAATGATAGCTCTATTGATCAGGTAAATCTTCAAATCTGTCAAAAATTATGAAGCTTAGTAGGCAATCTTGAGTGAATGATTGATCTTTTTACCCGGCTCGTTAAACAGAAAAGTAGGCTACAGTGTTTAGACATTGCAAGTGTAGCTCATGCAAATAGATTTGCAACATTTAAAATCTCAGCTTCAGCTTCGACTGACAATTTAAATCATTAAATTTCATTCAAATTGATACTCATTGATATTGGTTACAACAGATTAAATTATATAATCCAGTCATAATTTGTCTATATATTTTTTTGGATGGAGTATTTATTGTAGTAATTTGCATCTATGTATGAGTATAAATGTCTTGAAGAGCTCTACCAAGTACCTTGACTGTGTTTCTATTGCTGCTACTTGTATAAGCTTGGTTCTTTGTTTGAAATTGAATAGTTGTTTATAATTTATAGTTTGTTTTAAATTAGAATGCTACAGACGTCGTGCAAAAAATGTCTTAGAATTGATTAACTGAACTCAAAACAAAAAAAAACGTAACAAATTTTATTAAAGACTAGCCTGCAGGTTCGCTTCGCTCGCCTTCTCTGCCTAACCAGGGGGCTCCGCACCCTGGACCCCCGACAATATAAGCAGTGTAAGTAAGTAAATTAGGCTCGCTTCGCTCGCCTGCAAAACCTCTGTCAGTGTCAACTGAGTTAAACAGGCTCGCTTCGCTCGCCTGCGAATTTCGTTCAGGAAGGATTCGAAATTAATTGAACACACCATTTCTGACCTAATTTGAACCTGTTTACTTGATTTCAACATTTTCTGCCAATTTGTTCTAGAAAAATCTAAGAAAAACTCCGAAAATTTCAAAAAATAGTAAAACGCTCATATTGAGTGTAACCTTGGTAATTATATCGGTCATAGTTTGAAACTTGATTCAAGTCATCTTCCAAATTAGTTCATCTATAATCTCGCTGAACCATTGAACTTACTGTAAGGATTGGTCGTATCAAGGTGGAAGATATGCAACCCGCGACACATCTACAATTTTGAAAACCTGATTACTGCCGTAATCTTAGACGGATTTCAAAAATATTTCAACACAACATTTCTAGACCTTATCTGAACCTGCCCATCAAATATCAACATTTTCTACCTATTGGTTCTCGAAAAAATGAGTAAAACGCCGAAAAACTCTAGAAAAACTGAAATATTTGGCGTATCCTTGAAAAGTTTACAAAATCCGTTATTAGCGCGCCTCTAAACGTCCAACTGAACATGCCTGCCAAATTTGAACGCATTCGGTTCAGTGGATTTTTAGTTCTGGTGATGAATGAATGAATGAATCAGTACCAATTCGCTTATAGAGATAAGGAATCATAAAATTGTATTTTTTATTAATGGGAGTTGAAGAGAGTCAGATTCAAAGGAAAAGTTAAATGACTGCGATTGTGTAAATCTTACCCAAATCTCAGAAATGGCGATCAAAGCTCGCAAAATTGACAAAATATAGGACAAGTGATGAATTTATGTTTAGTAGCGATTTTGCGATTTTTGATCGCCATTTCTGAGATTTGGGTAAGATTTACACAACCGCCGCCATTCAACTTTTTCTTTAGAATCTGACTCTCTTCAACTTCCATTAATAAAAAGTACAATTTTATGATTCCTTATCCAGTTATAACCCTTATTGTTGAAAAATGGCGTTTTTTAGCATATTTTTCCAATTATCTCAATAACCGTTGAAGTTAAACTTGGAACTGGTTTCATTGGAATCCTCAGCTGATTTTACATAGGAATTCATTATTTCAGAGCCTCACCAAGGCATCTAAAAAATTATTATTTTTTTGAAAAATCTCAATTTTCCGCCCTTGTTATATCGGTAAGCGTTTTTAGGGGTTGTCCCATGGAACTTTTTTGTCCACTTGATGTGAGGAATCAGCCCGAGAAGTATTGCACATTCCTCCTGAAACACTCTGTATATAGAGATTTAGGCTATTTCATGAATACAATAATTGAACTCAATACTAAGACTGACCACATAACTTGCTAAAGTGGTCATCTAATTTCCAGTGTTTTGAAAATTACTGTTATTTATGATGGAAAATAAAATTTATTTATTATTATTAATAAAAGTTTCAAAGTTGATAAAGTCGTAGAGAAACAGTATCTACCACAATATTATTAGTGTTCCCATGATTTAAATTATGATTGGAATATCTTCTCGCTTTTCACATATTAAAAAAACCTATTTTAGACTCGAGATCACTCTAGATAACCTAGTTTACCCCAAGTTATCCCTTACTTGAATCCAGGTTTATACGGACCATAACAGCAGTCTGTTGGAAGGCTTGTCAAGTGGGGGACAGGAAATGTCAATCTCAGCTCATTGTAGACCTATCAGTGGCTCATAACCGTTCTAGTTGAGTGACCTCTCAGTTATGGTAATTTATTATCGTATTTTGTCACTTAAACTTGAAACCATGTATAACATAAAACTGTTATAAATTTTCTTAACCCTCATTAATCCTTATTATCCTTTTCTTAATCCTTTATTCAAATCTCTCGACGATGACTACTTCAAATACATTTGAATACATGTATAAAAGTAGGCTACATACTCGTATTTATATTTTTCCGGTTCCCTTTTTATCTTCTCTCTCCTGCTTATATCCCTTCTTCTTATTCATATTTTTATTTATTTGTTTATCTATTGGAAAAACACACATCGGTTGAAAGAACAGGCATAGTTGTATTCCTTCATATTCTGCTTTCTCATTATATCCCTGTTGTTGTTGTTGTTGTTGTTGTTGTTCTTCTTCTTCTTCTTCTTCTTCTTCTTCTTCTTCTTCTTCTTCTTCTTCTTCTTCTTCTTCTTCTTCTTCTTCTTCTTCTTCTTCTTCTTCTTCTTCTTCTTCTTCTTCTTCTTCTTCTTCTTCTTCTTCTTCTTCTTCTTCTTCTTCTTCTTCTTCTTCTTCTTCTTCTTCTTCTTCTTCTTCTTCTTCTTCTTCTTCTTCTATTCCTTCTTTCACTTCATCTTTCCTTTTCTCTCTCGAATCTATCGGGTTTCTTCTCATTATTATTTGGGTTTTCTCTTTCTTATTCCATCTACTTTTTTGACTGTTGTGGAAACTATATTTATAACGTAAATTTATCATCCTCTTCACCTTACAATTTGAAGCTAAAACTCTTTAAAGAGAAATTTAAATAAACTTTCAAGCCCCATCACAATATAGAAAATTTAATACAATCATGTACAGATAATTCAACTAGATGAGTTCTTCTCGAGTTAGGAGAGCCTAGGAGTTGGGAGAGTTAGTGAACCTAGAAGTAAGCTAGTACTAGCAGAGTGAACAAAATGCAGAACCCTTCCTTTCGCATTTTGCCGCATACAAATCTCATCTGCCGAGAAAGCTCATCTGTCTTGATATGTGTCCATCGCTACAACTACCACTCTAATTCCCAGTGGTCTGCCGCTGCACTTTCTCTAACAATTTCCAACTTCCCTCTCACCGCATTTCCTTCTCCATTCCCTTCTGTATCAACCTTTCTCTCTCTTTCATCATTATATTCTCCTTCAACTCTTATCCATCCTCTTTCCCAACCATTTCTCTCTTTGAATCCTCTCTCTCTCTCTCACTCTCTCTCTCTCTCTCTTTCAATTCTTTTGTCTTCTTTCTCTTCCAATATTCTCTCTCTCAACCACATGTCACTCTTCCATCCCCGAGCGATCGTTCCAAACTTTCCTCGGACATCTCGGGTCAGACTTCCATGGTTCCGACCTCTTTTAACAAAATTATTTCGACCACAACTTTCTTCCTTGCTTCCCTCTGATATTTCTGTGATCTTCCTCATGTTTTTCAGGTAGATGATTTGTTTTTCAATATGATTTCAACTTTTTTTTTGCTCTTACGCCTTCCATTTCTCTCAGTTTTTTTATATTGCCTAATGCAGAAGGAATATTTTCATCCGACTTAGGATCAACCGACTTTTCAAACTGGCTATTCTATTCAGTAATATATTGTATAATAGCCGGCAGGCTCGCTTCGCTCGCCTTCTCCGCCTAGCCAGGGGGCTCCGCCCCCTGGACCCCCGGCAGTATCGACAGTGTAAGTGAGTCAAACAGGCTCGCTTCGCTCGCCTGCAAATTCCGTTCAGAAGTGGTTCAAAATTTATTGAACACAGCATTAAATTGACCTAATCTAGACCTGTTTACCAAATTTCAACATTTTCTGCCTATTTGTTCTCGGAAAATCTAAGAAAAATTCTGAAAAATAGTAAAACGCTAATATTGAGCGTAACCTTGGGAAGTATATCTGACATGGTTTGAAACTTGATTCAATATCTTTTCAATTACTCCATCTATAATCTCGCTGAACCATTGAATTTACACTAAGGATTGGTCGTATCAAGGCGGAAGATATGCAACCGCAATACATCTACAATTTTGAAAACCTAATTACTGGCGTAATCTTGAACGGATTTCAAAAATATTTCAACACAACATTTCTAGACCTTATCTGAACCTGCCCACCAAATATCAACATTTTCTATTTAATGGTTCTCGAAAAAATTGAGAAAACGCCGAAAAACTATAGAAAACTCAAATATTTAGCGTATCGCTGAGAAGTTTTTAAAATCCATTCTTAGCGCGCGTCTAAACTTCTAAATGAAGATGCCTGCCAAATTTGAACGCATTCGGTTCAGTGGATTTTTAGTTCTGGTGATGAATGAATGAATCAGTCAGTCAGTCAGTGCCATTTCGCTTATATGGATATAGATTATTGTGAATTAAGTTCCATGATTTAGAAATCTTCTGCGTCAATTAACAGTAACTATCCAAAGAAGCTTTTATAATACTCGTATAACAGATCAAGTTTGTGATCCTAGATCACTAATCACTCAGAATCTTGTTTGATTGAATTGAACAACTTTAGCGACAGACTATATTTCCTAATATCGATTAGTTTAACCGACCATTAATTCGTGAACCTTCAATATACCTTTTATCATTTTAAACTATGTTATTCAATTTGTATTCGGTCCCGTAAAAGTCTGTTGGAAGTGGTTATACCTCATTAATATTTTCATCTCCCACTCCCACATAGCCCATATATTTCTCTCCCAACATCAGAGGTATCATCAGTCTCTCCATAATCTGTTTTCAAGTGACAAATCAAAATAAATTCATTTTGGAAAACAACCACGTCAAACTCCAAGAATTGGTATCTAAAACTAATTACAGTTAAAGCAATTCAGAGCCCTATCTGTGCAAAAACTCACAGATTTTCTCTTCAATCACAACAACTTCGAACTCTTCCAAAGTAACATGAATCAATAAGCATCTATTTTGAGAAAATGCTTTCACAGAGTGCTTTCTGTCATTATCATTGGTCAAATTAGAGGTAAATAATAGGGAAGTAGAAAGATGATTACTTCCTAATTGTTAGGGAATGTGAATTGTTCTTTGTTACAAATAACAGCAAACAAATCAATACTAGTAATTTTGCTTGAGAACCATATAATCATTGGAAGATTGGAGATATCAATGTCCGGAATCAGAATTCCCATAAAAAATGTAGAGCAAAAGATTCCAGATTTTTCTTTTTTTTTGGGAAGTAGCCTATTCTCCTTTCATAAAAATTATGGGGTATGAATAAACGTTTTCCCTTCAATTAAGGGCTCAATAGTAGATTATCAATCTATTTTCATTGTTTTTCTCTTGATACTTCAATGATATTCTATTATTTATTATTGATTCTATTTTGATTCTCATAACTTCAAATACTATACTTCCTAATTCTTATAACTATTGATAAACTGTATATTTTTTATCAACATGACCCCACTATTGGAAAAAAATAAAAATATTTATGTATAAGAATTTCTTGAAAGAGCTGATAATAATAATAATGAGTAATGGTACAGTCGGAATAGACTTTATAACAAGACAATATTATAATATACTCATATTTTTCAAGGTCATTCTGACAGAAGTGAATTGAAAATTGATAAAGTAAGAATATCTGATTCATTTCATGTAGGCTATAATATGAAATTTTGCTCTTATCAAAGATCCACGTTTAATCGCTATGTAGGCTATGCGTTATATTGCCTATCGGTTACTCTTAGTACGTTATTCGATAACCGATAAAGTAACGATAGTGTTCACCGTTTACCAGCTTGTAACGTTTTATAACATGGATTTAGGCACAAGTCACACTATATCTGTATACTGCGTTTGTATTCTGGAGTGAATGGTTGTTTGAAGCGATTTATCGTTACAACTCGACGCTTTTGTATCTTTCACGCCGTATCTACATTGAACAGACACGATACAGCCTGAAGCGAGATACATCGTACACATCAAGCCCATGGCGTATTCGAAAGATGAGATCGATCATAAACGATGGAAAACTTGATGCTTGAACAGGGCTTTGTTGAACTTATTCTTAGGCTTTATCCTTCTCTCTTGTGGATCGATCTTTGGAGGAACTTTGAAAATTTTGAATAGGCTATCTTGAATTCACTCTCTTACAATTTAAATTACAAGAATAATGTAGCCAACAGAATAGCAGTTGAACTGTATAATAATACATTCATCAATATAGAATTATTCATCAAGGATGGTAGGTGCTATTGCAATGTTTGAATTGTATAGTGTATATAGAGGAAAACTAAAAATTAGGCTATAAGCCAGGTTAACCTTTCTGAGAGTCCTCTCACTATCAGGATCATTCCTGGATTCTTGAATTCATTAATATCCAGATATTGTTTTCAATGGTGTATCTGTATAATTCCCTATTCCACTTGTTACACTGAGAGGCATGGAATGAGTTCTGATTTTTTTTTTCTATTACTCCAGCATTATTATTATCAATGGATATTTCATTACTGAGAAACCTTAAACAGAATAAAATTATTATGATTAATGCATAAAAACTTGCCGAAAAATGAAGGTTGACTTATGACTTTTATTAAACTTTCGCTTTGTCAGGACAGTCTGAAGTCTTCATGCAAGATCGAAACAGTTCGCTCAGGCTGCTCTCAACACAATATGCCATCGCAGTCCGCCCGCCGACTGTTCTCACAGAGCTGGGATTGATTAATCAGTTATTCGCCAACCGCTAGTTTGTTTTCTTGAAAAATTACAAAAACTGGTGAGTTGCAGGATGGTTAAAGTCAAAATGTTTCGACTGCTTCTTGTGCGCTCCAACCCCTGATATCAATGAAAGTTGTCATCTAGCTAAGTCTTGATGATATTTTTGAAATCGAAAGAGATAGTACATCATTTACATCAGCTGTAAGTAGGTTACATCAGGTACGAGAAATAGACGTACTGTTCGTCCAACTTCTTGGCGTCAGCTTTACCTCTCCTTCACTGCAGTTCTGTTCAATGTAACTGCGTGAATGCACGTGGGTTGTCATCGATCACAACACTGCAAATTCATGGAATGGACGCTATCCACGTTCACATGTCAAACCATGCTTTGTTCCATTAGTGCTGTCACTCATAATACATTCACCTTGCCTATTATTAGTCACGATCCCTACATATCTAAGCCTATGGTTATAATTTCTGGCTATATCTCTGAGCTATTATGGTCTTCCAATTATTGAAAAATGAAGTTATAGCCAGATATTATAACCATAGGTTTGGATATGTTTTTAGGGATGATAATTATCATCATAGTGTTGATAATAATTATACTCGAAATTCAATTATAGTAGGATCACCAGAACTATCTAGGTTGAAGATGACAGTGTTGTTGGAACGTCACTATTAGATTCAATCACCAAAAACGTACCTATTTTGTAATGTATACTCTAAAATAGGTTTTTCAATCAATTGAAATTTTTGGACTTTATTCTTTTATTCACTAAAATTTAGGAAATTAAGACGTTTTGGGCGCTTTTTATTTCCATAAACAGTGTATTATCTTGTATCAGATTAAATATATGGGAAAAATATTTTTATTATTGGATAAGTTAAATGAATAGAACTTGAATTGCATCCTAGAGTGGATAACAAACGTTAGTATGTAACGTTTACCTATACTAACGATAGGGTTAGTATGTAAATCGTGCAAGACGAGAGGACTCTCTGTTACACTCTACAGTGACTATAGTATCTCATAGAGTCACTGAACTTTACACTACAATTGCGTGTGTCTCTAGTAACAGCTTGCGTTAGAAATAATGTATCTGATTAACTGATTTGGAGATTAGAGTGAATGAAAATTTTGGACATATTACCAAAACAGGTTTTTATACTAGAAAATTGATTCAAGTTCACGTTTTGTAGTTGACAATGTAACTGAAAACTGAATATTTATTCTCTAAATTTTCTAAATAGTTGGCCAATCCTCTTTGCTATTCCATACACAAATTAAACAAATGAGGAAAACCATAATACGCTGGAAATACACTTGAAACAAATCAAATTATGTTACTTTATGCTTATTAATACAAAAAATTAAAGAATGTTGTTAGAATAATTCCCAGAAACAATTCAAATTCGATGTTCACAATGGAAACAAGTGCTCATCAATGAATTTCAAAGAATGAAATCGAATAGTGAAATAGGATGTTGCTTTTGTAATCCATGATTTCATGTGGGTTGATCATTTCTCTTTGACAGTGATATTGGTGAGCTCTCCGCAATTCTATGTTAATTGACAAATGAAATACATTATTAATATTATCATTGAAATCCTACTGAATCCAGATCAATATGCACTCATCGCATATTATTAATGATGTGAGCTCTAGACATTAAAATATTATTTCTGTCAACGATGAATTTATTGGGCTTATAGTATTGGGAGGTGCCCGTATGGCGTTTGAATCTATTGAGCTCTGTTGAATTGTTTATTGAACTAGACTAATTCAGTGGGACCTTTGTCTGTGACTGAATGTCCAACTTTCTATAATCAACTGCCACTATAGTATTTCGCATTATTGTATGTGAAGATCAGTTAGTAATCCACTGCTGAGTAGGATTGTTCCATAAAATTTCATAGAGTTAACTTGTTCTACAGTTAAACAGTTTTAAGCCAGCTCCATACATGCGCTATTCGGCAAACACCGAACACCTAGTCGCCGAATCACGACTAGTGTGGAGCGGAGTGTTCGCTATTTGGGAAATAGCGAACACAAATGTTTGTGTGTTACGTCCATTGTCGGTCTTTTGGACACATCAAAGTGGACGAATGTTCGGCAAATAGCGAACTTTTTACCCATCCACACATTCGCCTTCATGTTCGGCTGATTTTGTTGTTTGTTGTTGCATGTAGATTGAGGTTAAGTCAATTGAGGAAAAAGTTTCTTACGTGTTAATTCAATACATCTTTTTTTAGACGAGATCAATATTGAATTACAGTCTGTGGATGATTTTTAAGTGATATAATGAATTTTGATACTATGAAATTGAATTAAACTCAATTCAAATATTATATTGAAAACTAGTGAATGTCCAGTCCGTTTCAGGTTACTGAATTATAATCTTGATTCTTCAAATGTTTTAAAAATTCCTACAAACATTAATATTCGATCATTGCTAAGATTAAAGTTGAAATTAGTACTGTAGTGTTGGATTTTTGAAAGTTGAAATTTTCGACAGTATTTTTTCATCATTGACCTTGAAAATGTCACCTATTTGGTTGACGATTCGCTATTCCCAGTACGAATACGTGCTCGGAAAACCATGCATGTGTGGAGATGTGTGTTCGTTAGTTGGGAAATAGCGAGCAAAACTGTTCGCCAAATACCAAGTGTTCGGTATTTCCCAAATACCGCATGTATATAGGGCCTTTGGACAGTCAATCATTGCACGAATTCATTGAAAACTATGAAGGAGCAAAATCACAAATTATTGTTAATATGGAGTTTTGAAGTCCATATTACTTATTAGTATTCCATGTGAAGTTATAATGAAAGTTGCTTGGATAACAGCTTACTATCTACTGTTTGACATAGATATTGATACAATAGTTTCGGGATGAATTATTTTTAATGCCTCTCAAATCAGAGCTGAAGGAATGAGAGATTGATTTGAGAGATTTAATAATTATGGAATTTGAGAAGTTGAAAATATTATAAGTTATTGACAGAGGAAGTTTAGTTGTGATCATGTTTTCATGCATAAATATTTAGGCTATTATTATTGATAGCATTGACATATTTGCTTCGAATAGATTATTTATTATTACGGAAAGAAATTAAGAAGTCGGCAATAATGACAAAGTAATATACTCGTAATTAGTAACATTGAGTTTGAATGGAGATTCATTGAAATTAATTCATTATTTAGATGGAGCATGATGGCCTCCCATCAAAGTAAATATCATCTTAGAATAAGGGAAGCAATCCCTTGATAATTATAACCTTTGAAGATTTGAATTATTCCACCTCTTTCTAGAGTTATTGAGATAATAATAATAATATGAGGGCATATTGAAAATGATGGGAGGAAATTGAAAAAAGGAGGTAAAATCGATTTGAAAAAGGAATTAAGTAGGAAAGTGACTCCTGCATATTCATAATTCAAAAAACGGCTGGCGGCCAAGAATTTATTCTTTTTAAATGAGATTGGAGTGCAATTTTCTTGTTTTCCAGTTGGCTGGTTATGTCAGCTTTTTAGCCTATCGAGTCTGAAAGCAGTTTTTTTCACCCGAAGACTGCTCGCGATAGGAAAAATTACTCATTCATCTGAGAAAAATTGTGGGAGATCGTTCCATTTCCAAGCCCAGATAAATACTACTTTGTTCATGAAGATTTCATGCTCTTCAGCTATATCTTGGTCGAGCAAATAAGACATTCTGGCAAAATGGGGAAATGACTTGAGCTCGGTAAATATTTGTTCAAAAATCATTACTTTGGTCTCAAACTGTACCAAACATTATAATCTACAATTTGAGACCAATTTCATAATTTTTGAACAAATTTTGACCGAGCTGAAGTTATTTTCCCATCTTGCAAAAATATGTTCTCTGCTTGGACGTTCTATTGATGAACTTCAATTTGAGAATAATTTATGAGAAGAACATGATTGAGAAAACCAATCCTAGTGAACCAATTGAGTCTCAGAAGTGTGTTTATACCATTGATTCAATTTTACACAATGTCTCACCTACAATTGTGAATAATATTTCAACAATTATTATTGTAAATTCGAAAATAACATAAAGAGCAATCTATTGAAGCTCAAAAAATGAGTTTAGGTTTCATGAAATGTGTAAAATTACACTGTCAAAAAATTATTCGTTCAGAATAATGTTTTATTCGGCAGTCTTTGATATCTCGTCATTGGAAGGTTGTCAATGTGAGTATTATCATCAGTCTTCATATTGAACATTATTATCATATTGGAGAGATTTGAATGCGTGAGATCAGGTGGCATTTCTAGAAAAAAGTCTACTGGACCTCTCTCAATCCTTATATTTTCAAAATTGACCAAAAATCAATATTAACAGTCACTTCGCTCTTTGATAAGGAGGTGGTTCAGATTCTTCCAGGATTTCATTATTCAAATTTGAATTTATATTGTGACAGAATATAGAATCGAGTGAACTTTTAGAATTCAGAACAATATAATTGGATTGACACGAACAGTCAATTTCTGAATTTGGCGCTCTATAAAATACAATGATATTTACTTGGAACTCTTTCAAATTAATTCATCTCTCAATAATACATTTTTGACTCAGATTCAAACTGAACAAATTCAATTTATGATGAAACTAAAAGCTGTTGAAAACAGAAATGGATTCCAACTCGACAAATATAACTGAATTTTGTTTAAAATAAACGATCGCGTACGTTGTTTTTCATATAGAAATCAGTTCGTCTCAATATGAATATGGATTTATTGTGATTCATTCTATTAGTTACTTCGGGAGGGAACTACTCGCAGTATGGAATTATTCCACAGAATTTATAATCAGTTATTGTTTGTTTGTGATACGAACTGTTTGTTTTCCATATTTTTTCCATTGCATATGAAAACAACAATTTGCTGAAAGCATCTAACGCAACGAAAATGATAAAAGTTCCACATTTTCTATATTATTGTTCAGTTTCATAGTGGAATGAATAATTGAATATCAGCTACCACTGATGTTTCAATAGGCAATATGAGCACATTTTGAAAAGTTACAATCCGTATTTACAGCATTGGTAAAGTTTAGTCATCAGCATTAAACCAATGGCTTCATGTCTGCTATCGAAATCTTCTGTCAGCTATTGATTTGTTCAAATGTGATAAAGTCACTGGCGGATCGTGCCCACGAAAAAGGTGGTGTTGTACAGTAAAAGATACGGACTCTTCACCTGTTTTGAGAGTACGAGCTGCCAGTGGTTTGATGTTCTTGTGATGTTTCATCTAAAGGTGGCATATCCATAGAATAAATAAAACAAAAATTTTTCATTCAAATGTCCTCGAATAAAAATATGAAAAAGGGTGCTGTGATCCCTCATTATTCATTCATGATGGCATAAAACGCACTGATATATCGTTAATACTACCGTTTACCCTCTTAACATCCACAATTAGCACTAAACATCAAAGTAAACATTGAATTGTACTGTTTTTTCACAACTTCTCAATTTTTCTTCTTATTATTATTATTTTCTTGAATATTGATGCTATTCCAGCAACTTATAGTCTGTCCAAGCAAAGAAGTCCTTATGGCATGTTGGGAGAATGACTCAAGCTCGGTCAATATTGGTTTGAAAAATATTATCAATTTGATGTCAAATTGTAGGACCCAATTTGCTCTACTATTAAGACCACGCCATTTATAATTCTTGAACAAATATTGACCAAACTGGAGTCCTTTTATCATCTTGCCTGAGGCTCTTCTTTGCTTGGACAGAATATACCTGTAGTTTCGGTAACTTTTATTGGTTTAGATAATAACCTTCAACTAATCACAGCGAATGAGCTAATAAATTTCTCAAATTAATTAGATACAGTTAGGGATACGAATTAAAAAGGTTCAGTTAGAATTCACTAATCCCGAAGTGACTTCTCACATCTCAATGGAGGAATATAACATGGAAAAATATACTATAGAAAAGTATGATTCATGATTTCACACTTCGGAGTGTGTTCTTTTTGAAGCACTCGTTACCATAATGAAAGCGATCATCTTTCATTCCGAATGATGGGAAAGTACTTTTGTGTTTACATTGAAAGTGGGAAACATTCGAAACAAAAAAACACACAAAGTCTTTAACCTGGAGTGTCGAATTTTTATCATCAGTTCGCTTCGACATCATCGTAACTCAAGTGACGAGATTGTGTCGGGAAGTGTTTTGAATGCATTCAAATATCAACACATTTCAATTCCACACGAACAATTTGGGAATAATGTATTCTAATCAACGTACATCACCCTCCCACCCACTAGCAACCGATGGAATGAATGCGAACGAACGAAGGTATCTGTGTATCATACGCTTCAAGGCGCTAACGCGTTGCCTACGCTATTGTGTTTACGTAGCCAAGCGAGATGACGCTGAACGAATTGCGGAAAGGGGGAGGAAGAGATGGAGAAGGATGAGAAGAAGAGGGGGGAGGAAAATGAGGAGAAAAGAAAGAAGAAGAAGAAGAGGAGGAAGAAGAAGAAGAAGAAGAAGAAGAAGAAGAAGAAGAAGAGGGGGGAAAAAGAATAGAATAAGAAAAAAGTAGTTGAGTACAGCAGTAGGAGGCGAATGCGAATGAGAATAAGAAGAAAAAGGAAGAATGAAAGAAAATGCCGGAAAGGAGAATTAGAAGAAGTAGGATATAGGAGAACTAGGAACAATAAAAGACGGATGTAAAGAAGATGAGTAGATGGAGGATAAATAATACGGATGTACCGGATTAACTTGGAATAGTATAAAAAGTGGATGTGAGAAGAATAAAAGTAGGTTGATAAAGGGAATAAGTTGGGAAATTGAATATTCTATTATTTATTGGAAGGAGTAGTGGAGAAACAAGAGAAAAGATGGAGAAGTTGGAGAAGAAAAATAAGACGAACAATGCGAGGGGAGAGGCGGGGGAATTGGAAAGAAAAGGAGAATGTTGAGTAAAAATTGATTTATTGATTTACAGTAACAATCGTATTGCTAGGTCTAGTAAGACCCATTGCATACATAATATATTACAATATCCAACTGTACTATACAATATACTTATACAAATAGAAATAAATAAATTTAATCACAACAGAGAATAATTGTAAAATAATTTAGAACTTCTGAAAAAGCAAATAGTAGATTTCTATGTTGAGAAAATAGAATCTTTCTACAAAAATGGCAATTTAAATTACAAGGAAAATAGATGTAATTCATCACATAGCTTATTCAAATGGATGAATAACAGGAAGATGGATGATTACACAAAAAAAATAAAAATAATAGGAATAATAAAAAAAAATGAAGGCCCTATCAATCTGTACCACCAAGAAAATATCTGAAAAGTCTTCTCTTGAATACATTGAGTGAATTAGAAAACACTATTCTCTCAGGGAGCATATTCCAAAGTCGAGCAGCAGTTACCACAAATGAGGAATTGAAGGCTGCTGTTCGGTGAATAGGGATCTGTAGGGTGTATACATGTGACATCAATAAGCCGCACAAAATTATCAGTTAAGTAAGCAGGACCTGCTTTCAGGATCAGAAAAATGATGTTTTAATGGAAGAAATGGTGTATCATTCAATTGTGTGTCAAGAATAATAACGGGGTGCTATCTTCCAAGAAGAGATCAGAGAGAATATTAGAATATAACACATCAGATAGAAGACAAATGAAGGTAGAAAGTATACCAAGGACAATTAATAGAAATGATAATGAAGGGGAAGATGGGAGAGGTATAATTGGAGGATGTGTGAAGATGTGGATTGGTGGATGTGGAGATGTGGATCGAAATCCCTCTTGGAGGACAAATGAGAATCAAAAAAAGTTGAATAGAAAAAAAGGAGAATACCAGAAAAGAGAAATGAAAACTTATTGGAAGAAGATATAGAGGATGTAGAAGGAAAGGAGAAAGAAGGGTCTCACAAACAAGCACATTTGGTTGGCCACATAGGACTTCAATATGACCAGAAAACACTTAAATCGATTTCACTTTGAACAAACTTTCATCACATCACTACTCTATCTACTTCCCTTTCCTTTTAATTCTTTTTCTTCATCTTTTTTTCAGCTACTGTTTTTTTTTCTATCTTGGCATCTGTCTCTTCTAATACTTTTTCTTGTTCCATCGCATCCACCTCCTCTTCATCAACTATTTTTCCCTCACTCTGTTTAATGACATAATATTGGAATTTAGAAGTGAAAACAATTTATTCATCACTTACCTTCTTCCCCCAACTTTCTTGCTCTTCTCTTCTATTTTGACATCTCCCACAACATTTTCTTCTTTCTTTCTGTCTATTTCACCCTCTCTTTCCTCTTCACCCTTTCTTCTTCTTCTCTCCGGTCTATTTTTCCATCCTCCTCCAACCTCTGTTCCCTTTCCTTCACTGACTTCTCCTCCTCCATTTCCATTTCTACTCTTATCCCTCCCATTTCACACTCTCTCTAATTATTTTCTCTCTCTCTCACACTTCTCTCTTTTTACAGGCAGCCCACACATTTTGCAGCATCACACCTCCGCTAAATGGTGTTACACACCGCTCTACCACTTGATGGTCCCGTAATGCGTTTATAACGAATTCCTCACCTAGTTTCAACATCAAACTTCTTCCCCCTTCCTCCTCCTTCCAATCCTCCTTCTCCGCCCACTCCTTCTTTTTCCCTCCTCCTACTTCTCCTCGCACTCCCTCTTTTTCTCCTCCTACTTCTCCTCCACCACCTCTTCCTTCTCCTCCTCCACCTCCTCCTTCTCCTCCTCCCACACCTCTTCTTCCTTCTCCTTCTTTTCTTTCTTCTCCTCCTTCACCCCCCATCATTCTCCTTCTGCTTCTTCTTTCAACTCTCCTACTTCTCCATTTTTCCTCCTCTTTTTTCAATCCTCCATTTTTCCTCCTCTATTTTCTCTTCCCATTTTTACTCTTTCATCTTCTACTTCTCCAATTATTTCTTTTCCTATTCTCCTCCTCATTATCCTTCTCTTGCATCTTCTTCTTTCTTCTTTTTCCTTTACAACTATCCCTTCTCTTCATTCTTTCTTTTTCTTCTTCATTTCGTGTTCCATCTCCTATCCTACATCTATTCACTTCTAGACAGTTATGTACACTTGCAGCCATCTGCCAGACTGTGACCTACTCTGATGCCAATCCAACTGCTGTATTCTTGTACGACCGCCATTTCGGTTTGTATCAAACTCGTATCAGGCGACAAAATTTGAGTGCAAACCCGTTTCTGACGACTTGACGCAACTCGCATGTGCGTAATTGAAATGTACCTCAGACTGAAATGTTGTGTTGATACAAATTTGAGTCCAGTTCAAGAGCTGTTGTTCCGCTAGTGGGATGATAATCAGTTAACGTGCCTGCCTGCTGGTGCAGTCCATCCCAGAAGACATTATGGCAATATGGAAAAATTACTTCAGCTTGATCAATACTGATTCAAAGATTATAAATTTGGTCTCAAACACATTTATTATTAGATACTCATTTATTAGACAATCTAACAATGATCACTGTTACAGTTTACAACTGGCGTCACCGCGCATTCTCTTTTTAATTTTTCAAAGTGGAAATTTGTGAATTGTGCTGATGGTGTTGATAATCTTGTAAACATAACCTCTTACTGAATAATTACTAGCCGGCCGGCTCGCTTCGCTCGCCTTCTCCGCCTAGCCAGGGAGCTTCGCTTCGCTCGCCTGCAAAACCTCTGTCAGTGTCAGCTGAGACAAACAGGCTCGCTTCGCTCATCTGCAAAATCCGTTCAGTAGGGGTTTGAAATTTATTCAGCACAGCCTTTCTACACCTCATCTGGACCTGTTTACCTAACTGCAACATTTTTCTGCCAATTTGTTCTAGAAAAATCTAAGAAAAACTCCGAAAATTCAAAAAAAAAATAGTTAAACGCTAATATTAAGCGTAACCTTGGGAAGTATATCGGACATAGTTTGAAACTTGATTCAATATCTTCCAAATTGATTCATCTATAATCCCGCTGAACCATTCAATTTACAGTTAGGATTGGTTGTATCAAGGCGGAAGATATGCAACCCGCAACACATCTACAATTTTGAAAACCTGATTACTGGCGTAATCTTGAACGGATTGCAAAAATATTCTAACACAAAATTTCTAGACCTCGTTTGAACCTGCCCACCAAATATCAACATTTTCTACCTATTGATTCTCGAAAAAATGAGGAAAACGCCGAAAAACTAAAATATTTGGCGTATCCTTGAAAAGTTTTTAAAATCCTTTTTTAGCGCGCGTCTAAACGTCCAACTGAACAGGTCTGCCAAATTTGAACGCATTCGCTCCATGGATTTTCAGTTCTGGTGATGAATGAAACAGTCAGTGAATGAATCAGTACCATTTACAGAACAGTCAGTCAGTGGCATTTCGCTTATATAGATATAGATGTATCAAATTTTGCGAAAAGACGTTCTGCACTTTGTTGTCTGTGTTTTAGCCCTTTATTGTAATCCATCTACAGAATAAATAAATAAATAAATTATAGAAAAGATTTGGATCTACAATTTCAGACCAAATTTATAAGTTTTGAATCAATATTGACTGAGCCGGAGTCATTCTCCCATCTTCCCTGAATATCTTCTTTGCTTGATAAAATATTATACATTTCGAGCGTTTTACCACTGAGGTTAGAACCAGTTAACGGTTACGGTAGACCTAAATATCTGCCGGAGTGTGGTCCAAATTGTGATAGTGTGTTTCAAGGATTGTTTCAGATGTTTGCGAAATGGAAATTAGTGGAGATTGGTGTTGACTTGTTGGACAGGGAAGGCGTAAAATGTTCCTATTAGTACAAACGGATTCTAGGCAAATTCTACTCCTACTTCCTAGTCATTCTACTGCTTCACCTGCCTGATATAGGTTATCAAGGGATGGGTTATTATGGGATGTACAGTACACTACTCCTTCTGTAATGAGTATTGGATATTGAACAAGCTATTTCAGAGTTGAAGAAAGTGATACTGTAATGGGTAATGGTATAATGGTGTGCTAGTAAATTCATCAAATAACCTAGGTAAAGGAGTTAACTTTATTGCTGAACAATGAATAATGGAACATTACATTCTTGAACCGGAATTTAACGTGCGCACTATTTATAATATTATGTAGTGAGCACATAATGAGTACAGTATAATTATACGGAGTTATGCAGAAAGGAACCAACCCACAATCAACTACTTTTGAGATATCGCTTACCAAAGTTGAAACTGCAATAATACCTCCCATTTTATTATCCAATAAGATATTCTGATTTTGGGAACGTATATGTGCTCTTAATATCATAAACTAGATATTTATATACAAAAAAGCATTAATTTTCCTTCATTTTATGATTTATAAGTTGGTTCCTTTCGCAAAAAACAAATCCTACTTTATGTGTTATGCAGAAAGGAACCAACCCATATAATTGCCATGGGAACCAGACTAAAATTTTTGATTTTTCAGAGAAAACTAATCATACGAGGATAATTTCTTACTCATGGATTAATATTATAAAGAAAAGTGTTCTGTCAAAATTTCCCACCCCCATCCATCTTGCTACCCCTTTGCACCCTCAAAGTTTCCATTTTTAAGGGTTTCTTACATTGAATGTATTTCAGCACTCATTGGAAATAAGAAATCAAACTTTCACTCATTTTTCAGTAAATCAAATTCTCTTCATTTTATGTCTCACCATTTCATTGTAGCTCCTGCGGTTCAAAAATTATATAAATGGAAGGATGGAGGATTTCTGCATAAAATTTTAATTATCTTCTGAATGAAAGTTTACAGGATGATTCTACTGAAATGTCTCTTATGAAACTTGTAGAACTTTTTAAACCTACCTTTTCAATGATTATTTGAAAATTTTTCACTGGAATTTAACGTCTCTTCAAAATTTTCTGTAATGTTCAATTTGCCGTGAATTCTTGCAACATGCGGCCAGCCTTAGACCAGCTGTCAAGCGTTTCCGAGATCGTGCTTTTCGTAGATATACGGACATATACTCACGTTAAATTCTAACAAAATAAATGTTTCTTTTATTTGTGAAGTAGGTTTATTAAAATTCTCTACATGTTTCATATTAGACATTCCCCAGTTTACTTTTATTAGCGAAAGAATGACATTCTTAGGCAGAAGTCTGTACCTATTTGGGCTTCCATCATACTGCCATGCAAATAATTCCTGAACCACATGAGCTATAGTGAAATGGTGATGACATAAAAAAAGTAAATTTAATTTTCTAAATAATGAGCAGAATCTTCATATCTTATCTTCAATGGTTGCTGAGATACATTCAATGAAAGAAATCCTTGCAAATGGAAACTATAAGGGTGGTGTGTTGGGAGGGAAGCAAGACGGATAGGGGTGGAATTTTGGCAGAACACTTCTCTGTATGATAGTAATCAATGATTAGAATATAAGTTTCATATGATATTTTTCTCTGAAAAATCTTACACTTTAGTCTGGTTCCTAATAATAAAATTTCCCATTCCATGGTGATTATGTGGGTTGGTTCCTTTCTGCATAACTCATAAAGTAGGATATTCGTTTTGTAGAAAGGAACCAACCCACATAATTACCATAAGGGTTGATTCCAGTGATTTATTTTCATCCAAAACAGTTATCTAGGGGTTTATCAACCCAAATATTGAAAAATTATATTTTTTTATTTTTGTGGATTGGTTCCTTTCGCATCCTTTCGGAACCTCTACCACTTGATGGTCCCGTAATGCGTTTATAACGAATTCCTCACCTAGTTTCAACTTCAAACTTCTTCCTCTTCCTTCTTCTTCCCATCCTCCGTCTCCTCCCACTCTTTCTTTTCTCCTCCTCCTACTTATCCAGTCGCTCCTTCTTTTCCTTCTCTTGCTTCTCCTCCACCACCTCTTTCTTCTACAAATTCTTCTCCTTCTCCTCCTTCTCCGCCCACTCCTTCTTTCCCCCTTCTCCTACTTCTCCTCTCACTCCCTCTTTTTCTCCTCCTACTTCTCCTCCACCACCTCTTTTTTCTCCTCCTTCACCTCCTTCACCTTATACTTCTCCTCCTCCCACTCCTCTTCTTCCTTCTGATTCTTCTCTTTCTTCTCCCACTTCACCCCCTTCTCCTCCTTCTTCTCCTTCTTTCCCTTCTCCTTCTTCTCCTTCTACTCCTCCAACTCCTCTACCACATCATTCTCCTTCTCCTCTTTCTCATTTTCTTCTCCTTCTGCTCTTCCTCCTCCTTCTTTCAACTCTCCTACTTCTCCATTTTTCCTCCTCTTTTTTTCAATTATTTATTTCTTCCTCCTTCTCTTCTCCTTCTGCATTTCTACTCTCTCTTCTTTTATTTCTTCAATTATTTTTCACCCCATTCTCCTCCTCATTATCCTTCTCTTGCATCTTCTTCTTTCTTTTTTTTCCTTTACAACTATCCCTTTTCTTTATTCTTTCTTTTTCTTCTTCATTTCGTGTTTCATCTCTCATCCTACATCTATTCACTTCTAGACAGTTATGTACACTTGCAGCCATCTGCCAGACTGTGACCTACTCTGATGCCAATCCAAGTGCTGTATTCTTGTACGACCGCCATTTCGGTTTGTATCAAACTCGTATCAGGCGACAAAATTTGAGTGCAAACCCGTTTCTGACGACTTGACGCAACTCGCATGTGCGTAATTGAAATGTACCTCAAACTGCAATGTTGTGTTGATACAAATTTGAGTCCAGTTCAAGAGCTGTTGTTCCGCTAGTGGGATGATAATCAGTTAACGTGCCTGCCTGCTGGTGCAGTCCATCCCAGAAGACATTATGGCAATATGGAAAAATGACTTCAGCTTGATCAATACTTATTCAAAGATTATAGATTTGGTCTCAAACACATTTATTATCAGTTACTCATTTATTGGACAATCCAACAATGATCACTGTTACAGTTTACAACTGGCGTCACCGCGCATTCTCTTTTTAATTTTTCAAAGTGGAAATTTGTGAATTGTGCTGATGGTGTTGATAATCTTGTAAACATAACCTCTTTTTAAATAATTACTCGCTTCGCTCGCCTTCTTCACCTAGCCAGGGGGCTTCGCTTCGCTCGCCTGCAAAACCTCTGTCAGTGTCAGCTGAGACAAACAGGCTCGCTTCGCTCGCCTGCAAATTCCGTTCAGTAGGGGTTTGAAATTTATTGAGCACAGCATTTCTACACCTAATCTTGACCTGTTTACCTAATTGCAACATTTTTCTGCCAATTTGTTCTAGAAAAATCTAAGAAAAACTCCGAAAATTCAAAAAAATATATAGTAAAACGCTAATATTAAGCGTAACCTTGGGAAGTATATTGGACATAGTCTGAAACTTGATTCAATATCTTCCAAATTAATTTATCTATAATCCCGCTGAACCATTCAATTTACAGTTAGGATTGGTCGTATCAAGGCGGAAGATATGCAACCCGCAACACATCTACAATTTTTAAAACCTGATTACGGGCGTAATCTTGAACGGATTGCAAAAATATTCTAACACAAAATATTCTAGACCTCATTTGAACCTGCTCATCAAATATCAACATTTTCTACCTATTGGTTCTCGAAAAAATGAGGAAAACGCCGAAAAACTAAAATATTTGGCGTATCCTTGAAAAGTTTTTAAAATCCTTTTTTAGCGCGCGTCTAAACGTCCAACTGAACAGGCCTGCCAAATTTGAACGCATTCGCTTCAGTGGATTTTCAGTTCTGGTGATGAATGAAACAGTCAGTGAATGAATCAGTCAGTCAGTCAGTGCCATTTCGCTTATATAGATATAGATGTATCAAATTTTGCGAAAAGACGTTTTGGACTTTGTTGTCTGTGTTTTAGCCGTTTATTGTAATCCATCTACAGAATAAATAAATAAATGAATTATAGAAAAGATTTGGAACTACAATTTCAGACCAAATTTTAAGTTTTGAATCAATATTGACCGAGCCGAGTCATTCTCCCATCTTCCCTGAATGTCTTCTTTTGCTTGATAGAATATTATACATTTCGAGCGTTTTACCACTGAGGTTAGAACCAGTTAACGGTTACGGTAGACCTAAATATCTGCCGGAGTGTTGTCCAAATTGTGATAGTGTGTTTCAAGGATTGTTTCAGATGTTTGCAAAATGGAAATTAGTGGAGATTGGTGTTGACTTGTTAGCAGGGAAGGCGTAGAATGTTCCTATTAGTACAAACGGATTCTACGCAAATTCTACTTCTACTTTCTAATCATTCTACTGCTTCACCTGTTATAGGTTATCAAGGGATGAGTTATTATGGGATGTACAGTACACAACTCCTTCTGTATTGAGTATTGGATATTGAACAAGCTATTTCAGAGTTGAAAAAGTGATACCGTAATGGGTAATGGTATAATCTGTGTGCTAGTAAATTCATCAAATAACCTAGGTAAAGTAGTAAAATATTCCTAAACAATGAATAATTGAAGATTACATTCTTTAATTGGAATTTAACGTGCGCACTGTTTAAAATATTATGTAGTGAGCACATAATGAGTACAGTATAATTGTACGGAGTTATGCAGAAAGGAACCAACCCACAATCAACTACTTTTGAGATATCGCTTACCAAAGTTGAAACTGCAATAATACCTCCCATTTTATTATCCAATAAGATATTCTGATTTTGGGAACGTATATGTGCTCTTAATATCATAAACTAGATATTTATATACAAAAAGCATTAATTTCCATTTTATGGCATTTATGTGGGCTGGTTCCTTTCTGCAAAAACAAATCCTACTTTATGTGTTATGCAGAAAGGAACCAACCCATATAATTGCCATGGGAACCAGACTAAAAATTTTGATTTTTCAGAGAAAACTAATCATACGAGGATAATTTCTTACTCATGGATTAATATTATAAAGAAAAAGTGTTCTGTCAAAATTTCCACCCCCATCCATCTTGCTACCCCTTTGCACCCCTCAAAGTTTCCATTTTTAAGGGTTTCTTACATTGAATGTATTTCAGCACTCATTGGAAATAAGAAATCAAACTTTCACTCATTTTTCAGTAAATCAAATTCTCTTCATTTTATGTCTCACCATTTCATTGTAGCTCCTGCGGTTCAAAAATTATATAAATGGAAGGATGGAGGATTTCTGCATAAAATTTTAATTATCTTCTGAATGAAAGTTTACAGGATGATTCTACTGAAATGTCTCTTATGAAACTTGTAGAACTTTTTAAAACCTACCTTTTTCAATGATTATTTGAAAATTTTTCACTGGAATTTAACGTCTCTTCAAAATTTTCTGTAATGTTCAATTTGCCGTGAATTCTTGCAACATGCGGCCAGCCTTAGACCAGCTGTCAAGCGTTTCCGAGATCGTGCTTTTCGTAGATATACGGACATATACTCACGTTAAATTCTAACAAAATAAATGTTTCTTTTATTTGTGAAGTAGGTTTATTAAAATTCTCTACATGTTTCATATTAGACATTCCCCAGTTTACTTTTATTAGCGAAAGAATGACATTCTTAGGCAGAAGTCTGTACCTATTTGGGCTTTCCATCATACTGCCATGCAAATAATTCCTGAACCACATGAGCTATAGTGAAATGGTGATGACATAAAAAAGTAAATTTAATTTTCTAAATAATGAGCAGAATCTTCATATCTTATCTTCAATGGTTGCTGAGATACATTCAATGAAAGAAATCCTTGCAAATGGAAACTATAAGGGTGTGTTGGGAGGGAAGCAAGACGGATAGGGGTGTGGAATTTTGGCAGAACACTTCTCTGTATGATAGTAATCAATGATTAGAATATAAGCTTCATATGATATTTTTCTCTGAAAATCTTACACTTTAGTCTGGTTCCTAATAATAAAATTTCTCATTCCACAGGATATGTGGGTTGGTTCCTTTCTGCATAACTCATAAAGTAGGATATTCTGTTTTGCAGAAAGGAACCAACCCACATAATTACCATAAGGGTTGATTCCAGTGATTTATTTTCATCCAAAACAGTTATCTAGGGGTTTATCAACCCAAATATTGAAAAATTATATTTTTTTATTTTTGTGGATTGGTTCCTTTCTGCATAACTACGTCCAATTAATATGATGTTAGCCATATTTTATTATAATTATTAATGGAACAAACGTTCATAGCTCATATCAATATTATGATAGAATTAACATAATACTAACCCAATTGATAGTTTTTAGCCCAATAATAACTCTCAGGCTGAGGCCGCACTGCCGTTGGGTGGAGCCTGGAGGGTGGAGGGTAGTTGATAAATCTATAAAACATACACACCATCCACAGTAATACATCGTATGAATGGTATGACGTCATACTGTTTTTTGAGGTTATGTTGTCCATATTTAAGAATTTCAAGATGGCGGCATAACATATACGATGTATTACTGTAGATGGTGTGTATGTTCTAAAGATTTACCAACTACCCTCCACCCTTCAAGCTCTACCCACCGGCAGTGCGGCCTCAGCCTCACGTCGTGAATTCACATCATAAAAGGAATACAATGCCAATATGATATTACTGTATTTTTAAAGCCAAGCTTGTGATTTTGTTTATAATTTATGCTTGTATTGTTCCAATTTTTGTCAATAAAAAAGAAATGCATCAAGAAATACTATCCTTGTTGAACATTTGAATTGCATTATTCCATTAAATCCAAATAAATCTTTAAACTAAATTGTAATTGTGTCGAAAATTCAATTCGTACTCCAATAACAACCCTCGACTCCCGTCTGTTTCAGGCGCCCAAGGCGTGCAAATCACCGCTCTACGCGTGCCTCCCTCAGTTCGCAACGGCTCATCATCGGTTCTACTAGACTGCGAGTACTCGCTACGCCCGGACGAGACCCAATCCGACTCGGGACTAGTCGTCAAGTGGTTCTTCAATGCGACACCCGCCCCGGTCTATCAGTGGATACGAGGCAATCGACCCCAGGAGTTGGGCGTGCTGAGGGGAAGACTCAAACTGGACCATAGGGCCAGTAGGCATCCAGCCACCATGCACAGGGCGTTGTACATCCTGAATCCCACCACGGATCTGTCAGGAGAATACAAGTGCGTTGTTTCAACGTTTGATGATGAGGACTTCATGATCAAAACTATGACTGTGTTTGGTGAGTATGACGAAATTACTTAATTAAATAACAAATTGTTTGTTTTCTGAGGTTCTTGAGCTCATAGACTTGTGCGTGAATGATAAGATGAATAATGATGATTAGAGATGACGACTACTAATTGAGTAGCCTAGATAATTAGGTGGTCATATTCCAAGAATAAGTTAAATGGCGACGATTGTGTAAATCTTACCCAAATCTCAGAAATAACGATCAAAAATCGAAAAATCGCTACCAAACACAAATTTATCACTTGTATTATTTTTTGTCAATTTTGTGATTTTTGATCGCTTTATGAGATTTGGGTAAGATTAACACAATCGTCGCCACTCAAATTTCTCTGAGAATCCTACTCTAGGAACTGGAACTGGATTCATTGAATTCCTCAGCTAATTTTACATAGGAATTGTTCATTTTAGAACCTTACTAAAGCCTCTAGAAAATTAGAAAAATTAATATTTCTTGAAAAATCTCAATTTTCCGCCATTGTTATCTCGGTAACAATGCGTTTTTGTGGGTTGGTCCCATGGAACATCGTGAAGTGAAATGAAGTAGTATTGACAATATTCATACAGTAATTATAGCTGAGTAATTATAGCTAACAGTTATCTATACATACGTAGGCCTACATTACGTTAGAGTAGGATAATTTGACTTGATGATAATGCTGAAACCTTGCTCAAGTTCAGGGTTCTAATGCGAAGGCCTTTAGAATGAGGTGTCTCTGAATTCGAAAATTCGACTAATAATTATTTCCGGCATTCTTTATCAAAGCCTGTAGGGGAGAGAACTCTCATCAATAATGCTATAAATGTTTAGGATACAGGAAAAATTTATTAATACTACCTATCCATTGCTGTACATTATTTTATCAACAATATTGAATAGATTATTCATTGGGATCTTCATAAAACTCTTCTCGAATAAATCGATGAGATTTCTACTTTTATGTTATAAAAATCCTTCTAATATTATATGAAACTCTGTTTGTAAGTGTCTGAATTTTTTCACCACATTCCTAAAGCTTATCACCTTAGAACATTAATACTATTACTACTCTTTGCTAGACCTAACAAAACTCGATCTGCGGAATAGCCCCTTAGAGTATTAATGGTTCAAGCTTATCACCCTATTCAAATCTCAAATTATAGGCTATCTGTATGACAAATGAATATTCTACTTCACTGTTGGAAAAATCATGACTGGAAGTTAACGAATTAATAATCTATCAATGTATATTTGCCAGCAAAAACCTCACACTATAAGTTGATGAATAACAGATTGCTGGAAGCCCTTACCTTTTCTCCTCTATTTTCATGTTATTATATTTTGCAATCGCTTTCCTCTCCAACGCAACCTAGCTAATTTATGAGCATAGCCGCTGCTCTGTGTGATGTCATTAGAGCCCACAACATCATATTTCCAAGTAATTACTTTCAGTTTATTTTGGTTCAATTAATAAGGCTTTGCATTTTTGGAGCTTCGCAGCGGCGTTGCCGTTATTTTCTAATTAGTTCTTGATTAAATAGCCGAGGCTTCGATTTTGTCAACGAAATTCATTTACTAAGCGTGGGGAGCGAAATGAGCATTTACATCACATATTTCAAATTCTCTCATCCAACACATTTTTCTTATTTTTCTTTTTCTTCCTTCTCCTTCCTTCCCTCTCTTGTTCCATTTCACTTTATTATCATTGTCACTGACTTATCATTTTCAATTAATTCACTGCAGTAGCCTACCTGTTTATTTTTCATCCTAGTACCCACATTGAAAAGTGAAAACATTGAATTGAAATAACTTTATCAACTGTTCAAGTCTATGTTATTCATTGCAGCTCAATAGGATGTTTATATATTAATTCGAGAAATTAGAAAAAGAGTAAAAACACAGACATCAGAGTCCAAAACGTCTTTTTCCTAAATTTTGGTATAAATATTTAAAATAGAAGTTATGTTTAAAAGATTGTCAAGCACTCATAGAATAGGTAAGAGATAGAATATTCAAATCAGTGTTGTCCAGTTTTTTTATTTATTTATTTATTTTGATTGAATCAGTTATTTGAGTAGGCAGAATGATAGCACTGATCACGACTTGGTAACAATAATGGTGTTCAAGAATGGGCTACTCACCAGGAAGTGGGCTAAGACCTGAAGAAAGTGTTAAAGATTAGATTAGATTAGATTTCTTTATTTTTATAGACAATAACAGAACATTCACACTTGGATTCTAGATTGCAATTAGATATTGTGAGTAATAACGCACAAGAGTAAGTAACCTCTATACAGGAATAAATGACTCTAGCTTAAAAGATAGTAATTATTCAACAGACACGGGTATACATGAACGCAGAGTTATAGAAATTATATATTCAGGAAAACTATATAGGCTACTTATTGGCAATCTTATCCATTACGATTGAATTATCTAATGAAAAAGCGAAGTTTGGACTGAAAGATGTCCATTCTTGGGAAAGAATAACAAAGGTATCCTTTCCATTAACAGAGGAAGACAGAGAGAATGAGAGGAAAGAGAAATATGAAGTTGAATAACTGGAGTAATCCAGGGAGGTAAACAGGAATGGACCGATAGGTGAAGTGTGAGAGTGAGAGAGAATGAGGATATGAAGAAGAAAAAGAAGAAGAAGAAGAAGAAGAAAAAATCAAAAGAAAAGGAAATAGAAGAAAAAGGAAGATTGGAAGAAGAAGAAAAAGAAGAAGAAGAAGAAAAGTGGAAGTAGTAAAAGAAGGAGAAGAAGAAGAAGAAGAAGAAGAAGAAGAAGAAGAAGAAAAAGAAAGATTGGAAGAGGAAGAATTGGAAGGTGAAAGAGATAGAAGGTTGATTAGAAGAGAAAAAATATAATGCGAAGAATTGGTTATAAAGTGGTAAGAGAAGAAGGAAGCATTTGAATGAAAGTGAGATGCAGCAATGAAAAAAGTAAGAGAAGGATTGAAAGGACAATAATAATCCTAAGAAAATATAAGGATCTGAAAGCAAAAAACGTAAAAATAATCTTTGAAGAAATATGTTGGAGAAAACGAATGAGCAAAATTTAACAGGTGATAGAGGGGATGAGAAAAGCAATAAAAAATAGATTTTAAATTCAGATTGAAGCTATGGAAGAGCTTGAGTTGAAGAAAGTAGGGAAAAATGGATATTAAAAGACTTATTCGAAAAATAGAGGGAAATTTAAGAAAAGAGGAGTAGGCTAGTATAGTCAGATTGAAGAAAACCATAGAAACATGGGAAATGAAAGAGCGAAACGTAGGAAATGAGAGAAAGAAAGGACGGAAAATGCAACACGCGGCAGCGGCAAGAATAAAAGGTCCCAAACGGCGAGGGTCGTTGGGGGGGAGGCTAAGTAATAAATAATAATGCCCCCTTGTTGTAGAAATGGTTGGGAGGGGGAAGGCAGACTGTTTTAAAACTCCCTTTCTGTGCATAAACGAGGATTTATAGAATTGCATTGGGCCTGCCTGCTGCTCCCACCACTGTGTATTATGTGAACTCCTCCATTGCTATGAACTCTTCTGTTTCTGCTCAGTCTCTCAATAATAATGTATTTCTTCTCCCTTATTCTCCTTCCATTTTTTCTCTTCTTCTTATTATACTTCTTTTTCATCGTTTCCTCTCTTCTCTTTTCTCTTTGTTTTTATTGCCCTGATTCTTTGTATCATCTTCTTCTACTCCATTTTCCACCTTATTTGTTCTCCCACTTATGGTATTTAATTTACAAATTTACTTTCCTTCCATTCATTTCACTCGGTTTTCTTGATAAAAATCTCATTCGAATTTCTGACTCAAATCTTTGCATTTTTCTTACTGTCAATCTTGTATTTGTCTCATTTTATTCATTTATTTCTATCATTTAGCTGTTGTTTCCTATTTACTAATAATTTTCACAAGTGTTGACCAATCTTTCTCAATTACACGAACTTATAACAATTTTTTCTTTTTTGCTCTCAATTCAGCACCTCCTTATCTATTCCGTGCACTCGAGTTCCATTTTTCTATTTCCTGATTCATCAATCTTTTTTCTCTCCTTCGATTTCTTTCCCCGTTATTTCGATTACTTAAATTCGCCCACTTTATCATATTCTAGTGCACCTTTCTCCATTTCCTTTTCTCCTTTCCTTTCTCCATCGGTTTTTTCCCCTCCCACTTATTCCGCAGTATCAACCGTGGAGGGAGCTATTGTAGAAGACAAAGCATAATAATTCAGATATAACAGAGGGGCGAATAATTTTATACCCTCCTCCTATTATTGTGGTTTTTACATTGAATTCAATTGCTCTCCGTTCTGCTTGCTAAGCCTCCTCTTCCCCTTGTTCTACTTTCTTCTTCTTCTTCTTCTTCTTCTTCTTCTTCTTCTTCTTCTTCTTCTTCTTCTTCTTCTTCTTTTTCTTCTTCTACCTCTTCTTCTTTTCGAGTAACTCTTGTTCTTCATCTTTCTGTTCTTATTCTTCTCCTACTATCTGCTTGTTCTCGATTCAAATCCCTTCTGTTCTCCCCCTTGCAGCTTTCGGATTTCTAAGTCACGTATTAACTTTCTGATGTATGACGTACAATGCAGACTACCCTGATAACACTGGGGTGAACCGAAAATTGAACTTGATGTTCACGGAGTTTGATATTATTAATTTCATGGTTTGACTAGTGGAGGGAAGCAAACAACTATTGTATCAAGAAAAATAATGTTTGTAAATTCATCATATGAATGAGTCAATGCGTGAGCCTGAGGAATTATTGGGACTGTATATATACTAAGTTATATGGTATATAATACTATATGTATGTATAATAATATTGTAGCCTATAGCCTACAGAGAAAAAATGCATGTAATAATAACAATACCTTTATTCGCAAAAATTTGAAGTCACTTCTCACCTCCCCTAACGTCTCAATCAATAATAATTGATAATTATTGATTTATCCAACACTCAAACTAATTGAAGAATCATGAATTCAAGACAAAATCATGAAGATCATTCTGGGTTCAATATATCTATCAACTTTCGTATGTTGAACAACAAATTTTCTTGTCATTTCTTTCAATTTCAGGAATCAGCACAGGTTCACCGTTTCTTCTCAAAAATATCACAATCTCTGCAGCCAAGAGTCCAGATTAACTGTTATAAGTTAAGGCATACCAAGGAAACGCTGAGGAATTTCATGAATTCGGGCAAGCGAGATTTCTCCTTCATAGAGTGGGAGTGAGAGTGAAGAAAAGCTTAGAAGAAGAAGAATCAACTAGGACGATGAGCAAAATGTTGAAAAGCAAGAAGAATGAGAAGTAGGAGGAGGAGGAAAGAGAGGAAGAAGAAGGAGAAGAAGAAGAAGAAGAAGAAAAGAAGAAGAAAAAGAAGATTTCGTAGAAGAAGAGAAGAAGAAGAAAAAGAAGGAGAGAAGAAGAAGAAGAGAAGAAAAGAGAAGAAGAAGAAGAAGAAGAAGAAGAAGAAGAAGAAGAAGAAGAAGAAGAAGTAGAAGAAGAAGAAGAAGAAGAAGAAGAAGAAGAAGAAGAAGAAGAAGAAGAAGAAGAAGAAGAAGAAGAAGAAGAAGAAGAAGAAGAAGAAGAAGAAGAAGAAGAAGAAGAAGAAGAAGAAGATGATGTTGATGATTTTGATGATGATGATGATGATGAATAAAAATAAGTGAGGAAAAAATCAAGAAGACGAAAATCATGGGAAAGAAACGGGTGAAGAAAACGAAGCAAGAAAACGAAAAAAGAGAAAGAAGAAGAAGAAGTAGAAGAAGAAGAAAAAATAGAAAAAGTAGTGATAGTATAGTTGGCAAAGACCCTCAGCAAAGTTTCTAGCGAGGTGCTAAGGCATAGGGGTGGGTCGCAGGCTAACAAATTTGTAGGGCTGATACTATTATACACAGAAGGGTTGCTGGGGCAATTTGATGGAAAGGAATTTCATATAAGAGAATTGAACAGTGCACAACACAGACCCCGCTGCAACAGTGCCAAACAGCATACACGAGGCAGCCCGAATATTAAACTCCCTCCCAATATCGGCTAATAACGTTCGACTCTCCTGCACGGCTCACATTATTTCACTGTGGGAGGTCGTTGATCGTTGACGTAACAAGATTAATTTCAACTAGTTGATCAACGAGAAGGAACTTTCAGCGAAGGATCAGAAGGCTAAGATACAAGCCCATCAGCAAGTTTTCAAATTTATATTATATCAATGGCGGCTCCACGGAACAGGTGGTGCTGTACAGTAAAATATACGAGCACTTCGCCTGTTTCGTGGGCACGAGTCGCCAGTAAATTTATAAAATTCTACGTCTTCACTATATTTCAAAGCGTTAATCAAGTAGCCCATAAATAGAAAATGTCCAAAGGCAGTCTGTCGAGAAAAGTGGTCGATTATTCTAGCTGATATTTTTAATTTTTTAAATTTAATTTTTAATTTTTAATTCAAGATACCTATTATACGAGTATGTCTGGGCTTTGAAAATCAACATCAAGTTCCATATTAGTGCCCAAATTCACATGGAGCTATGGAATAAGGACTCTGATACGTGTGTTTTTTTTTATATATAATAGAGAAAAATAGTTGAGAAAAGTGAAATCAAATTTTTTTTTAATCACAAAATTTATTCATAAAACCATACTTGAGTTTTAATGCTAAGGTCATCATAATCAGTGTAAAACATGCATTAGTGATGCCCTGAGCATTGAAACTCAAGTACTGTTTTTTGAATAAAATTCGGGGATCTGGCAAAATGTGTTTCCACTTACCTAAATAATCATGGATAAGTTTCACAATATCTCTAATAAAAGTGTAAAAATTGTTGAATCTTTGATCAGAATAAACCCGTTATTGAATCAACTACTTCGTTAAATCTTGTCAACTATACGCATGTGTGCACGTGTGCGGGTGTGCGTGGGTGACTGACTCCCTAATCTGGATTTGACGCGGTAAGCTTGCTTCTGATCCACCCCACCCACCATATACTCCCATAACCATAATCATATCTTGATGTCTATTATCAGTAGTCGACTGAATTAACTTACTTGCTTTGAATTTCGTTAAATCCCCCCATCCCACCCATACGCCACATGTGTGAGCACTTGATTATGTTGCTAAAATGCGGTTTGTTAGACCCCTTTGTGGGGAATGCATTCTATTAGATTAGATGTAGAAGTATTTGCTGTGAGCTTGTACAATTTTGTTCAGTTTAGGTTGAGCCATCAGCAATGGAAGTGATTTAATTGAGTGAGTGTGAATGAAATGAAAATTGAAAATTCAAATTACATAAGCCTGAAAGTCTGGCATTTGTCAATTAAGGTATTCAGGATTAATAAAGTTTACAGAATATTTGAAAAAATTATGATGTTCACTATACTTAAGCTTTTTCATATCCTTGATTCAATTCTTAGCAGGCTATAATTCCAACAACACAGTACTCTTATTTAATAACATTTATTCATTTCACTCCTCTCTTGAATACAGTGTGAAGTGTTATATAAGCCTATTCAAATAATCATGAAATCAATATTGTTGACATAATTTTCTTAATCAATACATTTACGACATCGGATGGGATGATGAAATTGAGGAATAATCTATCAGTTGTCTCGAATCATTTCGCAATGATCTATGATAATTATACTGGTATTATTCAGCACAAGTTCATTCATCTATGAAAACCAATTATAAATTGTTAGATCTGAGAAATATTGTGCAATCTTCGTGTTTTGGAGAATGACACAATAATAGGAACACTCATATTAATTGGCTATTTCTTCAACTGTGCTAGTAGGTAGTAGGCGCACGACATGGAAAGTGTATCGATTTTACTGAGTTGAGGTGTCGGCTGCTTCACAAGGTCAAGTCCGCGGGGTAGATGACCTTGCTATTTCGGAACTCCAAACTCTTGCGAAATAGTGAATTCAAGTAGAACGAACTATATTAAATTTATCAAATTCTCATGTATACAAAATTATGGAGATTTTCGAGAATCATACATTATCAGACTGGGACTACAATTATAGAGCTGATTATTCCTAATAAAAAGATCTGATTTATTATAATTTATTTTCAAGACTTTTGGAGACTCAATAAAACTTTATTATAAGATGAAAACCTAAAAAAAATTTGCAACTCTCACGTGTATCTAGTGAAAAGCAATACTTCGGAAATTGAGAAAAAAGTAATGGGAAGAATAATTTCCAGTGGCGTTGTGATAGTTGATGTGCAACTTCCAGTATTGACCTTCAACCATATCAAATTCTAGTTTCTGAAAAAAAGATTCAACTTCGAGTCACTAGTAGGGTCAACTTCAAACGTTAAAGCCGTACTCAAAAATGCCTTTTTGAGTCATATTTTTGAATCCTGATTCGGAGAACATTTTCATCAGGCTAAACATAAAATAAATAAGTAGTGAGAAAAATTGTTAGTGATTAGATTAGAAGCAATAATATTCTACAATAAGAACATAAAAGTTCAACTTCATAATACATTGAAATGAAAAAGTTTTTAAATTTGTAGTATAACAATTTTTTTAAAGTTGATAACAATCACATTACACTTCATGAGAATTTAATATTGTTCTGTTATTACAATGATCTTATCAGAGCTTGATGGATGAGCAATAAACTACAACCACTGTTTGTAATCCTATCTGTCAATTCGGAACCCCAATAACGTGTGAGCTGGTGGTACGGCCACCCTTATTTGAAGAAATGATAAGAATTACAATGCGACCGAGGGGTGGGAGTGTGTAGTACAAAACATTATGAACAGCTTTCCCTGCATTGTGGTAGTGGGGTCCAATATTTTGTACTTACATTTCTGACTCCCTCAGTAACTCTACCTCTTTTATTCTTTCTTCTCCCTCTATTGCTTCTTTTTCCTTCTATTCTATTTTTCTCTTCCACCTCCTTTATTTTTCTTCCCTAATTTTTTCTCCTCTCACTTTATATTGTCTTTCACATTCTCTCTTTTCTCGCCTACTCCTTTTCCCTTATTTATTTTTTAATTATTTTTCTTCCTGTATTTTCTATTATATTTTAACTTGTTTCCTAACTCATATTCAATACTTTCTTTTATTCCCTTTACATCATTTTTCCCGTCTTTTGTATTCTATTCGACCTTATTTTCTGATTCTTATTCTATTATTTCTTCTCTTCTCCTTCATTTTAGTCTTCCCTCTATTCCAACTTTCCATCAAACTCACATTTTTCTCAATTCGATATATTTAATTATTTCTGGTAAACTAAATGAATAATCGAATACACATTTTCAAAAAACTTTATTATTCAACAGACATGTTTCGGGACTCAGCCCATTATCAATTTGAATAAAATAATATTGAAATAAGTATACAAAATTAAAATAAAAGTCTATCTTCATTTCTAATTATTTCTATCCTCATTTTTTTCTGTAGTGCCAGAGACAATGTACAGAGTACGTAATAGTACGTAGTCTTAGGAAGTACTGTTACTCAGTCGTCTTTATTTTGCTCTCGATCCTCTGTCACTCTCTTCTCTTTTCTATAACATTTCTTTGCTCTCTTTTCCACTCTCATTCTCAGCCTTTTCATCTGTCTTTCAACTTTACTCCCCCCTTTCCATTTCCTTGCAATTCCGATTCTCCACCCAGCCCTTTCTTATTGTGATGTTGTGTTGATTACAAATTCCTCCCTCGAGATTCATCCACCCCTCTTCAACAATCACTTTCGTTCGCTTCTTTATCACCTTAATCTTCCGCATGATTTCCTCAGCGCCATATCGGGGTTAGCTTCTATTCAATATATTCTCATTTCCTTGTCTCACAAGTCTTATTGTGGTATCTGAGAGAGTTTCTATTCTTGTGTGACGATTCATAGGAAATATTTATAAAGGAAATAACGCACACTCATATCAATACTCTGTAGCCTACACCAAGTGTTTGGAACTAATTCAATTATCTAATAATAAAATTGAGTGAAGTTGTCCACAACTCCCAAAATTATTTATATTTACAATTATTGTAAATATGATTTTTGAAAGTTTTCACGAAAAACTAGGCCACAATATTTCCTAAATCATGGAGATGAACACAATACAATTGAAGAAAAGTAGTTTATGCAGAATAATAATTATAACATTCAAGATATTCAATTTTCTCCAAAAATTATCGTAAATTATTGAATCAAATTTTTTAGATTATAGATGTTTGATGTTCAAGAGGATTATGAGCTCTCCTACCTTCATCTAACTTCGACACAGTATCTTCATAACCATCTACCATTTCTCTAGAATGATAGTAGGTATCTTGAACTAATGATCTCTTTTCCAGAAAGTATTTCCACGTAGAGAAGCATATGAGTTCACGTGATTATGAGTTGTGGACAACGTTTCCCAATTTTTTAATAACTTTTCCAATCTGCTATTCCATTCGTATTGATTATACTGTAAAGAGGCTGACGATAATTGGATTGAAATCAAGTGGGATGATGAATGGTTAAATGGAACTCATTTCAAGGGAAAAATTCATAGATCCTTGCAATGGTTTTGAATAGCGCTTTTATGAATTATAGTATGAATTTGATATAAATTTGCAAGGAACAATACAATAGTTACTAGATCAATTACTAACATTTTTTTATGTATTTTCTGATACTTCGTACGATCATTCACAATTATTCATGGGAAATAATACACAATCATGACTAAAGTCTACAATCAAAATGCGCACAACTCATAGAGCAAATTTGTATGCTTTGATCGTTCTATAACTCTAAAAGATATTTCTCAAGATCTCTCAATCCAAAATACCATTAACTCCATACCATACATGTAACTCCAATTCTATACTCACATTGTTATCCCTCAATAACAAAATTCCCGTGAAACACGATCCATGAACAAGTGTCATCTTTCGTTATTCCGTTTCGCTGGCAAAATACGAAAGAAGCCGCTCTACTCCACAAACAAACCTCGACCACACTTTTCCCATTTCCATTAATGTTGGTCACACTGATTTCCCATTTTTCTTCCCTCTCCCACCTTATAGTTTGTCCAAGCGAAGTAGACATTCGAGCAAGATGGAAAAATGATTCTAGCTCCATCAATATTGGTTCAAAAATGATAAATTTGGTCTCAAATTGTAGGAAATATTCTGATCTACAATTTGAAACAAATTTATAATTTTTGAACCAATATTGACAGAGCTGGAGTCATTTTCCATCTTGCTAGAATGTCTTCTTTGCTTGGACAGACTATACAATATCTTCGTGAAATATCTCTCGTTCCCTCTTTTTCTCGCAATCTTTTTACAGATCTCCTATCTCTCTTCAACATCCTCCTGTGCTTCTGGGATGGATTTACAGGCACGTGGGATTCGAATCTGGATGCCACTGCTTCACGTCTCCTCTCTCTCATCCCACGGGTGCTGACATATGTTACCTTAATGTCTTATATTTTCTTATCCTCATGCCCAGGGGAGCCCCCCCATCCGCCCCCCACATGTAATACTATCGTTTTATAACTGACAAGGGTTTTACTCGGCGGCGGCGGCGGAGAGCACATTGATTTCTGCCCCTTGTGGCACTTTCACTGAATTTCCGATTTTCCACTTTTTTATACAGATGGTTCCCATAGAACATCACTAGTAAACCCAACCGAACATGGATAATGTTTTAAAAGTGGGCATCACTATCGTTCTGTGAAGAGGTCGTGAGTATGGACATCGGTGACCCAAAAACGATTTTATTGTAACACTCATCGTAGATCATTGAAATAATTCAAATGAAAGTACCCTTTTCAAAATATTCTTATTTTTATTTTATCACTCATCGTAGATTTAGTTGACTCAGTATATACGAGTACTTGGCCTATGCACTCATGTAGGCTATTAAAAAAAGACACATTTTGCCGTAAATCTTGACTGCCTGAATATCATAGTAATCGATGTCCTTCTTCACAGCTTACGGTATTCCAATATTTTTTCCATGTTACCAAAGATTGTAGCATGGAGACTCTTCTATGGAAATTCACATCAATGCAATCAATGTATTTGAAAGAATATATCTAGCGGTAAATTAAGAGATAAATTGTGACACCACAATTGTGCAATTGTGAGTGATAAGAGCTTAAAGCTAAAAGCTTGGCTTATTCATTAATTGTAAAATAAATGTAATACATCTAACAGTTTACGAATCATGAAATTCTGAATTTTTGTTCGAATACATAATGTTAATATAGCAAACGCAATCAAATAGCGCCAGCAAAAATTGATTGAAAGTAGAAGACATTGATATTTCTCATGAGAATAGAGTTATAAACCAGATCCATGAAAAGATTGAAGAGAGACTATGCAAAAAGATTGTAATGCTCTAGGATAGAGCGATATGATTTACTGAATTCCAACATAGGAAAAACAATCACACAACACCAAGAATTTGATTGTGAGTAGAAGAGATATTAACTATTTAAAAAGAATAGTGATGTATACCAGATAAATCATGTGAAGATTAAACAGAGACAAGACTACGAAAATAATTTTCATTGTTTTAAGACAGAGCGATATAATATACTAGAGATATTCGGCTTATCAATACACTATTAAATAAGGTGTCCGTGGCACTTCCTTCTGAACATTCAGTAGGCCTACTAACCATGTTTACAGGAAAATTGAAATCGATACTGTAGAAGCGAGTGGGAATATGAGCCTATCCAACGATGCTCTCAATACGACAAGCATCATCATCATCAATCTGCATTAGTGGCTCCCCAGGCGACGATAAACACCGACACAGACTTCTGAATCACACTCTCTTCTTCCCATTTGAAAATGTGTTTACAACCTAGCAACCTGGAATGGTTACAAAGAAGTCTACTTAAGTTATTGGCTCAAGCAGGAGAGAATTGGATCTTCACTTATGGGAATAGGAATTGAATGCAATGTTAGCAATACAATAATTATTCTTGTACCAAATGGGTTCTACTGGGCGTTCTATAATAGCTTTCCAATTGTTGCTCAATGTTGTTAATTGTTGGAGCATGTTTAATGGAAAATAAGAAAGAGGTAGAACTATAGTACGGTGAACTATTACAAGAAAGAGGTGGAATGATAGTATCACACTCATCATATATGTGTCCACTGCACTGGCGGCTTGTGTCCACGAAAAAGGTGAAGTGCTGTACCGTAAAAGATACGAGCACTTCACCTGTGTACGAGCGGCTAGTGGTGTCCAGTTATTCCTATTTATTGACCTTATTGTAATGAGATAATTATTGATACAGGGGAATTTGAAATTATATTGAGAATATATTGTTTCAAAAGAACTATAATACAGTATTTGGATAAAATAACTTCTTTTTAGAATGGAACTCTAATCAAAAGCGATTTTTATAATGATTTTCAAAATGGACTGTATTTATTGCACAAGATTAAACTTCATTAATCGCGAATTATCAAACTCTACATTCTCGCATTTTCCAGCAGATCATCCGCTTGCATCAGTGACCATCAATTGCATTCAATATAATTTTTGAATAAGCAGTACTCTGTGACGATCAATTGCATCCAACTCCTATGACATATTATGGAAATAAGCAATCTTCCCATTTTTGTGAAGCTTCTCTGTCCCGTATTTGAAATCGTTGAATACTAACTTGGCAATCGATTTAGTGTCAATTCCTATGGCATTAAAAGGAATAATCTGTGACCAATCTTCCCATTTTTGGTAAGCATCTTTGTCGTGTATTTTGAAGTCGATGAATACTAACTCAGCAATCGATTTAGTGGCTTCAACTTTTCCCATTTCTCCCACGGCAAGCGACGCATCTGGAACTTTTGCCCCGGAACAGATTCAATGTACGGTAGAGGATGAACTTCAAAACATTTGCTCAAACTGCTCTTGACAGATCACAAATAAAACATATTCGTTTCCAACTTTGTGTGATGCTTTGCTGTACCCTGCTTCCTCGGAATCGTGAAGCAGAAATTCACGAATAAAACATGAACCATTAGGAGCAATTTTGTTGAATGTCAGGCTGAATCCTACCATCAGCACGAATTTGGGCAGCGAAAATTCAGAAGTGAGTTTCCAGACCTCTTTCATTATCAAATCACAAACCTCTATTTACTCAAAAACTCTTTTGTTTGCAAGTTGATAGATCTAAAGTTTGCAAATCATGTTCTAGACACTTCCAAGTAGATATGAAGATTCTAAATTGATAATAGTTTTCAAATGGATTACTATTTCGCAAATCATGTTCTTGAGACTTACAAATGAAATTGGATTTCAAATTTTCAACGGAGGATGTCAATTGAAATTCAATTTTGAATGATCTTTTATTTTGAATTATCTTTATACATTATTGACTTCATACATGTTCTTATTTCTGAATTTACTACACATGGTAGTGTGTTTCCATTTCTTTCCATCTTGAAACATATTATTCATAAATTTTACGTATCAACTGCCTTTCGTGTATGATGATTAGTTTGTTGACTATGTCAAAAATAAAAAAATACAAGGAACAGAGAGTATCTTGGATATTGGTTATTTATATCAACAAAATAATTGAAATGAATGAGATTTCATTCATCTTGTGAAACAAATGATCCACTATCACACCAAGATCCTCCAACCACACATTGTTCCTCACATTTTAGAACGAGCCGAAGAAGGTACCCTACGGTTTCCAGTCGATATTTCCCTCACCATCATCATCAGCCAGCCCACTGTTCATTCTGCACACACACATGACTCTTTACGCCTCGATTTGCACGCGTTGGCTGTAATTTGAATAATATTTGCACTGTGCATCCACACATCTGCGATAACTGGCAACTGCACGGCCCAACTCACACCAACTCCTCACACACTCACATGTACACACAACACATACACATGATCACACGAACACACGACACATCCTCACATAGACTCACACATAAATGATACATATTCACATAGACTCACACATAATACATACTCACATAGACTTACTCATAATACAATCTCGAATGACACACATGAACTCACGCGCATACACACGCACGCGCGCTAGCTGTTTACACAGATTATCGGCGATGGTGAAACGTGTTGACTCATTGAAAACAAGTAATTATCCTTGGTTTCTGAGCCAAACCGCGATTCCCGCTTCAAGAAACGGCAGATTGTAATCGCCAGCTGGCTCTGTAGAGCGCAAGTGAACTGCTCTACGGTTCTAGTTGGTGGATCGGCGCCTATAATTGCTGGTCAGGCCAATTCGCACCCGATTTCATCGTCATATTTGACGGGATCCAATCAAACCGTTCTCGTTACTCTCCCTCTTATCGTTAGTCCGTTGCTCCAACTCTTCTCTCTCACTCTCTCGCTTTGTTTCTATGTCTACCTGTTTCTAGTACTTCTTGATTTACTATCAAGTTTCGCTGTTGTCCTTCTGTTTCCCCGACCATCTTTTTATTCTTTGCTGTGTACAACTTTGTTCTTGTACTTTTCCATTATCTCTTTATCGCATTTCATATTCTACACATAGTTTCAAAGTTTCACTATTGCTTCAGCTTATTCAATCTTTCTGTATCCTGAAATCACGCTACTCCCAATCAAAATATTGTGATTCTTTTGAGATTCCTTGCACCTGAACCCCTCCATTCTTCTTCTCACGTTTCTTTCTATTCTTCAATTAGCCGTTTACTATTTTCTCTATGACTTTTTATTTATATGTTAAATTCTATATAATGATATTGTTCCTCCAGCTCAGGATACATTCTAAAATACTTTATCAATCTTAATTTTTTCTAAATTTCTTGAGGGAGGGAAACGTCAGTTAACCTGTCAATTATTCTATTCTTTTCTTCTCTTTTTTCAGATCTTTTCCTCTTTTCATCTTTAACCTCATAACAATCCCTCTTTGAACCTCCATCATACACTCTCTCCCCTCACTTTTCTCTCTTCCTCCTTCATCCTCTATCATCTCTTTATTCTCTATCTCCAACTCTTATTTCTCACCCTTATTCTCCCCTCCTATGACCCCCACTTGCCTCTCTTTCCCTTCTCTCATCTGTCCTTTTCTTCATATTCTCTTTCTTATCTTTTCTCCCCTCTTCCCACTTCATCCTGTTATTCCTCTCTCACTCCACCACTTCATTCATTTTCTTTCTCTCTCTTGTTCATTCCGTCTCTCTCACTTAGCGGGATTTGCCTACGCCATTTTGCTCCAGCCATGCAGTTGCCATTTCCTTCGCTAATTGCGACCATCTCGTTACTCGGACCATCGAGCTCGATACTCGACTATACTGCGATTCTCGATAATCGAGGCTGGCTGAGTGGCGCTAAATTTAAATGCTGCCTAAATGAACACGCTCGCTCCAAATACGCTTCCAGTCCTGGTTGATGGTTTTAGGGGTTACTGATCTATTCTGGAATCTGGATGTTGGTATGAGAGAGACTCATAGAGACTTTCATGCGAGAAAATAAAATGTTTATGATTCAATATTAGCTATTATGAAATTACTAATATACATGGAGTTATATCTGTATCATGGCTTTTAAATCTATAAAAGCTCTTATCTGTATCAGAACTATGATTTGTTCAAAAAATTCAAATAAGTTTTTGGGGTTTGACAACATATGAAGTGAAGTGATTATCACGGTGATCGTGAAATGATCTATTACCCACTGACGGCTCTTGCCCGCTAAACAGGTGAAGTGCTCGTATCTTTCACTGTTCAGCACTTCACCTGTTTCGTGGGCACGAGCCGCCAGTGCTACTACTTCGGCTACAATAACTAGGGCTGAGGGGTTGCTGTTCTATTGTGATTTTTAATGCTAGCAGAAATTTTCTAGGATAGAACTCACGAAACACTGTCAACAAATCAGAGAAAAGCAGACTGGGCATGAAAGCGTGTCCAAGTCAATTCTGAAACATTACCCGTTAACTGCTGCCATCTACTAGTTGAATAACAAAACTTTCCGAACCGATGCCATTGGTCAATCAGAGCGTAGGCGGAACTTAGAGGCGTGTCCAATTGGAGTGGAAGCAAGTCACCCTATTGCTAGTGCCATCTGCTGGGTGAATTCGGAACTATTGTGTATGTTTATTTTCAATAAAGTTGGGGGAAACCAGTGGAAACGATTACAATCTTCAATTTATTGTTATCAAGTTTGCGATTTCTTGTTAAAACATGGATATTTTCAGTGATATGCAATATCTATGATGATTCTCAACAAAATTTCTGTGAAAAATTTATTACTGCCTACCTTTTGTGTTTCAAACGAACCAATAAGAATAAATCCTTCAATAATAGAAAAATAAATAATTTATAACTTGCTGAAGAATGTTTTGTTTATTAATAGGCCTTTTTTAGTATATCAATTTCCAACTTTCATGTAACAACATTAATATCCAAGCATTGATTTCAAGTGCTTTTGATGATGGTCAGTGGAATAGGGTACAATATGACAGTTTTCCTCAAGGTAGATAGCCTTTGGTTATTTTTTATTAATTCCTGTACGCCTTATCACGTATTAAGTATCTGAATACGTTCCAATTCATGAAAATACGGAACAATACATTGGAGTACATTATAATAAGCATGTCTCAGTGGCAGCTCCGTCTAATTTAGAATATTTTCATTTTATTCAAATTCCATTGTGTGTTTCTATTCGGGAGATAATTGATTTAATTATCAATTATTATTCCAGTTCCAGAAAGGCGACTGGAGATGATACAGAGGAAGCCGAGCATAGACAGTGTCAACGTGACATGTTTAGCGGAAGGAGTCTCGCCAGAGCCACGCCTATCTTTGTACATAGAAAGGGATAAGGGCCATCGGTGAGTCACTTCTCTTAATGAACAATTCACTCCTTGATTTCGTATCACTTTAAAATTTGTATTCTCGTGTCAAGCATCTACGTGGTTTTGTTGTATCTTTCACGAAAGATGATTTGAATCATTATGATAGATTCCCACAGTGACGAGCATCTACGATATTCTGTTGTATCTATTACCTAAGGTTATTTGAATCATTATGATAAATTTTTTATTATATTTTTCTCTACTTAATTCCATTCTTTTATTACTTATTCTATGCTTTTTTGGAAAAAAGAAGAAAAGAAGAAGGATTTACTAATCATACGAGTGTAACACTTATCGAAAAAAAGTGCATTCAGCTTCATTAATGCCTCTACTTTTCAAATTTTACTTCAAGATTGTCGTCTTCCTTAGAGGATCACTTGCCTGTTCCAACTAAAAAGCTCCTCTGTGACCATCTTCTACAGATCTACGCATTCTGCCCACATTTCCACTTTCTGACAAACTGAATGATACAATACTTTTCTTTTGAATAAAATTTGATTTTATAAATAAAATACAGAAAAAACACTGGCGGCTCGTACCCACGAAACAGGTGAAGCGCCCGTATCTCCAAATGTACAGCACTTTACCTGTTTCGTAGCCACGAGCTGCCAGTAAGAAAAAAATACATTATAACTCAATTCATTTTATACAGATAGTACATAACTTCTCACATAGACTACTATATTGGTCTGTAAGGAGGGAAAAATTTCAATCCAATTTTAACTTGTGAATAAAAAATATTTTTATTGAAAGAATCCTGTAGAATAGGCTACCCATAGATAATTTATATTATAATTCCATCAGTATAATCTGTCCAAGCAAGAAGACCCTATGGCAAGATGGGAAAATGACTCAAGATCGGTTAATTCTGTTTCAAAAATGAACAATTTGATCTCAAATTGTAGGAGACGATTTGATCTAAAATAATTGTAGGAAACAATTTGATCTGCAATTAAGACCAAATTTCATAATTATTGAGCAGATATTTACCAAGCTGGAGTCATTTTCCCATCTTGGCAGAGAGTCTTCTTTGCTTGGGCTGACTATAGGAGTATCACTATTGGTCCATATGTGTGAGGAAAGCATTCTCTTCTAAATTCAAATTGAAAATAGAAAGTCCTGTAGAATACCTACTGATTGATAATCCATATCATCTGATACTATCTCACATCAAATATTACTGATGGTGATATAAATTGAAAAACAGAATGTCACTTTCAACTTCTTAAATGTTTTCCTCAATAGATGAAAATCAAGAGAGAACCGTCAACAGTAGTGGCGTTTTTATAGCCTATAGTAGAGTGCCCGTATTTCATCTAACATGATTTCACTATTATTCTGTGTTATTTACTTAATTATTGCATTACTTTCTTTATTCAATTTATTACTTAATTATTATTGTGTTATTCTCTGTGTTATTTAGAGTGCCCGTTCCCGGCGTGAAAGTGGTGACGACAGTGCGAGCGGCGTCCACGTTCGACGTGGCGGCGCATACGCTGATAGCGGATGACACGCTCGAAACGCCCACTGTGTTCAGCTGCGAAATGAAAATACCCAACGCCGACTATGTGCGCAGAAAAAACGTCGTCTATTATCCAGGTACAACACAATGCTGCTATTGTGATATTACTGCTATTGTTTTGAAATACAATAATAATTATCCATATTGTGTAGTCAGTGAAAATAATAATGTAATACATAATAAAAAAGTACATAATTATACATAATATTTTTCGTTATACATAATAGAAATAATAATAATGTGTGTAGTCTGGAGAAAGCAGAGATGAGATTGACTTGATAAAATATGTAACTTACTCACATGAATAACTTAATTCTTACATAATCACTGACCTTATAAATTCTAAATAAATTTTAGTAATTCAGACTAGAAGAAAGACCGGGCATATGACAATATAATAGACGAAACGATCATGAGGTAGTGTGCAGAATATTATTCTTTCCAGTACTGAGGTAGCCTATCTTTAGTCTGGAGATTTTCATTTTAGAATGTCTTCATGATGCATAATATGAATTTATAATATTCAAATGAAGAACGCTGAAGATCAGTTTGATTTTCTGGTCATATTGTGATAAAATTGACATTATTATTGTAATCAGAGTGTAATGATTATCACCAATTTTCTCAAAATACAGAATACTTTTGCTTTCTTGATTCAACTGATATTCACAGGCGGCTCGTGCCCACGAAACAGGTGAAGTGCCCGTATCTTCTACTGTACAGCACTTCACCTGTTTCGTGGGCAAGCCGCCAGTGGTGATATTATGTAATAACTTATCTGTCAACTGATTTTCATTATAACTCTCTTCAACTCTATCAAAGTATCTAATACTCGTTAAGTTACATTACATAACTTTATCAAATAGGCTCAAGGTAACGTATTCTTAAGTATACTGTACTCATTCTTCATGAATTCTATACCCTCAACTCTCTCACATGTGCGTGTGTCATTTCTTCTTTTCCTGTGAGTATTTTTCCAAAAGCATCCACTCACACGTTGTCAAGAATTCTTCGCCCAAAACGTGTACCACGTATATTGAGACTAATAAAGTGTGGCATATAGAAAGGGAAGCCTAACATTTCAAGGGAGATGTTTTTGTGTGTGGTTTCTTGGTGGGAAAGGGGGAATTTCCCCTCGTTCAAGCGAAGAGTGGGGGAAAGGGTGTGTATGTGGCTTTTCTTTGGGTAGGACGGAGAGAGAAAATGAGTGATGAGAGGGGGAAGTGTAGGAGAAAGTCTTGTAAGCCGAGTACGTCTTCTTTCTTGCGGTGGTTGATAGGTATAAACATACGCTAAGACGGATATTGAGGGTGCATTTTATATATACGTGAATACTTATGAGAGCCGAAAAGAACTTTTCTCGTCAGAGGGGTGTGAGTGTGAGTTGTTGAATGAGCGGGAATTATTATTTTCTTTTCACTTTTCTCCTTCCTTCCCACTAGGTTTCTCATTTCTCCTCTCCTTCATTACACAATTTGACTTTTCTCTTTTCAACTGTTGAAATACAACTCTCTCATCCTATTGCTCCTTCTCCCACATCCACAAACCTTTGACTTTCCTGTTCTATCAACTTCTTAGATTCTTCTCTCATAAGTTATTGAATATGTTTGAATTTTATCCAAGTATAATGCATTCTTATGATTTAAAAAAATAAATTATGAATTTATTGAGATCTTTCTTCACATCCTTTGCTACTTGAAAATCTCCCTCTTGAATCAATTTGCTGCTGTCATTGTCTATCCATCTATTCCCTCAGATTTTTATGCTCTAAACTGTACTGTCTTGTTGTCTCTATTATATTATTATTATTATTATTATTATTATTATTATTATTATTGTCTTTATTATTTCCATCCTTTAGTTTTCGTTTTCCATTCTCTCATCTCAACATTATATCAAGTTTATTGTTTTTTTCTCTAAAACCTTGCTCTCATGCTTCTTTCTTTAAACCTACTATTCTTTCTTCGACAAAAGTTCTGGTTTCCTTCCGGCTTTTCCATCTCAATTTTTAACATCTCATTCTTCATTAATAACTTCTATCCTCATGATTTCTCATATTTTCAATTCTTTTCTTCATTATTCACTTCATTTTTCAAGGCGTTTTTGCTATTTCCTTTTCCATTTTTTTCTCGTTTTCTCCTTTCTCTCGCATATCCCTCATCTCATCGCCTTCTTCAGCATTCCCCTTCCTACTCATCAATATTTTTTCTACTCCCCTCAAACTTTCTTCTACGCTCACCCACCATTCCACTCTATCCCATCATTCTGCTATACTTCCCCTCAATTTCTCCGGACAGAACAATAATGTCATTACTGTAATACATCTGAAAAATGATGTTCTCTCTCCCGTGGGTACGGTTATCAATCAATCTCCCCCGTCCTGAATTCGCATTTCTCATCTTACATAACTTATGTACTATTTCACACTATTGTTTTGTACGGCTGAGTCCAGTCGAAATAAGATATCATGGAGAGGAGATCCAATTTATCATCTGTCACGTGGATGATGAAAAAGAGGTCTCATGATGAAATGAAAAAAAAAACATGATAGCGGACACTCATTCATAAATATTCTTGAATTATCTCTTATATCGTATGATTATCAACAAATTTCCGAAGGAATTATTCAGTTCAATGCAGTTCAATAAATCAATATCATCAAGAAAGTTCTAGCTAGTTATAGTTCATAGAATGGGATAATGATAGCAGATACTCATTCATGAAAAAATATTATTCTAGTACGATCTTGAATCATTTCTTATATTCTTTGGAGCTCATAGCTTGTTATAGCTAGAAGAATGAGAACATGATAAAATAATATTTATAATTTGTCTGTCATGAAAAACAGTGAACCAGTATCTGTTATTCATAAAATAATACCATTCTGATACGATGTTGAATTATTTATTATATCCTCTGGTTTCTCATGAGTTTCAAATGGATTTTCTTTGTACAATACAATGTATCAGTTACATCAAATGTAGAAGGTCATAGTTATAATTAATTTATCATCATCTCACTCGAACTCAATTTTGATCAACTCACTTGGACTAAATTGGTCTAGTCATCCACAACTCACGATAAGTCTCGAGAGATCGGTGGACGAAAGCCACAAAAATACTCCCAACTCAACTCAACTGATCCAAAGATGTACATTGGAGATTGGCTGGTGGCTTCCAATGTGATACAAGCTGTGAGTCAATGTCATGTTTTTGTGTGCTATGTTTTTGGCTACTCCGACACACACACTGACACGAGAGGTCAAGTAATTACGAGGTCTCCTCCAAACTAGGGAAAGCCTACATCGGCATTTTCCATCGGAAAAGCGAACGAAGGTCGAATGAAACAGAGCGAGAAATTGAACCGGGGGAACGTGCGGAACAGGGGAACAGAAATGGAGGAGCGAATGTTTTTAGGAAGGCTTGGTTTTTGAGCGCAAGAGTGTGTGTGCAGACTCAATAAATCAGCCGGGCCTTTCACTCTGTATGGCAGCTCCTTAATTAATCGAAACATGGCGCTGCCTCTTCCCAGAACACAGTTCATCACCATTCTGTATTTATTGCCTTTTGTTAGCTGGCTCCTTACACAGTTTGTCTCTTCCTCTATTATATGTTATCTCCTCTCGACGCTACTGCAAAAAGTATTGGAATTTAGGAGGAATAGCGTAGAAATTAAAGGAAACGGTTCTGAGATTGTATTGTTTGAAGTTGAGGATTGTTGTGCTGATAAGAAATAATAGGAGATGAAGAATAGTGTAGACAGTGATGACGGTTGAGCTGAATGAGCAGATTGAATTGAATTTAATTTCTATATCTGGTTGAACCAGAAAAATATATATTCATTCGGGAAAAGCGACGAAATTACTTAGGCTTAACTACTGGCCAGGAAGGCTTCGAGAACAAATCAAATGGAACCATTCTGAGAACTAAACATTTCAGCGCGATTGAAATTTAAACCATTAAATGTAACTCTTTAATATTATGTTGTCATGTTATGTTGGAGTAGTTGAGTTCCATGGTATGAGAGTTCAGTTCAAATGATTTTGATGATTTATTTTCTAATAATGTACAGACATTCCATTCCATAATTCTGTTCTTTTTCTTATTTTCATTGAATTGAACTATGGAGTAGTTGTCTCTAACAAATCATCGACCTAGAAACAAGTAAATCTTACAAAATATTTGAGTGACTTGTTTCCATGAAATTTGATTAGCTTTTAAAAATTAAAGATAAACCCAGTCAGTTATTTCTATGATTTTTTCCGATGATGATGATGTTGCTCAATCTCTTGTTTGCTATGTTTGAAGTGTGGAAGAATTAATTATAGAATTAGAACAATATAACAGGTTCTTCGAATACGAGGAATAATTTAACATATTCAATGAATATGAATGGATTGACTCGAATTCGAATGTAATCCAACAATCGGCTATTGCAATTCAGACTATCCTAATCATATTATTCTAGAGACAAACGATGTTTATCAATGGAATTATCGATTCGAATAACTAGCTAGATCTTAAAAAAGGTAAATCCAATGAACTAATCCTAAACAACTGCAAACGTCACTACTTTTCAATCATCAAAACTATTATAAACTACAATAAAATTGATAAATAATTACAGAATATCTTAATTTTTGTACACTCTATTCCAATCCTCACCTCCTCTATTCCCTTGCAAGTTCACATTCACATCCTATCTTCTAGATTTCTCATATTCCAGTCATCTTTTCCCCCTCTCTCTGACTTACTCCCTCTTCCTCCAATTGAGGGAAAAATGTGGTCGACATTCGTGGTCGACATTGGCAATGTCACGGTTTCCGTGTTCCATGTTCGTCGAATTCCACATTCCGAAAATGGAATTCATCGTGTTCGTTTCATCGTATTGCACGAGAATATTTTACTCCAAATTCCACGATTCACTTTGAATTTCTTACACTGTACCTCTACCTTCGTTTCCCTCCTCTCTTTTCATCCCTCTGCTCTACGTTATTTGTCACTCTCTCATGCTCTCTCTTTCTTTCTCGCTTAAGCCTTTGTTTCTTTCCTTTCTTCCTCTCTCTGTTCATTTAATTCTCTTCTTCTGTAATTTCTCTTTTTCTCTCTCTTTCCTTTCCTCTCTTTTTTTCCTCTCTCTTTCTTTTACTCTTTCCTTTTCTCTCTCGTTCCCTCCTCCCTCTTTCTTCCTTTCTTCCTTTCTCACTCACTTCTCCATGTCTTCATTGCGTTTTATTCCACTTCCATCTTCTTCATCACACTTTCTCACTTTGTTCATATCGCTTCTTCAATGTCAACACTCTCCCTTATTTTCTTTCTCTTACTCACCCCTGTCCTCATCCTCCTCACTCTTTCGTCTCCCTCTTTCAGTCCCTATTCCCCTCCCACATCTGATTTTGACCCTTTCGAGAAGCGTATCCAATGCTGGAGTACGCGTTTGGAATTCCACAAAGACGTCCCTCGATTCAAATAAATAAATTCACGTCTTTCTCGCTTTCTCTTACTCACTCTCTCTGTCTCCCACTCGTCTCCACTACGAGATCTACATACATTCATGGATGACATCATCTCACTTATTTTGGGACCACCCGGATATATTTGCCCGGTATGGGGCGTCTCAAATTTCAGGCGCAAATTCAAATTCCTCAGCACCCTTCAGAATTTGAGGTCGTATGGGTTGGAACCATGAACAGTTTTTGAAATTCTCATTGTCTTGTATGAAAAAAACAATATATGTATTATAATGGTGAATTAGTGTGTATAATGAATGATTAAGGGTCAGAATAAGATCGAGTTTCATTAGAACACATCAGATACATCCAACCCCAAGCTTCAAAAAGATGAAATTTGAATTTTCACGTTAATAATATTTTGTACTCTTTCCGTTACAGGCCAAATGCTGTCAAGCTGTTTTTCAATAGGTGAGTTGGTAAACAACATAGCATATCAGTTACAATAGCGTATGAACAAAGTGTATCCAGTTGTGCTATAGCATTTACTACCAAAATACAAGAAAATACAGTAGATCATTTGATTAACATAGTCTGGTGTAATCATGAATCTATTCGATACATCTTCAATCAATAAGAACTATAATATGTGAGGTTGTAAATGTAGGCTATCTTTAGAATTTTAACGCGAATCAATAAGGATTCATTGCATTTTCGAATTATAATTACAAACACTGGCGTCTCGTACCCACGAAACAGATGAAGTTCCCGTTTCTTCACTGTACATCATTTCACCTGTTTTGTGGCCACGAGCCGCCAGTGAATTTTAATAGAAATGCAGAGTGGTAGATACAGAGATCCTTTGTTCATAATCATACCAAGATGAGAATCTTATCTAAAAGATATTAGAGAATCTTAATCATCATCAGCTCAGGCAATAATCATTTTCTGAGGTGAACGAAATAATCAACATACCAAGGAAGTCCAACTATTATGTGATCAACCGAATCTATGTTATCAATCTTGCATGTTCATTATTATCTTATAAAGTGAACATTATCTGGAACAGAGAATTGGGAGCTTGGGGCTTCATAATAGGGCCTTCTAGATACCTTGAAAATACGTTAACTTTCTCTTTCTTCTTCCTTTCATTCTTAATTTTTTATTTTCCTCGTAGTTTAAACAGTTCTTTCATTCGTTAAGCTACACGATCTTCCTATTTTTCTTATTCTTTTTTGTTGGAATAACACTAACAGATAATGACAAAACTATAACAGATATTTCTTCCTGATTTCTTGATTCTATTATAATTCACTAGTTTGAAGAGTCGCAATAATCATTGTGAATCATTAATCATTATGAATCATTGTTAATCATTGTGAATTCCATTATTTATAACTTCTTGATAAATGAAGTTTTTTATTTTGAGCTACTCTCTTTCTTTCTTCTCTCCTAGACTCCTCCCCTCTTCTCCTTTCTCCTCCTCCTTCTCCTCCTTCTCCTCCTTCTCCTCCTTCTCCTCCTTCTCCTCCTTCTCCTCCTCCTCCTCCTCCTCCTCCTCCTCCTCCTCCTCCTCCTCCTTCTTCTCCTCCTTCTCCTACTACTCTTCCTCCTCCTTCTCCTCCCTCACTCTTTATCTCTCCTATTTCACCGTTTCACAGTGATAATAGGTTACAGGAAGCTAACTACGTTCCTGTTGCACAGTGCGTTTGCACCACTACCAATTGGTGGCCCAATACAATGGGCACGTGCGTGTGTGTGTCACACTACAACAGAGTAGTGAGGATAGAAGCACACAACAGGGAGGAATAAGCAAGCGGCTCTTGTTCGTTCCTTATTGCTTCCTTTTATTCTCCGCAGCCAGCAGTTTGCCTCAGATTTATCGTCAGGCCTATTGCCGGCTGCTTTGCTCCGTTCAGTTCAGCTCACCATAGTCAATGCCAAATCCCTCCGCAAGAACCTATTCTTTTCCTTTTCTTATCTATTTCCCTCCGCCGTCTTTCCCTGAACTCCCTTTGTAGTCCCCTTCACCCTTCTTTTGTCTCATTTGTTTTAGACTCTAATTTTCTCCTAATTTTATAATTATTTTTCTCCACCTTTTTCACATTTTTCTCAATATTTTGTTAATTTTTTATTTTCTCAACCTTGCTTTCGAATTTAATTATTTTAAGGAATATTTCTACAACTAATCACTTCTACTAACAGAACTGATCACCAGAGAGATCCTTATGAATGTTTTCCAGAAAATCAGAGTGTTTTATCCACAGAAGAATAATTCAATTTTTTCCTAAATTTAGGCTTATGTTTTGATGGAAATCCTAGAAAATCCTTACACGAATTCACAAATCCATAACTCTTTATGAGAGTATAGTCTCCATGAATTCAATTGAACAGTCGCTCTCAATGAAGAAATGGCTAAATTTCCAAAACATAGAGTTATAGTTCAGCAAATTCCACTAAAAAAGAAGGATTTTCCATATTAAAATGGTGTATTGACTGTAAAGTTCATAAGAATTTTTTTTATATATAAAGTTGTAGTGGGGAAGGAGTAGAGTACTGGTATCAATATCTCCAATGTTTGTCAATAAATTGCACTTTAAACATTTAAATCGAAATACATTAGCACTTCAGTCGTAAATTGCAATCTTCTACGAATCATTCATTCTTTCCAAATTTGTTTTTTATGTTCCAATCACAGAAATTGGGAGGTATCATAGTAAACAAATCTCATGCTAAAGCTTTTTGTATTTGCTTCATACTTTTTAAAAGATCAGTACAGATTTGTTAATCATAAACATTTGTAGATTCTACCAGTACAATAAAGGTCATACTAAATTCACCCAAATAGTAATGTAGATCAATTATTGAGAATTATTGAATACCCTTCCAGAAAATATAACTCAAGACTGCAAGCTCTTAGCCTTTGTAATAAGCTCTTAGCCATTATAATAACACTATGGAAGGATTGCAGCACTACTGCAGCTCTCAGGTTAAAGTATTAACCACTCAGAAACTGAACCGGAAAATTATTTGTCGACCAAAAATCCTCCTTTACTTTCAGAAGCCAAAGTTTGCTCTGGAACTCGCAACTCACACATGGTCCAACTTGATATATTTATATAGGTACTTCTTATGATTGTATCTATATACTCATGTGTGAGGTATATGGCCTAATGTACTTGATTAAATATATAACATCTACTGTGTTCCATAGCTTCTACTAAGCTGGTAGCTGCTGTCATCTACACTCAGCTCTCATGAAAAATAACAACTTCTATATTTTTCGATTTTTTTCACACCCCTGCAACACCCATTTCTCTGCCTTGAGGGATTTTCAAGGCGATAACAGCTCAACAGTTCATGTAACAAGTGGCCCCAATGCCTGAAGTTTGTCTTTCCAAGTCCAAGATTTATTTCAATAATGGTTTATAGTGTTGGATTTGAACGATTTGTTTCTAGATGGTCAATTGTTCAACATGTTTAATTTTGTATCTTTTTAGACTTGGTGACAATATCGATTAAGATTTGCTAGAAAATGGCAGTGTGAATCTGAATGTAATAGAAATATGGAATATTGTAGTATTGTATATTTATATATTCTTTCTCTCTAGTATATTCTATATATATATATATATATATTCTTACGATTATAAGGGGCTCAACTTGCAAAGTTCTTCAGTAGGAGATTGAACTAAGATAGGCCTGAATAAGTGATCTAATTTCATCCCCTTGATTATTCAGTAATTATCAGTATTCATCATACTGATAACAGCTTATTCATGTTCAATAAACTGTATGTTCCAACTCTATATTCTAAGAATTGAGAATTTTTTCATGACTATAGTAGACCACAAATTGGAAGAATCTACATGATTGAATAGCGGATAACTGCTCTGAAATTAGTCAACTTGATTTTAATGATGTTTTTCTAATTTTGCAGAATGCAGTGGCTCATTGAAGACTGCAGATCTACTCTGGCTTGTTATCAGCACATTATTGTCGAAGATGGTCTCAAATCATATAACAAGTGAGTACAATAATTAAATATAACTTCAGGCTTCACTAATTTTCTTTCAGAATCATAGATACTCAATTTTTGTGAATCATAATTATTTCACACAATAGCATGGAGTCTTGAAAGGAAAACGGGATTAAGGATGGAAGTCTGTCATTGGCCAACAGCATGTTACTATCGTGATTCAATATTTCCACGTGATAGTTGGGAACAGTTTAACATAAAAATGTCAATGACGGTAAACACCATTTGTAAATGTAGATTATGTAGATATGTAGTCTACTATAACTTAACCATTAAAACCTACTTTATAGAGAACCTCTATATAATTATGAGGGAAGAACCTATGAGATTCTATGAGAAAATGTGTAAGCAAAAAATATTAGATCTGCATGGAAATTATTCAATATTCATGATTGATGGAAGTGTCATTTATTTTTATTGGAACCAAATATCTGACATCGAGGGCTATGTTACTACGGATAATATGTCTCGATCAATTATTGTAAATTTTATACAGGACTATTGATTGAGAACTATTTGAAATCAAGAATAGATATTCTCCAATCAAAATCATCCTCTAGTTGAACCTTCACAAAAGATTATCCAGAAATCACAGTAACATTTTTGCAAAAATAGAATCGATGTATGATAATGATACTAATGATAGAGATGTATCTGATGATAGAGATTAGTATTGATGCTAATGACTCACTAAGAATGATCAAATGTAACTTTCTGTTTCAGACGGATCGTGAATGGCTGACCATCTTTCCAAATGAATTTATTCCCTCAAGGACACTATCTTTGCAGTGAGAGTTTTTGAAAAGTGAATGTTTTGCTCATTGAATGAAATAAGTATTTCGGAAGAATGTTACCCGGTGATTCGAACTGTAAGGAAGTGAATAAATTAAGACTCCAATGATGTTGATAAGATCTATTCCAATTCTCAATAGAGTTTTCATGTTATACAATTTATTGGAGTTGAAAATCCAAAGAACTTTTTAAAATGTGATTAAATAGGAATAGTGACATCGTTCCGTCTCATGTATTATAGTGATTACCAGTAATTTTTAAATGATGAGAGTTAAATCCTCCTCATAACTGTAATATTTTGTGAATCAAAAGTCTTCTTGTAGCCTCCAAGTTTTTATTGTAAGGAGGAGACATTAAGACATTGATGTAAATAGATTGTTGTAAATAAATAATGATTTTAAGATCTAAAAATTACTCTCTAATGCTCCTCAATCATGATTCGCAATAATTGAGTTAGTCTAAAGGGATGATTCATTTCACTTATTAATTGACTTGAATGAATTGGCTGATATGGTATGATATAGCTGATATTAGCTGATATGAGGAAGATTCAAATCCATACTCACCAGTTAGAAAGGTTTCTCCTTGGTAATGAAAGGGTTAAAGTCAATCCAATAAGTTAATTACTTAGAGGTGGACACACTTCCATCCTCCAAGTATTGTTATTCATACCTTCAAATTTTACTAAATAATTTACAATATCTTTCACTCGGAAGATAACTATAAGAATTAATTAATTCAATCAACTGAGTCTATTAAGAGCAATACCAACATACAATAGATATTTCTGTCAGATAAATACTCATCTCCAATATAATTATTTCTAGTAAAAATTATCTTAATTTCCTTCTATCCACTTCTTAATTATCTTTCCCCTTTTGCCTCATTGCGTCAAGGTGAATTTTCTTCTATATGATGTTTTTTCACTATATGATGTAAATTATCATGCTACAGAATATTTTTAATCATTGTTCCCCGTTCGCATGATCCTTTATTATTTTCATGATGTAAAGTTCAATCGGAGACAATGTTTCTTTTACTAGTAGATTACCTCTGGTTGAACAAATTAAAATAATCAAATATCATAATTTGTTATTGATGTTATAACTTCTCTGCTAAGCAATATTCTATTTTAGCAATCTTACCTTGTGATTGAATATCCTTGGAATCTGAATAGAACCACTCAACTTCCCCCATTTCTCCTCTACATCTATTACCTTACTTTGACGATATTTATCATTTATTGTATTAAAAACTTTGTTGAATAAATAGATATTTTATCTCATTTTGACCTACCAGTACAGGAGCTGAATATAGAACCATCTCTTTCTCTTTTCAACTCTATGATCAGTACCCAGAAAAGATCGTCTGAATCAGAAACTAGACAATCTTTTCAAAAATAATAATTGTTCAGTAGCCTTCTTTGACTGAGAACTCCGTCTTGCATTAAAATTTAATCAGCAGTCTTTCATTGCATTTCCGATTCATGAAGAGTAGTTCTCTTGAACTTTGATTGAATAATTACGGCGAAGGTTTGCTTATTGTACTGAATTGTGAAGAGTCTATTCGCATAAGACGTAACTTAGGAAAAGCTATAGTAGAAGAACTGGGAAAGATAAGAGTGAAGAGAAGAGAAGAGGAGGAAAATGAGAAAAAATATTATAGTGAAGAATGAGAAAGAGAGGAGGAGGAGGAGGAGAAAGAGGAGAGGAAAGAAGCAGCATGCTCCAGAACAATTGGCCTGCTGAGATTGTACCCTTCAAACATCAAAGGACTCGCCGCCTAGCACTCTTTACCAGGGGAATAATTAGGCCTTCATAATAGGCAACGCCTTTTCCAATAGCTTATTGTTTGAAGGCTTTTTGTGTCGATCTCTTTTCCCCTCTCCACTCATTCGTTTTGATGTGCCAAAGAAGAGTGTGAAAAGAAACCCTCTTGTCAGCCCTTCCACTGTGGCCCACACACCGTATGTCGTTCATTGACGGTTACCCTTTGATCTTTCTCCTACCCTTTCTTTAACCCTTTCTCTACTTTCGGAAGGACTTCTTCCCCTCTCCTCAAAAATACTCCGCCTCATACTTTGTACTCATCCTTCTAATTTCTTTATATATTTTCATGTATAGTTCGTCCAAGCAAAGAAGACATTCTGGCAAGATGAGAAAATTACTTCCGCTCGGTCAATATTGCTTCAGAAATTAGAAATTCAGTTTCATTTTGTAGAACATACTCAGCCCTACAATTGAAGGCGAAATATATAATTCTTTAACCAATATCCACCAAGCTGGAGACGTTTCTCTTGTAAGAATGTCTTCTTTGCTTTGACAGACTAGGCCTATTATAGCTAGACTCGAAGTATCCCTTTTTACAACTAATTAACGTCTTATACTAAACGTCCTTATCACGTCTTATAACGTCCTAATTACTAGACGTCTTATTAGTTGCTTTTTCAAAAATTTCTTTATTTTCACACATTGAATGAAACGGACCAAAATAAATAATGCAGATTGCAATTTACTTTTATGAATTCCAAGATCTCTCAGGACAGTCGATGCCTGCAAGAGAACATGGGAACGAGAGTGACCCTAGCTATACAAATCAACTCTCGAAGACAGCTTCAGACTGTCCTAACAGAGTTGAGAATTGAGAAACAGTCATTTCCCAACGCCTTAACTTTCCTATAGCTGTAGGTGGAGAAGCCTATCAAAAGAATAACTTTTGAGAAATGAGTACAAAAAACGGAGAAGAAGAGTTCAGATAAATGCATGATCATTTGATTGGGATGTACTGTCGTGATGATGATTGCGATGTGTACAACAATATTTATCAAAAACATCGATAAGTCGTTAATATCGATCTCACTGAATCGATCACGCTCTAGTTCGATCACACTGAATTCGAGAGCCTCATCAATAAGAGATGTTGACCTTCTTGTCTACAGACACTCCTTTCTTTCTTCCTTGTCCCACTCTTTCATAACCAACGAGAACGTACATTAAACGATTTTTCCAAGGCTCCAAGAATCTTGAACACACGAGAAATTCTACTCTCCCATTTCCTCAGAACAATTTTCTTGCATTTTTTACTTTGTATTACAATGAACAAACTTCCGGTTTCACCCATCCAACTCCCTCAAGAGTATTATAGATCCATGTGATAGCCCAGAAGGTCAAAATATTTTCATCAACCTCTGAAGTATTCAATTATAAGTTCACCAAGCAAAAAATGTTCAGTGATCAACATTATTTTTAATAAGCCGTATATCACAGCAGGTGCCCTCTAAATCATGTCAATCTATTCCTACCACAAGAGAGACTGCTGCTCATTCTACTCTTTCTCATCCTTCCCTCTGTTTCTTCTTTTCTCTATTATAACATTTTCCTCATTCTCTATCTTTCTACTACTTCCATTTTCACTCTGTTCTTTTTTCTTCTTGATTTCTTCTTCTTCTTCTTCTTCTTTTCTTCTTCTTCTTCTTCTTCTTCTTTTCTTCTTCTTCTTTCTTCTTCTTGTTCTTCTTCTTCTTCTTCTTCTTCTTCTTCTTCTTCTTCTTCTTCTTCTTCTTCTTCTTCTTCTTCTTCTTCTTCTTCTTCTTCTTCTTCTTCTTCTTCTTCTTCTTCTTCTTCTTCTTCTTCTTCTTCTTCTTCTTCTTCTTCTTCTTCTTCTTCTTCTTCTTCTTCTTCTTCTTCTTCTTCTTCTTCATCGTCATCATCATCACCATCTTCTTCTTCTTCTCCTTCATCATCATCATCATCTTCTTCTTCTTTTTCTTCTTCTCCTTCTTCTGTTTCTTCTTCTTCTTTTTTTTCTTATTATCCTCCTATTTTTTCCTCCTCCTCCTCCTTCTTCTTTCTCTTCTCATACCTTCTCTTCTTTTTTTCTGTTTCCTTCTCCTTCCTTTTTCCTTCTTTTTTTCTTCCAATCCCTCTTTTCTCATTCCCTTACCTCTTCTACTTCCTAAACGATTTTATAATTCTCTTATCTTCTTTTCCTTGTTCTCCTCTCCTATCTCTCCTTTTTCTCCTTCTTCGTGTCACAAACGACATCTCCTGGACGTTATTAGAGAGGGGAGAGATCCCTTGTATTGGTATGGAATGAATTAGCCGGCCAGTCTCCTTTCTCGCCTGAAAAACTCCCAGGTTGAGAAATAAGTCCCCATCCCATCATAACCCACTGCTTGATTCTTGACTTTTCGTCATGACAACAAAAGGTTGAATGGATTTCAATCACAACATAGCAGCAGGGAGCTGGGAGATAAGCTTTTCAGTAGTAATACTGCCTGATCGATAAATGATTAATGCATTACATCAATGAATGGTATGATTAGGCCTACAGCAATGAACTTTTATTAAGAATAACTTTGGCTCAGTTATTCTGATAGGGGAAGATCTGTTCCTCTGATTCAGTTCTCTCCATCAATAAGTATAAACAAGTTCAGAAGTTTTTGAAAGATATGTTTTCACAAGCTTTCCAGGTGTGTTCAATTAGATACATTTTTATGTATGCTATTCACATTTATATTACATTCAGCTCATAACTATCTTACAGATTTTAATTTGGTACACGCTCTCAACATATTGCTCACATGATTATAAAATGTTGGTTACTGAAACTAGCTTATGGTTGAGAGGATCAACGTGCTAACCACACGTTACCTCTAACCTGGTTGATGATTATATGCCTTTTCATGGGCTGTTGAGTTGTTAGAGAATGGAGGAATATTGTCCGGTATCAATAATTTGATAACTGTTTTTGTAGAGGTGTAATAATTTAACATATTATCCATCAATTTCACATAGTTTCCTCTATCTAAACATTTTATAATCATTTATTGAAAATATTTCGGAAATGAGCTTATTATTTTTAGAAGAACAATAATAAATCAAACTAATAATAAGCAAATATTATTCTATCTGCCTGCACCCTATAACATATAAGCAAGATACAATATTATTATCATTATAATTTTGAACCATTTGGCTTAATCCAGAATGGAATTACTATCAGTCAGGCTCATTGATCCAAACAATACGGCTCATGACATCATTATGATTGTGATTACTATGGTAAGGCAGTCATATCAAATATGGTAATATCGATGGATGATATCATTATCATGGCTGTTGGGGAGATAATTTCAATTCTCGATGAGCACAATAATTTGTCATGTCATGCGTACTTGAGGATTAATAATTCGTTATCCAAGTAATAATGGAATACTATTACATGAAAACATGCTGAGTTTGATATATAACGTGCATGTTACTTGTCATGTTCATGTTCGCTGACCTAATGGATCTCATTAAAATTAATTTGTGAACTCGACACCTGATATAATCATCCAATACTGTTATCTCTTGGGATTATCACGTTTTGATAATGAAGTTGAATAATCTTTGTAATCTATTCCACCGTTTTTAATTTCTCTCGAAAGTTTCTTCCATCTCCTTTTTCCAATCAAGTCTTATTTTTTCTCCCTGTCTAGGGTTGTGTGGTGGGAGGGACCTGAAGTCCTAACTCAGCCTTAATAAAGGCAATTATTGAAATTCAAATCCTCTCGTTCTTGTGGGTGATATCTTTCTTGAGATAGATTAAATTCTTATCAAAGAGCTCGTTGCTATAAAAATTCAGTTTTCTGAATGAGATTTATCGATTTTGATGAGAATATCATGAATATTATTTGCCATAAAAAACCATATACATTATATATATATTTGGAGAAAAATGAGATACATAATTTTCTAATTAATATTACATTGAAATGATAGTGGAGTAACAGTCAATAAAGTAATAATATGGAAAGTAGTAATATAATTCCATTCATAGCTAAACTTGAATCACTGGAACATTTATTTCAGTTTATTTTCAGAGATGAGATCACTACTATCTTCACACAACTGTAATCTATGACTTTACTATACTAATAGATCAATAATATTATTAACAGTAGCCTACTCTTGAAAATAAACTTATTTTGAAGCGTACTTTGATTAAGTATTGATTTATCATACATTGGGAGCCCTAATAACAAATTGGATACCATTATACTATACTTCTTCACTTTTATACTATTCACTGTTAACATGCTTATACTACACACAATTATACTGTATATATTATACGGTATTATACTATTATACTATTATACTGTGTGATGGTATACTATTCACTGAGTGTTTGAAGCAAATTCAACTACTAGGTATTATCATTCCCTCAGTTTAGAATAGTAGGCTAACCCACCCCATTTGTATGATAAACGAAACGGTTGATCCAGATTGAATTTGTTCTTGAAGATACTGAACATTGATCTAATCTGTCCAAGCACAGAAGATATTCTGGTGAGATGAAGAAATTATTGCGACTTGTTCAATATTGGTTCAAAAATTATAAATTTGATCTCAAATTATAGAGCAGAATGTTCTCTACAATTTTAGTCCACATATATACTTTTTGAAGCAATTTTAACCGAGCTGTTATCATTTTCCCATCTTATCAGAATATCTTCTCAGCTTGGACAGACTATACCTGACTTGAGAGTGAAACGCAATCAAGAAACGATCCACTTCATCAAAGGATGAACGACGTTTAATTCAAGCCTGAAAACGTTGACCATCAACCTCTTGAACTCCCACCAATCATTGATCAGAAACTTGATCGAACCTCATCCTATTTGTGTAACTTGATCTTCAAATGGTTGACTATCATCAACTTGCTGTATTACAAATCAATGTCAACTTGTTACATTCCAAATCAATATCAACTTGATAAAGTTTGATTCCAATGTTGTTGTTGTTAACCATTTTGTTCCTTCCTGCAAACTAAATTTCCCTGAAATGTTGACAAATGAATAAATTGTTTTATTATTGTCAAATAAATGATTCTTTGTAAATAAATAAATAAATTGCAAATAATAATAATAATAATTTTATTTCCTTAAAAAACAAACAAAAAACAAAAATGAACAAAACAGCAAGCAAATGTAATGAGTACAATTTAAATTTAAATCCAGTTAGTGTTTAAAGAATTGAAGAATAAAGTTTCAATTTTTTATTTATTCTTATTGGAAATTAAGCTACTCAACTATGGGAACCCCATGTGCTAGAGTAGGTGTAATTTTTGGGTGGGGGTGCGAATACTTTGGGTAAGTGAGCTCACATACTGTTAGAAATAATATTTTCTATGTGATGTCTTCCAGTTGTTATAATCCACTTTTTAACGACGGCTTTGAATTTTCTTGGGTGTTCTATCATCTTGATGTGTGCAGGAAGTAAATTGTGGATTTTTGGTGCTAGGTGGTTGTAGTGTCGTTGATATGTTGCCTTCCTAGCAACGTTTGCGATCAGAAGGTTTCTATTTCTTGTGTTATGACTGTGGTTTCTCCATTGAAAGTTTTCCGGTTTTTTGTGTAGTCTGCAAATGATTTCCAGGGAGTAGAGCTGTCTTGCATCCATCACTCCGAACTCATTGTATAGCTGATCTGATGGGTAGCGAAGTGGTTTCTGCTTAATAATTTTCATTATCAGTTTTTGTACTTTTAAAAGAGGGTCAAGGTGAACGAATTTTGTCCCTCCCCATCCCACAATCTCATAGGTAATCAAAGACTGGACTAAGGAATAGTACACCATCTTCATACACTTCTCATCTATCAATGTCCTCAGCATTTTGAACTTGTAAATAGTCTTTCTCAACTTTTTGCATAGGTTGTCTATATGATGGTCCCAGCGCAGGAAAGAGTCCAGTATGATTCCAAGATATTTTATTGTTGGTTTTCTGTGGATAGTGTATGCAGTGCTGTTGGAAATGTTGACTGTTAAAAGGTTCTCTGTAGGCTGTCCATGCTGTGTAGCTGAGAAAGTTAGAAAGTGGGTCTTGTCATAGTTTAGGGTGAGCAGATTCTGATTCAACCAATGTGAGATTCTCTGTAGTCCTATTTCAGCCTTATTCCATGCTATTGACCAAGTTGGTCCTGAAAACAAAAGTACAGTATCATCGGCGAAGGTGGTGATGTTCCCCACAATTTCCATACTGCACAGAGGATTTATATAAATCAAAAATAGTATTGGACCGAGAACTGTACCTTGAGGTACTCCATAATCCACTTTGAGCTTGCTACTTATTTTTCCATTGACTCTGACACTCTGGGTTCTGTTTGACAAGTAACTTTTGAATAATTCCCATGCTACTCCTCTGATACCATAGTTGTAGAGTCTATCCAGCAGAATATCATGTGATACTGTATCAAATGCTTTTTTCAGGTCCAGGAATATCGCCAAAGGTTTCTCATCACAATTGATTTTTTCTGATATTTGTGAAATAACATTGTGGATTGCATCATTGGTACTACAGTTTGATCTAAAGCCATATTGATTCGGTGATAAAATATTATTTCTTTCAAGGAAGTTGATAAGTCTAGACTTGATAATCTTCTCAAAAATTTTCGCCAGGATATTTAAAAGTGATATTGGTCTATAACAATTCAAATCTTTCTTGTCTCCTGATTTGAAAATGGGACATATAACAGCTTCCTTCAAACAGTGGGGAAAGACACCTTCTTGTAGGATTTTGTTGGCAATTAATGTTAATGGTCTAGTTAGGGCTGCACTGTTTTGTTTGAAGAGCTCTGGTCTGAAGTAGTCTGGGCCTGGTGCACTATCTGATTTGAGACTGCTGATTATTTTTTGTATTTCTTCTTCATCTACTGGCGTAAAAAATATTGATTGACATACTCTAGTAGTGGTAACTGTAGGTTCATCTGCAAGTTGTTGATTGTTTAATTTATTTTGTGCCAGTTCAGATCCAATATTTTTGAAGAATTCATTGAAAAATTTTGCTATGTCTTCATCATTCTCTCCCAGTTTCAATTCTCTTCCTTGCACATTTATTTGTTTGATTTGTGTTTTTGGTCTCTGAACTTCAGTTATTTCTTGAATCACCTTCCATGTCTGTTTTGCATTTCTTAAATCTCCAAACTTGTGAGAGAAATATTGTTTTTTTGCTTCTTCTATAACTCTGGTTAATAGGTTTCTGAATTTTCTGTAATATTGATTTAGTTGGAGATTTGATGCATTATTTTTACATTGTTTATGAAGTTTATCTCGCTTCCTTATAGATGTTATTATTCCCAATGTTATCCATAGCTTGATTTTCTTCTTTCTATGTGGAACTAAGCTTTCTTACACTCTTCCAGGCACCCATTCACTATAGTAATAAACTCTTTCAGTTTGCCTTCAGTACTATCCTGCATGTGAATGGAGTTCCAAGTTTCTTCTGAAAGCATTGATGAAAACTTGACTCTATCAAATTTTTCTCTGTGCTGCTCTTTCTCCACATTATTGATGTTTCTGTTGCTTTTTATTCCAAGAATAGTAGTGTAGTGGTCTGTTATTGAGTTTTGAAATATTATTGGCATAAGATCTTTTTTGAAGTCCACTAAGATGTGATCCAGGCATGTGGCGGTATTGTTGTTGACTCGAGTAGGCTGTTTGATGCAGTGAACAAAGCCAAATTCACTGAGTAAATTCTCATAATCATCCAGTTGTCGATGCTTGTTTGGTTATATGGTGTTAAAGTCTCCTACAACTACATGGGAATGTTGACTTGATCCCTCGAATACTTGTCTCAAACTATCGATGAATTCTGTCAAATCCGGATTGGAAGGTGACCTATATATTGCGGTTACAACAAATATACTTTCTCCAGTTTCAAGGCGGAGGTTCAAACAGTTGGCGTGTTGAATTTCTGGCTCTCCAACCTCAGTGTTAATGTCAGCTTTAACATATACAATCACTCCATCATTCTGCAGCTGATTCTTCTCGGTTGCATATAGATTGTAGTTACTTATGACTCGCGGAGTTGTATTGCAAGGAATCCAGCATTCTGTTAAAACAATAACTTCAAAATCACACTGTAAGTCTTCTAGTTGTATCAGGAACTCGTCAATATTCTTGTTGTAACTTCTAATATTAAAACTGACAATTTTCAGGTTAAACTGTTTCAAGCTATCATTATATTATACGAAGGTATTCATCCATTGCTGAGAATGTAGGATGAGTGAGGAACAGCAAAAAGGGACGGTAACAGAATATGAGAAAATAAATAAGTGATTGAAGAAAATATTCATAGCAATTGAGAAAAAGTTGACAAATGTAGATTGATTCATCCATTCATTGCCTTGCAAGGTATTGTAGTTTTTCAAGTTTCTAAAACACAACTGAAGTGTGAGTAGAATATAAAAAACTAGGAATTGTTCAATGAAAAAAGACATTATTTTGAGGCTTTGAGGAAGAATGGAATGAGAGGAACAAGATGTGCTAGTATAAATGAATATGGAATTTGTAAGATTATTGTTAGGTATAGTTTTCCATGACTTAGGACAAAAAAAGGAGGTACGATAAGAGGAGATAATTATAGTAAGTTCAGAGTATATATTCAAAGTAGTGAGATCATAGTTTACTATCTTAGTAGTCAGATCATAGTCTACTTTCTAAGTAGTGAGATCATACTCTACTTTCATGATAGTAAGTTCAATCTCTACTTTTATAGCAGTAAGATCTTCGTAGTGCGAGTTTTATAGTCTAATTTTATTTAATGAACGGCAATAGAATCAATGTGAACAAGAAAGGGGACGAAAACGATGAAGTTGTGTGAATGATGAACGCATTGGTTGTTAGCGCAGTGAAGTTTAATGAAGATGATCTGATGAAAAACATACAGTGTGTACAGTAGCATGGAGATTTCCGGAATGGTTTGGATGAGCCGAGGACGGAAGGGCTCTAATCTTATGTCCTAAGATGGTGGCCGCGCGCTAAGGCCTCTTTTGTTTAAGTTTAATCAGGCTGAGTAAACCGTAGAATCCGCCGTAGCAGAATAGGAGACCGTAGCTGTATAAACCGTAGAATCACCGTCGTCACCCTCTCCAGATGGTCGGTCGGTTGTCAATAGCTGTTGTTGCAGGAAGACCCTTGCCACAACTTGTGGTCGTCGTCGATAGTGTCTACTTCAAGAGAGAGAAGAAGAAGAAGATACCTCCTCTTCTTCTCTTCCTTGGAGAGATAACGAGCAGGATGAGAAGAGGATGAAAATTGTGGAGGGGAAAAGAATAATTAGGTGGCAGAGGAGAAGAAGGAGGTGGAGGGGGGAAAAATAGTACAAGAATAAGAAGGAATTGGAGGTAAATGAGAAGAAGAAGTGGTGCTAGAGTACAGATATGAGAAGGGATTGGAGCTAAATGGAAAAGAAAGGTGGTAGATTACATGAATAAGAAGAAATTGGAGGTGAAGGAAGGGGAAAAGAGGTTGTAGAGTACAAGGATAAGAAGGTGAAGGGGGAGAAGAAGGAGAAGTGGAGAAAAAGAATGGGAAGAAATTAGAGGCGAAGGAAGAGAAAAATAGGTTGTAGAGTACAAGGATTAGAAGCTGAAAAGAGAGAAAAAGGAGTAGTGAAGGGAAAAAATGAGAAGGAGTTATTGGAGTATAGAATTTTAGTAGAAGCAGGGAATGAAGGAAAATATTAGAGGAGAATGAGGAGTAGGAGGAATATAAAGATTTTCTCATCCGTAGCAAGAGTGAAGGGAAGAATACAATAGTTGATCTTGATCATGAAACATTAAAAGATGGTATAATATGGAGAGATGAGATAAGGAAATGGAAGACAAGTGGGGGAAAGAAAACGGATAAAGAGGAGGAGGAGGAGGAGAAGGAGGAAGAAGAAGAAGAGAAGAAGGAGAAGAAGGAGGAGAAGGAGGAGAAGGAGGAGAAGGAGGAGAAGGAGGAGAAGGAGGAGAAGGAGGAGAAGGAGGAGAAGGAGGAGAAGGAGGAGAAGGAGGAGAAGGAGGAGAAGGAGGAGAAGGAGGAGAAGAAAAATGAGAGAGAGAAGGTGAGAGAAGACAATACGGAGGTAGGGATAGGTTGCAAAGAAAAAGATTGAGAAGGAAGTGAATTTGAAAAAAGAGAAAAGGGAAGAGAAGATAAGTGGTGGGAGGTGATAGAGAGCACGTGGAAAATTATCGGAACTAGTGATGGAGGAAGATGAACAGGAAGAATAGATAAAGAAACAAGACTACAAAAGCTCAAGAATACAATATTCCAAAATTATGTTATGAGATATTAAAATGCAAGAATACGTTGAATGAAAACTTCGAAATCAACATTACAACAGTGTATAATACAATTTAATGACAACATTGTATATAATTTTATGAAATGTGATAAATAATGATGCAGGAGAGAGAGAAGATATTTTAAAGATACACTCATAAATACCAAAGGCTGCCTTGCGGTATTAGATGCCTGATCCTTGGTCCTGAATATCATCACCCAGGGTTTGGCAGACCGTTGGCGCTTCCTTCAAATCCACTCTTCTTTGACAGTGTGTGTCTTGAGCTCATCACCTTCCCCCTTCCCTTCAATCCATCCCCAACTCCAATAAAATTACAGTCCCCCAACTATTCGCGTGCACGTTTCTCAATCATCGTTCAAGCGTGACACCTCAACTCAACAACTTTCCCCCTAGCCTACTCGTTGACACTGCGAAAATCAACGAGTCTATTTTGCAACGTGATCAACTGGTTGTGAAAACCGACCAACATTTTTGTGCAGTTCACCCTTATACTTCCTTGGGAATATATAACACACAGCCCACGAAACAACACTGGCCGAGCCAAAGCCACCCTCACCCCGCCAGAATTTAATATCCTAATCGAAATTGAAAATTCCCAAAGTGTTTGCTAAATCAAATGGTAGGGCTAGCTATCCTGAAACCTAAACTTCAATTTCTAGTTTTAAAATCAAAATGAATCGGGTGTGTAATCTCGATAAAAATTGTACACTTATTATGATAATTATCATGATCCAAAACAGGAAGTGAGACAAGATTAGTACTTCCATCAAATTTTTGATTGATTGGTTGCAATTCTCAGAAAGACTATAGTTAAACAGTTAATTTTGATAAACGAGTCGAATAGCGTGTTCGTTGATCAACGACATGTCCAATACGTGAACCCCATTGAAACCCCCACCATCCGCCCACGCCGCCCCCTGTGACAACACGATCAATCATCGGCTTTTGAATTCATGTCGTCTTTCATGGATGGTGTGGTGAGCGGTAACCGATGCGTACTTGACACGATTAGGATTGCTGGCGAAAAAGATAGTTTAGGGGGGAAAGGCTCTCTTGACAGTGGGAGTCCCGTTTCCGATTATTACTATTTCATTTTGTTCAATATTGGTTTGGAACGTGGGGAAATTTGCTAATCCACAGAACTGGCAGTGTCAGCTATCCTAGTATTTTTAACGAGAGATCGCCTTCTAGTTTTGTGATGAGCAACTTTTTCCTGGCCTAAACTACTACTAATCACTTTATATAAGAGAATCCTCCTCACCTAATAAGTAGAATTTGTGGGAAACATAATTCTTCTCTAGGAATTGGGAGTCATGATTGTATGAGATTAACTTAGTTCCCATGGAGTGCAACTGGAAGTTTATGGGAACCTTGAATAAGACAATGGAAAATTATGAGAAATTGAATCCTCTCATTTTGTAAATATGCTATGTTCCTCCTTCTTGTCTGCTTTCGATTGCAATTTCAGAACTTTGGTTGGCTTCACAAAATCACGCTATTGAATATCCTACTGAACAAAGAGTTTCTTCAAGCTCTGTTCATTCAAAATACTTGGTATTAATCGTATAATTCTTATTCCGTTTGATAGGAAACACCATAGAAAATGTATAATCAGTCCCTATAGAAACACTTTTTCTACAGTAACATGTCAATAAACACAGAAGTGATCACCTCTTTGCTCCAGGTGAACAAGTAATATACAGCAATTGATTGATGCCTATCTATTATCACACCTTCACTAACAACGATCGGAGGAAAGACTTTTGGTGGAAGAGGGAAATGGAGATGAATTGATCGACCACTAATAAACCATTTCCTCCTCTAATAGAATTCCAATGACAGCTGAGGTACGGGCTATCGATGCAAGGCAGCTGACATCGCGTGTTCTCTGTGAAATGTGGACACGTTTTTTCCATTTTTCCTTTTATACTCTACCTTTTTTCCTTTTTCCACTCCATCCCTCCATGTCCTTCTCTCATCGCTTCGCTTTCCCCTACTCTCCCATACAATCTAAATCCTTTCTCTCACTCTTCCTTCCGCTTTTCCCCACTCTCAGACCCAATGTAAATGCGGAATTCATTTTTCCTTCTGCTCTATTACATTCTTCCTCGTCACCTCACCTTTCTCATCCCCATCCCTGGAAATTCTCTCCTTTTCGTTTTCACTTTTATTTCTACCTTTTTTTCACTAGCATTTTTCAAGTCATTCGAATCTCGAGCAAGTTGCTTCATAGCCATTGAAGCTGAGGATTATGAGTTCTTATAGGATGTTTGTATTAAATTGGAGAGTGTTAAAACAATCAAAGAATAGCCAAAAATAAGAGTAAAGAGAGAAAAAAGAGGAATTGACTTGACACGTTAGTAAGCGGGATACCTTGAAATTGAGTGGGGAAGGAACATTCAATTACTAGTTAGTGAATATGAATCATCGGAGGAACTTTCAAATGAATTGGAATGAGCTTGAAAATATTTTGGAAACATGACAAGAGGTGGTAAGAGGGGAACGTGCAGAAGAAGAATATTGATAACTAGCCGGCAGGCTCGCTTTTCCGCCTAGCCAGGGGGCTCCGCCCCCTGGACCACCGACAGTATCAGCAGTGTCAGTTAGTCAAACAGGCTCGCTTCGCTCGCCTGCAAATTCCGTTCAGAAGGAATTCAAAACTTATTGAACACAGCATTACTAGACCTAATCTAGACCTGTTCACCAAATTTCGACATTCTCTACCAATTTATTCTCGAAAAATCCAGGAAAAACTCTGAAAATTCCGAAAAATAGTAAAACGCTAATATTGAGCGTAACCTTGGGAATTATATCGGGCATAGTTTGAAACTTGATTCAATATCTTCCAAATTAGCTTATCTATAATCTCGCTGAACCATTGGATTTACAGTAAGGATTGGTCGTATCAAGGCGGAAGATATGCAACCCGCAATACATCTACAATTTTGAAAAACCTGATTACTGGCGAAATGTTGAACGGAATTCAAAATATCTCAACACAACATTTGTAGACCTTATCTGAACCTACCTACTAAATATCAAAATTTTCTACCGATTAGTTCTCGAAAAAATTGAGAAAACGCCGAAAAACATAAATGTTTGGCGTATCCTTGAAAAGTTCCTAAAATCCGTTCTTAGCACGCGTCTAAACGTCCAACTGAACATTCCTGCCAAATTTGAATGCATTGGGTTCAGTGGATTCTTAGTTCTGGTGATGAATGAATGAATGAATCAGTCAGTCAGTGCCATTTCGCTTTTATAGATATAGATAGAAAATAAGAGGAATGAGAGAGGTACAGAGAAAGTATAGAGAGGAGAGAACAAGAAAAGGAATGAGGAAAAGTAAAAAAGTATAAATGTGAGAAAATGAGAGAAAAGGTGTACAATGAGAAGGAGGAGAGGTTCCGTACAAAGAATTCATAAAGAGGCGTAGAATAATCAAGAAAAGAAAAAGGAAAAGGGGGAAAATATTCATCAGGAAAAATAAGAAAAAGGAAGAAGTCAGAAGAAATAGAGAAAATATGAAGCGGCGAACATGGGAGAGAATGAGGAAGCAAAAAATAGTATAAATGAAAAAAAAAGAGAAAATAAATACTGAGGAGGAACAGAAAATAACAAAGATGGGAACAAAAGAAGAAATGAGGAACAAGAAAAAAGGGAATGAGGAAAAATTTAAGATAAAAAGTTGTGAGAAAGGTACAGATAAATTATAGAGAGGCGAATAAGAGAAGGAATGAAGAGAAGTAAGACAAATGGTGATTCTATAACGGTGCTTGTTGGTAGGACCGCCAAAAGAGGTGGGCAGGCAAGGCTTGTGGAGTGACTTGTCTTTCCAAATAGTGATTGCCAGACATGCAAGCCACACTAGACACGCTAAGTCAGCATTTATCTTTGCAATAAAGTTATTTGTTCTCCCGCCTCCTTTGCGCGCCGATTTATTATCGGCTGCTCATATTTCCCCACTGCCTTCCACCTCAACAAGCCTCTCTACTGCTATAAATTGTCCAAACAAAGAAGACATTCTGGCAAGATGGGGAAATAACTCCAGCTCGATCAACATTGGTTGAAAAATTACAAATTTTATCTCAAATTATAGATCAGAGTGTTTCCTATAATTTGAAACCAAATTTATAATTCTTTAATCAATATTGACTGAGCTGGAGTAATTTTCTCATCTTGTTAGAGGGTCTTCTTCGCTTGGACACACTACTTTCGTCTATCATTACTCTTTCCCACCCCCTCCCACACACCTAGTCTGATTCTCAACTCTTTCCTACCCTAGAACATAGACTGATTCTTAACCTCTTCCCTCCCAAAACAGACTTATTCTCCTCGTCTTACCTCTCTTACCATTTCTTCTACCGCAGCACACATTCGTCGGAAGCAATGTCGATGATTTTATGCAGGAAGCGCTTCCCTACCCGTAATTGTTTCTCTTGAAAGCTACCTTATCTGTTACTACTTTATCTGCTTAACTATTTTTGGTGGTTGTGGGTTTTGCTTGAGCTATTTGATGTAGCCTAAAGTTGGAAGAATGGTTCCACATGAGTTATTCTACTTTTTTAATGATCTTTGTTATTAGGTTTCTCTATTGAGTAGTGTGGAAGGATATCAAATTTGTAGAGCTATTGGATTGAGTAGAGCTAAGATTGGAAATTATAAACTTGTTGTGTAATTACAAACAAGGAGTTTGAAAACAACGGTTGACAAAGGGTCCATCCGGAACTTTTTTTTCCTCGATTAGTGATAACTTACATCGATTTTGAAAATTAAATAAATTAATACGTAAATTATGATGACATATTATGGAAATCCTGTTGGAAAAAATGTATAGAACAATATCAAAGATTGATAATGTGAGCCTCAGCAGTCACTTGATAAGGGGTTTCAGAATGATATTCCTGTTAAATGATAATATTTTTCGTATCTATCATTCCTGTATCCAATAATGTTATTTCCAATCAACTTTAAAAAATTATGAGTTTTATTATCTCGAACAGAAGAAAAAGTTTAAAAAATAGATGAAGATTGAAGAAAAACCTGAAAGAAGAAGATTGATGAGAAGAATGGAAGAGTGAATGGAAGTGTGAAATAGCATGAAACCTAGAGAAACAAGACAAGAAGGGAGTAGAGGTAATAAAAGAAGGAGGGAAAAGGAAAGGGAAAGAGGAAAAGAACAGAAATAATAAGAGAAATGAAACCAAGAGAAGAGAGTTTAGTAACATAGTGAGTGTAACCTACTCGGAGCAAGCCAAGAAGCCAGCCAATTTATAAAGTCTGCCTCATACCTTTCCGGGGACAAGTAACCCACCTGGATATAGGAAGATGTTATGTTGTGAGTAGGGTGGGGGGAGGAGTGGGAGGTAGTGTGTGCTTTATTTGTCACACAGAAAGAAAGATCCGCACATATATCAGCATTAGGACACCGCCACGCCACTGTTCGCTCTTTTTCACTTGTCGCCGCCTCAAAGAATCCGCGACAACGACTTTTCATTTCATTTGCTACACCAACTGAGCAAACCAGGCAAGAAGAGAAGAAAGATTTGGGAGAGTGAGATAGGGTGGATAATAGGATGAAGGCAGAGAACATCGGAAAAGAGGTGAAGGAAAAGTAGAAGAAGAAGAAGAAAAGAAAAATTGGAAGAAGAAGGAAGAATAAGAGGAAGGGGAAGATAAAAGAAGTGAGAAGAGATAAGAAGTATTATGTGAATATGATAAAAAAGATGAATGTGGAGGACATGAAAAAAATGAGAAGGATAAGAAGAAGAAGAAAAAGATGACGAGGGAAAAAGATGAAGAAAAGAGGGAAATATTGATAAATTTATGGAAAATGCTGAAGGGATGAAAAAAAGTGAATAATGATGGAGAATCATGCAGGAAGGTACGAGGGCTGTTCATAAAATAGCTTCCACACATATTTTTCCACTGTAAAACAAAATTCTATAAACTTTTCCCAGCCATCATTGAAAATCTTGATTTCCCCTTTCTCCCCTTATAATTGTCATTTTAATCCCCACATTCTAGTTGAGGGAATACTATTTTTTGTGGCATTTCTTCAAAACCTCTATCGCAAACTCGGTTCCCCGCTCGGAACAAATTTTGTTTTCGAGGTCATTGTCCGTGTGAGAGAATGTGACATAGTTATTTAATGAGCATCCCCAATAGAATTGGAAATTGGAGTATGAAGGCAAGAGGAATGGAGGAAGGGGGATGGGAAATAGGATGGAGAAAAAGAAGCCGAACAGGATGAAAAAGAAGAGATCCTTCAAAATAATTGAGAAATAATGGGACAACAAAGAGAAACAGAATGTGAGACATTGAGTGGCTGTGAACATTCATAAAAGATTTCACTGAATAGGAGTAGAAAATTATAGAGCGAATAGTTTGATATGGAAGGGAGAGAACAAGTAGCCTATCAAGAATTAGAATGAGGTGAGATAGAGGCAGAAAGTGAGACAGACTTGAAGAAGATAAAGACGAATTATTATAGATGATATTATGTCAACTAGATCGATTCGAGATTTCAAGTAGGCTACAAGAATAAGGAGAGAAGAATGAAATAGCAATAGGAAGGATAGTTACAATGAGAGGAAAGATGTAGAAGAGACACAAAAGCAGGAGAAGAAGTAGAAGAGGAAGAAGAAACGCAAGAAGAAAATATAAAGTGAGAATAGACAAAGCCACGGAAAGGCAATACAGAGGTGGGTTGCTAGGCAATCAGCGCAAACTGTTATTACAAGTGGGGTAATTCACATGAGTGTAGGCCTCATGTGATCCTCTGACGTAGGCAGCCAGCCGCCATTTTGTCTCTTATATCCGGAATTCAATCTGTATCTCACTCCGGGTCAACAGTATGTCGCAATATCATCCACGCCTCAGGAAAATCGATTTATACATACATGATGACACACATAGAAAAACCAGATATGGCACAATTGAATGTCTGGATTGAAATTGGTTCCAGTTCAATCTAAAGTTTACTTCATACCGCACAATATGTATTGAACAGGTACAATATTGTCTTTCTATCTGGTACAATCTGAAATTTACTTCATGTCGCACATGTACAGGTCCAGTATTGTCTTTCAATTGCAGAATCAGTTTGCGCTAGCTATTGAAGTTTCAATTATGAAAATTGTATTATTCCATTTCCATAAGAGACTGTATGTATAGAAAAAGAAAATATCAGAGATACATTAATTCTATTACTTGATGAGAAAAATAACACATTGAACATTATATTCATAGTGCATATTCAAATTAATAGAGCAACATATTTTGAACCATATTTGGATATTCTACCTCGTTCAAAACTTCATCTAGATTTTGATCTTACAATAATATTATTTAAATTGTATAAAAAAGAAATAACCAACAAATTGGGCTACCATTAATTTTGTAGTCTAGAGCTACGCATTTCCAGTTAATTAATTAGAGTTAGGGATGAGGAAAATCTAATCATATTATCATTCCTACTTATTTATGTATAACTCCATTTCTGATCCAATTAATTAGTCTATTCCATTAATTGAATCCAGGTAATAACTCTACTAGAATGTACATATTCAATTATTTTAAAGAGAAGTGGGTCACATTATCAATGTGATAATGTTTTGCACTGTTCTAAATATTTTGAAAGCTTAACTTTTGTGAATTTTTTGAAAAATCAATGTAGGCTATGACTAAACTTTTATTCAGAAATTTGAGGTCCATCGTATGACTTTATAAAATCTCCAACCAAAATTTTATTAAAGTTTTCCAAAAAAAGGAAAGACTGTAACTTAATACAGACTTTAAAGGTCCATCGTATAAATTCAAATGATTTCCAACCATAACAATGCGTAAAGTTATTCGCCCTCCAGCTCCAGTACCTATCCAAGTATGTTAAGGTGGGAAAATAATAACTCCAAGTTGGATATATTGGTTGAGAAGTGCCTTGTTTAGTGCAGAAAGTTTGTAATATGAGCATACCATCTCAGTTTCCTCAACTAACTACCATCAACTCCACTTTCTAAGGGAAGGAAGTAGCCAAGTGTTTCGAGGAGACCTGCAAGCTGCTTGAGAGCTTTTAGTTCCTCACTTTATCATAATCAACATTATCATCATCATGAACATAATCTTCTCGCGCCTAATTCACTAATATTTATGATTAATGCTGCATACTTTTTGATATCTTGAGAAATAACAAGATTTGTGCATTAGAAGTCCATTTTATCAACATAAACAATGCAGTTTTAAAGACATTACTGTTATAGTAATATTGCAGTGGAGAGAACGCTGCGGTAGAATTGGGAGATTTCTTATCATTATAGAAGCTACTTTTAGGTAAATTCAACAGCGATAGTCTGTATTCCGTAGTAATTTCTTTATCAAAATTTAAAATTATTGGGATGATGAATATGGTTTTTGAAGTAGGAAATTCCATTATAATTTTCATCGTTTATTATAAATATCCATATTCTGAGCTGTTGTATAAGTTGGTGGAGGAGCAGGTTTTGGGCATTGTTGCACTCACTTATTTACATAAATACAGAGTGTTTCAGGAGAAATGTGCAATACTTCTCAGGCTGATTCCTTACACCAAGTACACTTGTGCTATGTTTAGTCAATTTTTAAAAATTAGAAAAATTAATACATTTTGAAAAATCTCAATTTCCCGCCATTGTTATCTCGGTAACAAAGCGTTTTTGGGGGTTGGTCCCATAGACTTTTTTGTCTACTTGGTGTGAGGAATCAGCCTGAGGATTATTGCACATTCCTCCTGAAACACCCTGTATAATTATTGAAAAGATGATAGAGTTCCAAATGAGCCCAGTCTTTATTAGAGACAAGTCTAGATCAATCAGGGAATAGCAGACGGAGCTTTCTGCTGATAACTCATGAACAATAATTTTCATCGTTTATTATAATTATCCATATTCTGAGCTGTTTTATAAGCTTGTGGAGGATTTACATGACCCACTCATTACAAGACCCAGCAACTGCTGCTACCTATAGGCCAACTCCCGAGTTGGTTACGTTTCAAACAGTTGACCAATTAGGTGTGAGAGGGGCGGGGCGAAGGCGGAGCTTCCCAGTGTGTCGTTTGTGACAAACATCAACCCAGCAGCTAACGCCATCTATAATACTTTTTGGGTTCAAAGTTAGCCACGTATTAAACCTTTACACCACGTAAACACTTATAAATTACTTATATTGATATAGCGGTGAATAATAAATCATTTGATTGACTGAAATAGGCTACAGAAAATATGGTCATAATTATATGTATGATAAATTATAGTCACTGTACATTAGATTACTCTGCAAACTCCAAAGAATTATTCGTCATAAGCAACCTATCATTCATGGTCAGAAGACTAATGAAAATACAAAATTCAATAAAGATAAATGGTATTTGATATTGTTCCGATATATTATAGTATGAACAAGTATTATCTGAGACATTTTCAACTACAAAATTCCGTTTTAAAAAATCTTATTCTTGATTCACAATTCACACGTAACCTATAAGGTTTAGTTTCAAACAAACTGTATTATCCAGTGAGAATATGATAGAACTATATAAGAGTTTAATTCTATTCTCACCGGTATAATAAGACTGATAATAAGCCTACACTCTATCTACACAGAGTGACTATGATATTGATATTGAGGCTGAGTCTCAGCCTCTATAGTTTTACTGAGCCTCTGTTGAGGAGAAAAATATGCATGGTTTACTTTGAGTAGAATTTGCATCATCCATTACAGTACCCATAAACAAGCTGGCTTACATTGAAACAACGAGCCCACTACAAAGATGAGAGAGCATACTAGTAGGATCATGACAAGACTCACATCAGAATGGAAATTCATCTCGAAATTACCTTCATCTTGTCGCAAGATCAAAGGCGAGCTCAAACTACACAGACAAAGCGCTCTTCATCAAGAACAAGACTGCATCATGAGGCGTAAAAATGGGAACGTCAATCAAAGGGAACATCGCAAACACGTGCTGGAAGAAAAAAGGAGTATCGCAAACATGATGGAACAACGAGACACAAGGATAAGCCCTACTCAACACATTCAGGCTAATCAGGGATAATTGAAAAAGTGCGTTTTTGAAGTTATATAATAGAACCGTTGTTGTGAGAACCAACAAAGGATTCTATGCTTGTTTTCAGTAGTTTGTCTTTAAAACTCACCGCCCGTTGTGCGAAATTGGTTTGATGTTTTGTTTTTTTCATTTTCATCTTTCATTCTACTTGCCGACTGGTTTACCTTTGATTAGTTGATGAATTTTTTTTCTGTAGTTTCTTCGCATCATATTGCTGTGTGATGTGAGACAGAGTTCACAGCGGTGAATTTTCCAGGTGGCGTACCTAATTTTTATTCACAAAATGTAACTTGGCAAAGCATTGATTGATCATTGTATTTTGACATGAAATTTGAATGCAATTTTTATTATTGATTAGTATCACAAGAAGCTTATCCAACTTCAAACTTGGATAATGATAGCGATTGTTTACTGCATATAAATCACATGCAGGCCTATTATTCATGTCTTTAATCATTTGATTTTTTTTCTGTGAAAGTGGATGTGCAAGCATATCTCTTTTTAAATCTTTTTTTTGAAATCTTATGCCAGTTTCGTGTTCATCATTTTTTCTTCTGCTGAAGGTACTCATTAGTCTTTCAAGGAGAATAAACTTGATATATTTCATGTAAAGCATAGGTCAAGTTCATCAAAAGGTTTCCTAAAGACTGTTATTCAGGTACTTATAAGTTACAAATACCAATGAGTCTCGACTCTGCTCGGATTCTGTTCCTCTTGCGCCCTATCTATAGAGACTGTGTTATAGAAATGCTGAATAAATGCATACACAGACTACTAGCGTGACACTTTTAAAATGACGTGTCTGTTGCGGAGAATTTTGCATTAAACAAGACATGAAATAAGAACATGTATAGTAGTCGTGTATAGCTGTATGATTATTCAACAATAATTCAATTCCTTATACAGAGTACCAGATGAAGACATTCAATATTTTGGTTGTTCTCAAAGTGGCACAAATTGGAGGGCAGCCATTGATGGGAGACTGCGTCATTATCTGAAAAACCGTTGAACAGGGCTATTATAAGATGATAAATTGAGAATAGTAATGATTGTAATAGATAGTAATCAAAGAGTAAATCTCTATTCTATCCGTGCACATGTATTGATATTGGTGTGATCACAACAATCTATCAAAGAACACAAATAACCTTTCACAATACTGATTGTTGCAAAATTAACATGGAGATTTGTACGCTATGAGAAACAAACTCTGTGTGTGAGCAGCTTGTACATTCTTGTACTTGTGAAAATGTTTTTCTATTGAATTTGGGATGTCAGACCAAATGCCTTCACAAAATGTATCAGCAATGATATATTACTTTTGAGAATTTAAGTGAATTTAATCAATTGCGCATCGTTGCATGCCTATTTTAGAGCAATTAAATAAGTTTCTTCATATTATTATCGTTGAAAATGAGAAGTAAAACATGGAATAATGTTATTATTATAAAGATATTCTTATTGCTCCATTGAATTTATTGTGCATCAATTCTTTCAACATCTGAAGGAAAGCTTATTATGAATCTAATAAATTCAGCAAAATTTCTGTTGATTTGAAGTTTATATTAAGTACGATAGTCCCTCCGATGGATGAACTCCATTCGATTCCACAATGCTTCACCTAGCTCTCTTTTATACTCTGTGGTGTATGCTTTGTCCATAGTCCTGTTTGTGTCACACGATTTCTTCTACCATATAGGTATAGGAACTATGAACGAGAGTATATATATCTGTCGGATACTGTCGCTTCCCGCATTTGATTGCATGACAAAGATATACCACATGCAACTGGATTAAAAAACAATAAATGTTCCATTACAAGCACATAATACATCTTTCGCCCGTTGCTTTTAAATGGGGTGCAAGGCAAATTACAAGAATAATGTTGACTGGTACTGGTTAGCTTGTTGAAAGGAAATGAGATAGAATGAGCAGGAAGAAAATAATGAGTGAGATGGAATATTTATGACTTTGTTACTTGATCTGATATCAATAAGAAAGCCTAGAATACTGTACATCATGAACTCCGTAAGTTTATGGGGTGTATTCATTGTTTTTTTTGAAACGATAAGAAATAAAGGAGAGTGACTTCATGGCTACTATTCCTTCGTAAATTTATTGCAAAGTAACAATCACCAACTGTATTGTAGAATTAGCAACAAATGAATAATTATTGAAATAATTATCAACCACGTTATAATTACGTGCTTGCACTGGCGGCTCGTACCCACGAAACAGGTGAAGTTCCCGTATCTTTCACTGTACAGCACTTCACCTGTTCCGTGAGCACGAGCCGCCAGTGCTTACTTGTTGAATAGTTGTGAATCAGCTGTTGTAGTTATACACATTGAATAGAACGACAGTATATTGTCAAACCACATTATCAATCTCTGGCGAACCAAAACTACTTGAAGTGAAGAGAAGCAGTATTCATACTTTCGGACGAGCACCGTTAGTGTATTGGTAGTTGCATGAACCAATAAAGGTGAACATAGACTTAGCCAAGCTAAGTCTGCCATTGGCTTAGACAAGCTCCTCTCCAATAAGCGGTTCATATGAACGAAACAAAATGGCGATAGACGTTTCTATTCCAGTTCCGTTTACTTCAAATTAAGATCAAATTTTATTTTCCATTTTCACAAATATATACATTTGAATAATAAAATGAATAGTGATACATAATAAAAAAAATCATAAAATATGAGTGAGTGTGTGATGTGGTATGTCATAATGACTTTCCACTCTTTGTTTCAGTTATAGTAACTTATGTGTTTCTTCTATTACGACTGAGTGGTACAGAGTTGGTTTTAGTACTGTTAGTATAAGCACAGAGAAATTTGAAAATATTCAACCATCAAGAAAGCCATTCAGATATTAATCAACAAAGGCTGAAAATATGAAATTATCATTCCTTTTCATCTTCATATGCTACCACATTAATCCAATGCTAAAGAGAATTCAGATAGCATTGTTCCAAATGATTAATCCAATAGCGAAATTTCTTGGAAAAACTGGAGTCGATGTAGCAGTAGTATGCTGTTCTGTGCTCACTATTTGGGAATAAGCATTTCCTGGTTCCTGTTTTCACAAGGGAGTCTGGTAACAAAGCAAGTTCTGTGTAATTAATTTGCTCGAGCCATATGGCGCATTAGAGAGAGATGGAGATGAGAAGAGAGAGGGAAGAGGGAGAGAGAGAGAGATATATATTGACGACGATAGAGAGAGAAAACTTGCTGCAAGGGCTGTTGACCAGGACTGTGCCGTGTACCTCTGACTTCTCTCTCTATTTGCTGAACTTGGTTAAAAAATAGATATGAATAAGTGGACAAAGAGTTAAATGTCAGGACGAGTAGGAAGAGGAAGAAATAAAGTAGAGAGGACGATACAAGATGTATAAAGAGAAAGGAAGGAAATGGAAAGGTGAGTAGAAGGAGAAAGTGGAAGAAGAAGAAAGAAGGTGGCAAGGAAGATACAAGATAGAAAAAGAGAAAGGAAGGAAGAGGGAAAGGTGAGTAAAAGGATAAAGTGAAAAAAGAGAAAAAGAGCATAAGAATTATATTTATCATAGAATATGGAGAAAGAGAGAGAAGGAAGAGGAAAAAGAACGTGGAAAGGTGTTTAAGAAGTGGAAAGTTGTTATAGGGGAGGAAACTAGAATTAATCGAAGGAAAGAGGATGAATAACATTAATAAGGGAACATGATTTTTTTAAATAGGCAAGAAAAGATATGAAACTATGAGAAAGTCAATATAATAACAAAGGATGGCAAAAAGAAAGAGGATGGATAGATGAATAGGATAGAAGGGATAAAAGTTTAAGTGAAGATGTTAGAAAGTGTGAGAAACGAGAGAGAAAATTCAGATTTGGGGGAGTGCAGTGGTAAATTTGCGAACTGAAGGGTTGGTTAGTGAAGGACAGAAGTGTGATTGTTGGACACAAGTTTCACGGGAGCCAAGGAAGGGCGAACAAGGAAATAAGGGAACAAGGGACTTTACTTCAGAGAGGTGGCAGAATGACTTCCTTCCCATCCTAATTGTCAAAGTGTGAAGTGTGTATAACATTCACGTAGCATAACATACAAGGGGCATCCTCACATACATGAAATGACTCGTAGGAAGTGTCTGCGGGAATTTGTCTGAACAAGCAGAAAATACATTCTGACAAGATGGGAAAATGACTCCAGCTCGGACAATATTGGTTCACAAATTATGAATTTGGTCTCAAATTGTAGAAAATATTCTGCTCTATGAATTCTTTGATCAGTATTTGACCGAACGTGAGTGAGGTCTAGATTCAAGACGACGATTTTGCATTTCTCTTTATGTTTCTTTGTTCCGCATTTACGACAAAACGCGGCAATAGATTCGGATTACAGTAATGTTCCTCTTGAAATTGCGCGTCGATGTATATGTAAGGCTTTTTGAAATATTGAATTTCAAGGATAATATGAAAGTGAAAGCAATTACCTCTATACTAAAATATTACTATATACATTTATAATTCTGAACATAGGAGAATTCATATAGAATTATTCATGCTGAACCAGCTGTCGAGTTTGTTATTAATTGCATGCAATAGATGAATCTCAACAGAAGTAAGTATTTCCTTCATGAATAATGAAAGGAAAAGGTAAAGACCCCACTTCGTGAGGTCTACTGTTCACATAACTACTATTAAATTCTATTTCAAATTGTAGATGACATTCTGTTCTAAAATTTGAACTCGAATTTCATAATTTTTGAACCAATATTGAACAAGCTGGAGTCATATTTCCATCTTGCTAGAATTCCTTCTCTGCTCGACCAGACCATATTATATCTTCAGACCATGATTAATAATATGTTTTTTCTTCTAAGGACATTCAGTTAATCATTGGAACATTAATCGGTTCGGTACAATCTCGGATTTTGTAGAAGAAATTATCACACTGGAACAAGTCGTAGAGGATGCATCTTGCAATTCTAGAAATGAGCCTCCTCATCAGTAGGCAATAACTTGGTGATTATTTTTCAAATTTTTTAAAAGGCGCACTGATTTTTGAATGGAATAAATCCATTGTATTTTTCCCTCAATTATTTTCCGTGTTTCAACTTAATCTACGTCCAACATCATTAAGCCTCACTATCAAACCAGCTTACAAAATAGATAAGGATACGAGCATGCATTCTCCAACACTCTGCAACCCTGATGACAGAATTATCAATGAATGAGTGACAATTGCAACCACAAACAGCCGAGTCAGCTAAACTCTGTCAGGAAACGGCAGCCTGGCAACTGTCTTGGATGGGTGATCACTGTCATTGTTTAGTAAATCGTGACTAAACGGCTGCCTTAGCATCTTGGGTGAATGGGATCTTCTCCTGGTGTCTTCAGATGAGTTGACAATTTGGGGTCTTGAGTCTGAGATAAAGGGGTTGATGCAGGAAGACTAGAGAATGAAGGGTGATAGGAGAGAAGGTGAATGCTAAGGAATTGAGTATATACAATATGATTATCGAGATGAATTTTAAATTTGGAGGTGATTGAGATGGATGAAGAAATTAGGAAATTTTGAAGAAAGGTAGATACTGTATAGTGCAATGATGCAGGAAGACAAAAGAATTGAGGGTGATAGAAGAGGAGAAGAAATTTTAGAAATTAGGAATAGAAATTAGCTGTTATTGGAGCTTATGAATGTGGAGAAAGAAATGAGGAAATGTGGAACAAGGGAAGATAGATACACAAGAAAAGAAGGCAATAAGAGACAGAGCAAAGATACTCTATGAGAGTGAGATAGTAGTCTATAAATGGGTGGGGGAAAATGGAAGGTGGGAGAGGGGGATCTGGAAAAAGAAGGAATGATAAATATGATAAGAAAGAAAGAAGAAGAATAGAATGAAAGAAAAAGAATAGAAAGAATAATATAATGGAAAACGAAAATTTTATGTTAATCATCTTCACTTGCTTTTAAATGTTTCTATCTTCTCTACTTCTATAATAAATAATTTGATAATATCACTCTACTCGAAATATGTGAAATAGATTAATAATGCCATATGATTCAAGAATAACTCTTTTGTCACAGATAGAAAAGAGTATAATACATTATTGTGAATTATATTACAGAAGTATAAATCTAAATATTCATTTTTTGTAATAGATCTCCATCAACAATTCTGAATTACTTATTGTCATTTCAATACATTCTCATTTAATTCTAGACTGATTTAAACTATACTGTATTGCCTAAGAGAAATGAGACATATATTATGTACATTAATTATATTATTTCTAATTAATCATGCAAATATATCGTATATTTTGATAAAAACTGAATATTCTAATCAGTCATACCGAACTAATAAATATCACACTCGCCCGGAATATTAACTTCCCGGAACCAATCCACACCAGAGCTCACACTTATTCGATAGGGGAGGGTTGAACTTTGAACGTTGCAGAAATAGAAAATTATATCTGCTAGCGTGGATCGTCGGTTAATTCAATTAATCAACTCGTCACTTGAGTACATCCATAGGGAGCGGACCTGGAATTATGAAGAGGCAAGCCCTGGAATGTCAAACATCTGACGTCATGACCAACCAAACCCTCATAAAAAAGTCTACTAATGGACTTATGCTAATTCAATTATCAGCTTGATAAATTTCCAATTCATTCCCTCTTAATCAGGATTCTCCTAAAAGCCCAAAACCGGAACAATCGATTCATTCATACTTTTTTCTCTAAAAATATATTTGAATCCATTCAATAAACTGAGAGTACATAGTTTTATTCTGGAAGTTTTCAGGGGGAATTTGGTTGTCAACATTTCACCAGTTTTGAAGCGAGGACACTCTACAAGAAAAAGCTTTTTGGGAGAACTGCACTCGATTAAAGTTGTTAGAGGGCTACATTCACGTTATGGAAGGGGTTTTAGCATGTGCATTGATAAATAATAGATGTGTGGTGAGTGGTAAGAGATCTACTTGGCAAAATTGTAACGTGTGAATGTATATGAGTTGTAATAGTCTGTATCAAATTCCCATTATTTTTTTTTTGTGAAACGTTTTTTTAGAATATTGTAGAACAAATTGATAAAATCATCTCAATGCCTAGTGAATTCTCATAGTTTCACAAATCCTCTGAAAACATACACAATTCGAATCAGTAGGCTATGATTTGTTCAGATTTGAATGAGTATTACTGGCGGCTCGTGCCCATGAAACAGGTAGAGTGCCCGTATCTTCTACTATACAGCACTTCACCTGTTTTGAGGGCACGAGCCGCCAGTGTGAATTTGAGTAATAAGTAGTATTTCTTCAGTAAGCTGAATCCAGTAGCCGAATTATTCTGTTTCATTCTTCTTACCTATTGGAATAAGTTTTTAGCAGTAAAATCATCGTAGGTAGTGATGAAATCGCTAGATCAACATTTCAAGTGGTAAGAATTTGTACATCCGTCTAATCTATCCAAGCAAAGAAGACATCCTAGCAGGATGGGAAAATAGCTTTGGCTAGGTCAATCTTTGATAAGAATTATTATAAATTTGGTTTTAAATTGTATATCGTGATGTTTCCTACAGTTTAAAACCAAATTCATAATCTTTGGAACAATATTGATTGAACTGAAGCTATTTTCCCATATTGCCAGAATGTCTTCTTTGCTTGGACAGACTATACCGATATACAAATTCCATCAAAGTCAAACGGATACGTATTTTTCATTTCAATAATTCTTTGTGACCGATAAGACTTACAAAAGTTTGTTTGAAGAAAAAATAATTCCAACGAGAAATGGCATTCATATAAGTGCAAATTCAATTTAAAGAGACAATATTCGTGTCGAGACCTTGCGTGCAATTGAAGTCACAAACCGCACCATAGAAAAGAAACGTAGGGTTAGCTGACGTGCCGTGCCTTTATAAATTCACATTCCTCCAACGTTCAACTGAATTGTTTGTTACCACTCTATAATATAAATAAGCACGAAAAATGTTTTCAAGCCTTATTTGCAGTGCTGTGCTATGATAATAGTTTTACTTTTCCACGGAAATGTTCATCCCATATTTATATGACAGACCTTTTTCTTTTACAATAGTACAGCGTGGTCTATCTGTAGTCTCTGAGGGGTGTCAGTGTTGATCATTTCTATAAGGGTGCAGCAACTTGAAATTGATAAGTCCTAGCTAGTAAGTATGTCGAAAGATCCTCTGAAACGAATTTCAAGCTTTCTCTTGAGAAAACTATAATACAAAAATTATAAATATCCATAAACTATTGCAATAAGTAAAATCTACTTGTCCAGTGAGATAGTTTTGGTAATGAATTATTAGTGATCTAATCACCCTTCTAATAATATTTTACCAACCAATTCTATATTTTATCAAAGAATATTCTTATCAACGAACAACTATAACAACAAAATCCCAACTGATCAATGGTTTTGGGTAACTTAATCAATTCAGCTAGCTACACAATAGAACTACAATCAATTCATAATAATTAATGGAACACTCCATATCAATGTGTACATGGATCTTTTCGTCTACTGTTTCCAAAATTCTCAAGGATTGTTTTCAATGTTATTCTCAAATATTTCATTAGACACTGTCTTAGAAGATGAAACATGATAATTGATAAAGAAATTCAAATTGTACCGGTTGAATCTCAAAGAATTATCGCCAAGGAAAATCAACTCATCAGTCAATTTGTACGTCACGTGTTTTGTGATAATTTATTAGTTACGTAGCCTACGTCAGATCTCCAATTAACTCGAACCAGTCACGTGGTAATGACACGTGATCACTTTTTTCCTGCCTCGTGATTTACTCTCAAGTTTCCCCCCCTCCTCAGAGTCACAATTCCATCCCCTTTCCCCCCCCCCCCCCAAAAACTGGTAGCAACTCAAAAAGCGAGATGAGAAAAGTTTCCTATTCAATTTCAAAGAAAATTTACAAGGAAAAATGATGTTTTGGAGAAATGGCAGAGATTTGCCGATTACGTAAGGGAAAAGTTTGAAAGCTGTAAGTGGTGTGATAGGTAGCATGTGAGATTGGATTCTCTCTTGAATTGAGTTACATCATGTAGTTTCAATCAATCTTTTGGAAAAGTCTTCAGAGCAAATGAACTGTATATCCCTTAAGCAACTATTTCAATCTGTAGCCGACCATAAATTCACATCTTTCCTTGATAACTCTCATTAGATTGAATAAATTGATTCTTATCATAGATAGTAGAATATCAAGGTTGAGTGGTAGAAAGGACTTCCTAGTCCTAACTCCACCTAATAAAGGATATTTTCATTTCATTTTCATAGTACCCAAAACACATACATATTTTGCGTTTCGTAAGTAGAACCGCAGAACATAAACTCTTAGTTAAATTATCAAATGCCAATCCACGTTTTACGCTTCCAAATTGAACTAAACACTTTTGTATTTTGTTTCGTGATGAGCTCTCATTGTATGGTCTCCTACACATGAACGTAATATTATGTTTCTTCTCAGTTTTGTTTCAATCACTCGAATCAACGAAACTGAGATTGAACTTCTGTATGTGAACTTTTGCACTGAACTTATTTACTGTGTTGTGAGTATATAAGAAATAGATAAATTAATATTGCGAATCAATATCATGCATAAATTAAAAATTAAAATACATGAATGCATTGAATTTCGCTCGAAATGAAACATTAGAACACATTATGATTGGTAACTGTAGCACTAGGCTACAACTGGAACATAGTTGCGTTACTGTTAAAACAGCGAGCTCGCAACTCTCAGCAGCTAATACATCGCTCGTTAGCGTTCCCTCAAGGCACTAACTTGCAACTATTTGTTATAAATGATCCCCTAGTCATAATGAAGATTTGTCTTCTGCCTTGAATAATTCAAATTCCCGCGTTTGGCTCGCGCCGAGGTTCATTACCAAGACACCGTAGGCGCTTCTCTCAAACAATAAGCACTTTCAACACGACTTTCTCGTTTTACTCCTTCTCTCACTCCCCCTCACAACCTTTCTCACTTCCTCTCTCTCTCTCTCACTTTGCAGCTAGTTCTCCTCTATTCCCTCCCCATTCACCACTCACAATACTCTCACTCCTCTCCTCATAATCAGGCTGACAAATACAAATATATACTACTCTTGTGCCCTAAATTTCGCCTAACTGAAGGTGGCACAGTCAAGAAACAATAATTTATATCCCTTGTGCGGTCGTAGGTCATAGTTCTCTATTTACAACATGGTCTCGCCTAGCTTCCTCAACATTATTAGAGCTTTGTGTGTGCTGGTTTACACCAACTTGCATTGATTGAGTTTTGTAAGCAGTTCAATGGTCTTTGTTTGGGAATCTTTATTCAATAAGAGTTGGTGATATTGAATAATTATCTTATTTAATCAAACTGCGTGAGTAATCAGTGATTGGTATGTGGTATCTGTCTCATCCGTGGACCTTATACAGTCAAATCGAAATATTATTATGGTATCTTATTGAATTGTTTAGGATGAAATAAAATCCAAATAATAATATCAAGGGTGAATCTGATTTTGACTTATTGAATTCCTAATCATATCTTATTCAATTATTCTGAAAAAATGACAAGGGTGTGAGTTGTAATCTCAATTGATGTGTTATGATGTTTCCCTTCTATTTCTAGTCATGTTGATAGTAATATTCGAATCAATTTCTTCTAATCCATGACTGAGAATCAAATCATAGAAATCATAATAAAGCTACGTAACATTTCTAATTATCTGGAACTTTATTGAAGATAATATTGTACGTAAGTGCATATTTCTTTATTACGAATCGAGCTTACTCTAAGAAATTCAAGAGGTAAAGCTGGATGATTGTATTTTGAAGAGTCTACGTACTTCATTATTTTGCTGCAACTAAATAATCATATATTGTCTATTATATGAACAAGAAACAAATTCTATGAGAGTCGTTAAACGATAATACGAAAAAGTCATTTTCCAGTACGTTAACAAAACTATTACACATTTTTACAATCATTTACATCATTCATTCGAAGTTTTATCATATTGATCCAATTCAACTATGTTTATTTTCGTTGTAGTTCTTTTTAAATATCGAGCATAACATAGATGAGAATGAAGATCTGGAAGATATTTCTTTAGAAACAATTTTTGTATACACCCTTCTACACCGGAATACCTATTAGAATATCCTGCAACCCCTACCACTTGGTATGGAAAATATGTGGGACGGATTTTCTAATGGAAAACCAGGGGTGTAAATTGTGATTGCACTACATTTTTCTCAAATGTAATGTTCATAATATTCCTCTTCTATTCCTTATCGCTTATTCTTCTCCTCTTCCTACTGGTTGTCCCCCCTTCTGTCACCTGTTTTCCATTTCTCTGTCACTCATTCCACTCCTTCGTTTCTCTCTTCCTCGTTTTCACCTCCTTACTTTTTCTATCTTTTCCACCATCTAATTCCTCTATTCTTCTCCCTTTTCTTCATTTCCTCTCATCTCTCTTGTGTAATTTGAAATTAATTCATGTTTGAATACAACTGTGGGTGTGAAAGTCTCAGATTCAAGGAAATGTTGGTGAAGAAAGATTAAGTGTGATGGAAGAAAGATGAAGAACGTGATTGAGAAAGATGTAAGTGTAAGAAATTTGATAACAGATTCGAGAAGGAGACAGAAAAATAAGAAATAATAGAAGAGGAGAGAAGAGAAGGGAGAGTAAGAATTTGAATAGAAGAGGAGTATGGAAATAGAGTTGATAGGACAACGGAAAAAATCAAAGAGGATGAGAGGATGAAAAGTGAAATGTAAGTTGGATTAAACAAGAAGGTGGGATAGGAGAAAACATTTTTCATTTTACTCGTTTAAATAATCTGTAACATGATTTTCATGGATTCAAGTGGAAATCGGTCTTAAAAGCATTTCCTCCCCTCTAAATAAAGTTTCTTATATCAAGCCCCTGAGGACTTATGTCCTGAGGGAGACCTGTCATTTTTGTCACAATATTTTCAAATAATTCCTAATTTGGGACGAAATTTATTTTTGCGATGAAAGTCGATGAATAAAAAACTATGATGTTTTTTTTTATTAATTTGAACAATGATGTGTAAGAACTTTCTGAAATGTTTTCGTGCTCAGCGAATAGTTATTGAAAATGAAATTATTCTTCTACTTCGATCATTTTGGAATCTGATCAATCAACTTCATTTTTTAGCTTTGCAACCCAATGTTTCGAATATTTTGTACCAATAAGCTTCCCTCCTGTACGATGGCGAATCAACTTTGAACTTTTGTATCACTAATGCGTATCGAAAGTCTGCCGTGAGAAGAGACCTCAAGGATATAGGCTATCTATAAATATTGGCACTCTCAAAGAGACTCAATACTATCAGAAGAGTCCTCATGAGGAGTAGAGCACCAGAATCAGAATGCTAACCTAGTCGGGCATCGAACCACGGTTCAACAAGCACATCTGTAGGTCACCAATAATTAATAACACACAACCAACTAAGACACTCCAACGAATCTATTCAAATGTGAAGTCCTCAGCCTCGCAGTGGTTGAAAAGTTAATGCGCAATGAAGTCAGAAGCATGATGTCTGTCTCTGAAGTTGGCAGAGGTCGAAAAGTTTGTGGAGAGTTGGAAAGTTGTGACGTTTACTCGGAACTGGAATATTAGAGGTAACACAACTGAACTTTATGTAGAGAGAGATTGATGTTTGCGGGGGATGAGGTTTTATCTGTGGATGCTTCTTTCCCATATAATTATATCGCTCAATGTTAGTACGAACTGAAAATGAGTCAGAACTAGGTACTGTTTTTTCACATGTTTTCTTACTCCCTCACTAAAAGACGCAACTTAGAAAAACCGTTCATGATTCATGGCTATTCTTGAGAATTCAGAATCTTATAATATAATCGTCTATCATCATCCCTCAAGAAGTGAAGTACCATTTGAAAGCTAGTTTAGTGAGAAATTACTTCCCACATATTATTAGCTTCCAATTATTGGACTAACGTTTTTGATTTATCAGTTTTGATGAAATTGACTCCAATCCAATCACTTATTCAATCTATTAGTATACATGTGTAATGAGAATAGCTTCCATAAGTGCCTAACGTGAATATAACCTTATAATTTTATTGAACGAAAACCCACTCAATTAATCAATACAGTAGAAGATAGGAGCACTTCACCTGTTTCGTGGGCACGAGCCGCCAGTGACAAGAAATATTTGAATTCATTATTATCTTTCATTCTAAAATTGATCAATAATTTATTGTGGAAAATTATCAAGCAAATTGTGGATTATAAAATGGATGAGAGTATGAAACTCTATAATATTATCGCTATTCAATGGAATATTGTGAACCCAATCCCTCAACCACTGCAAGACAGGCTTTTTCTGGGGAATAATTTAAGTGATAAATGTGATACCGGTGTCGGTGCGAACAAAGACATGAATGTCGATAGTTTTTCAGCCGTTTTCTCGCCATCAGCCGCCCAATTTTTCACTGACTTACACATACATTCCGACAAGTCTTTTTCGGGTAATATATTCGCTCGACTGGAGAGCGCTCGTTCGCTTTTGCTTGCCTGTTGTATTGACACATAATATTTCAAACTGTACTCGGTAGCAACTCGTTTCAATTTGTCCTACAAGAAAAAAGACAGAAATCCACTAGGAGAGGCTTTTTATTCGCAAATCGTGGCTGTGAATAGCATCGCTTTGAGATGCTGTGCTCTGAAGAGCGCTGCTGCTTCTTCAGTCACTCTTGAAATTGAAAGCTCAACAATAGAATAATAAGGATCAGTGAGTAGTATTGCTTCTTTTTTGTGTTTGATCCACCTTTCACATTTATTCGAGTTTTTCTGATCAGATCTGTTAGATGGATTGATAATCTGATTCATTGTTATATACACTATGGAGGCAGTAATCTTTGTAAATAGAGATTATAGATATAATTCGAAAATCAACGATTACATTATTATTATGAGAGCTATAATTGAATTGTAGTATGCAGCAAATAATATACTTGAGAAAGAAGAAAATAAATAAGGCCGAAATTTGTTATTGTTGTAACTATTAAACGATCGACTATCGATGGAAACAAATATAGTAGACAAGTACCACGATTCAGTAGCGATATTTTCCATTCTATCATATCTACATTGATAAAAATTGAATAAATGCTTGACACAGACCTTTGCAAGAATCGAATCAGTCTCATCGCATTGGTGACATTCCTATTTGAAACATAGATAGTCCAATTTTCATTTTCCACCAATTGATTACAAGATCGCAGGTCATAGAAATTCCTTTCTCCGAAGATTACCCCTGTGTTACGACATTTCCTCGGTCATTCTATATGGATTTAATTGCAGAACTTTTTAGATATCCTTTTGAATTGCAATGACAGTATCCAAGCACCTCACACATCTAAATTCAAATGCCAGTGAGGATTAGGCTAACATTCCACCCAAACACTTACACAACCTTTCAATAAAATATCATTGGAAATTGCCGTGGAAAGCGAACATTTTTGGTTGAAATGGCTAGAGAAGGAAGATGAGAAGGAAATATGATAGAAAAGGAAGAGAGAAGACGAGAGACGTTGAGAAGGGATAGAAGGAAAAAATTGAAATCAGGAGGAGAGAAACATTGTGGAAAAGAGAAATAATTAGCGTGAACAGGCATAAAGAGCATGAAGAAGCAGAAGCAGAAGAAGAAATATAAGAAGAAGAGAAGAAGAAGAAGAGGAAGAAGACGAAGAAGAAGAAGAAGAAGAAGAAGAAGAAGAAGAAGAAGAAAAAGAAGAAGAAGGAAGGAAACACCATAATATAAGACGAGAAGAAGTATAGGTGTAGTGGGTGAGAGAAGATGTGGGAGAAACTATGAGAAAGTCAAAAGAAGCATCATAAAAAGAGTAGATTGGAAGAAGATGGCAGACAAGCTCATGAGAGGGTGATAGAATTAGGTTAAGGTTAATTAAGGTGGATGAACTGTTAAAAATTGAAATCATTTCAATAATGGAAACAAAAACAGAAACAATATCACAAAAAAATTGCAGAAAGTGAAGTGCAGACAAGGGTGAGGAAAAGAATGTAAGAGAGAGGAGAGGAATCAAATACAAATTGTGTTCTCTGTTCGTGCGGCTATGCTTTTCAAAATCCCCTCCCCCCCTTCCCTATTGGAAATAACCCCGCCATCACAAATGGTGACCGTAACTTGCTTTGTGCGACAGTGTGTTTGTGCTCTTTGCTAGTGGTATAGTCTGTCCAAGCAAAGAAGACATTCTGGCAAGATGGAAAAATAGCTCCAGCTCGATCAATATTGATTCAAAAGTTATGAATTTGGTCTCAAATTGTAGGGAACATTCTGTTCTACAATTTAAAACTGAGTAAAAATTTTTAAACCGATATTGACTGAGTTGAGTCACTTTTCCCATCTTGCCAGAATGTCTTCTTAGCTTGGACAGACTGTAAAGCCGTTTCAAGAGCAGGCAGTGCAATCGACTATGATGCGCCTGAATCGCCTCAACTGTGAATTTCACCAGGCAGAGAGGACACGAAGAGGGAATAAAGAATGAATCAGGGAAGAAGAGGGAAAGAGAAGGGAAGGAGGGAAGAAGGATTTTGTCCAGTCCCTTTCTTTATTGTCGCATGATTTCCGGCAATCTGAATATTGGGTTTTATTGTTTTGGTGGTATAAATTCATTTCTTTATCCCACATCCTACCATTCAAGCAACCGTTACTTGCAATTCCCCTTTATCTCTTTCACCTCCTTCTCAACTGTTTCTTTTGCTGTTTCTTCTTTTCCTTCTTGTTCATTTTTCTCCCTCTTCGCTCCCTGTTCGTTTTTTCCTCTCTTTCACCCAGTTCCGCCCTTTCTCACTCAAATAAAATCATGAATTTTCGCATTAAATCCGACACATACATATTTGATTTTTATCAGGATGATACGCACTCTCTCTTGTAGTTATTGTTCTATTCCATTACATAATATACTACTTGTTTCACTTGTATCGCTACTAGCTTATCTACTAATTTATCAAATGATAAAAAGATGAAAAGTGTTGGTCCATTTTATAGATATGCGGAAACTTTTCACAGCTAAATATCACCTCAACTGCATCTATCACAGGTTTTGCAGTGAGTGAAGTCCTCAATCAAATAATTGATCTCTCGAATAAATCATCTCTTTATTCTCAAATAATCAGATAATCTTTTTTCACCATTTTAATTCAATATTGACAAATCATCTATCTGAATTCAGGGAAGAAATAGAACAGGCTATGCCTAGTTCTTCCCACCTAGTTATAATAATGATAATATTATTATGATTTGTGTAATAATATCAATGGCTAAATGAAAAAAAAGATGATATACTAGGAAAAACGTGTGCAGTAAGGAAACTTTTTTTGTTATTACTATTACGTTTTAAAGAGAAGAATTATTCCAAGATGAGACTACAATAGCCTACCTGAAGTTCCTGGTACTACTGTATTTGGATTGAGTAGTTCCAAGGGTTGTTGATACAGGGATGGAATCCTAGAAGCTAAAGTGTTGAAGTAGGGTGCAATATAATTATGTCTAGTCGATCAATCAACCTGGTTGAAAGATGGCGAGGAAGAATAGAGAAGGGGGAGAAGGAAGATGATGAGGAGGGGAGGAGGAGGAGGGAGAGGAGGAGAAGAAGGTGGCCTGTAACGTCACCACTTGACCGGCAGTATAAGACAATCACATTTCCTCGTTGCTCTTGAATTGACCAAGATTGATCGTTTACAAATATTCGTTTACTCTTCTTGTCTCACTCTTTCACCGAGTTGTTGCTCTTCCCTTCTGTTAACTAACAACTTACTCTCTTCCACGTGTATTTTGTTTACTTTGTATCATTGCAGAACTTACTTTTTGTTTTTTCACTCAATTTCACGCTACAATCTTGAAAACTCAAGTTTATTGTCTGTTTATAGTATGACTCTTTCTCCTCATTCTTTCAGATTTTCTTATATTCTGATCATTCAGTTTCTATCCCTAAGATCCTACATCTCTAATTTGTTCCATAATAGTTCACTCATAAAGTTACATCTTTCTTCAATGTCCTCTAAAAATCTAATATTTTATTTTGAATTCATGAGTATCATACATATATTTGGAAAGGTCCCAAATACATTTCATACAGATGATTCGTTTATCATAACCATGATATTTTAATGGGAATATATGCATATGGATTTTTTGGGGGTAGCTACCCATAAGGGTCGCCTTGGCCACAATCGGGTCATCCATCCGAAAGCAGTTCATAGTGTGTGTTTCTCAACATCACAATCACCTAGCGATCGTTTCACTGAACAACACCACACTTAATGGGAATGATTGAAAATACTGACACTGTACGAGTATTATATTACTCTGATAATCTAGTCTCTATAGATCATTCTTATCAATGCAGCCTTAAATGCACCCAATCGAATGATGCTTCAATGATCATGGATGAGCGAATAACATTATTAAAAAAAAAACTCTTTTCAAAATGCACTATAAAAGTACACCAAAGAAAGTACCGGTACCGTAGTTGAAAACTTGAGAATATTTCACAAATTCGAAAAAATTAAGAATCCATACTCACCACCAAGGTAATTAGAATAGAAAGGTATGAGTCATCAACATCGTAGTCGGGAGGAAACCGTGAGCTCTGACGTCATTGGAACCACAGCTGTTTAGCGAACCTAGAATTTAGAAGCTTCGTCTGCTCCTTGTGCGTTCCAATCAAAGTAATTAGATTAAAATCATTTCTGACGTCACGGAAAATATGCGCACTCTGATTTTAACAAGCTATTATGTTATCACTGCATCATTTTTTTGTGAACATGTGGTTTTTGTTATTAGTACAGAATCCTGTTCCCAATTGCATTCAAACTGTAGGTTATATGATTGTATTAAGCAAAATGAATTCTAATGAATTATAGAGGCAAAAATTTTTATTACAAAACATTATGGGAGAAGAGGTTACGAGAATAGGTTTGTTAATAGATAGATTGCATGTGAATAATATAAATATGGGCCGTATAGCTAGTGCCAAATGTTTTTCAAGTAGGCATAGAAAAATCAATTTACAACATCAGCGATTGGAACCAAGTTGAAACGCACAAGGAGCAGACAAAGCTTTGGTTCCAATGACGTCAGAACTCACGGTTTCCTCCTGAAATCCCATGTATTCTTTATTCTCTCTTTACAATTGCGACTTGGTTTCCAAGTATTCTAAGCAAAGGATGATGAATGATGAAGGTTTAAGATGTATGTTATATGTCTATGTAAATTGGTTCAGACGAAAAATTCACGATATCTGCTGTTCAAACTCGAATCATCGCGGCCATTTTAGATTACAAGGCTAGGGTCTTCTGACTTGATTTGTTCACGATTTTTTGTAGGTTATGATAATATTTTAGCAACAAAAATGATTCCTGTTATGAAAATGAAAAATTTCATATTCCTCACTATGAAAATGATGATTGATATTTATTATTAAATATATTCATAATAATAAATCAATTTATATATCAAAATCATTAAATTTGGAGCAAAGTTTTGGTTTTAAAGGAACAGCATTGGACTATTCCGATATTCTATTTACTTGAGGTAAATTCGTTTCATGTAATTTTTTTAATGAGCTGAAACTGTAGAATTTGCTTTTTATTGGAAACGTTTATGAGACAGAAACGCCCATAAAATCCACGAATTATGAGTAATGTGGATTGTAAAATGTTTATAAGCCAGGGCCCAGGGCCCTGGCTTATAAAGATCTACAGCTTGTTTTTCTGATGAAAAACAAGTGATTGGGATTGTAGATTCACCAATAAAATTCTCGATTTACAATGTTCCAAATTTTGGAAAGGATCAGCTGTTGAATCAACGATCAGCCAAAACTCACTAGAAGACCCTAACATTTGAATCATAAATGGCCGCAATGGTTCGAGTGGAATAGGAAATCCCATGTATTCTTTATTCTTTCTTTACAATTGCAACTTGGTTTCCAAGTATTCTAAGCAAAGGATGATGAATGATGAAGGTTTAAGATGTAGGTTATATGTCTATGGAAATTGGTTCAGACGGAAAATTCACAATATCGCTGTTCAAACTTGAATCATCGCAGCCATTTTAGATTACAAGGCTAGGGTCTTCTGACTTGGTTTGTTTACAATTTTCTTTAAAGGTTATGAATGTTATGATAATATTTTAGCGACAAAAATGATTCCTGTTCAAATCTCACTATAAAAATAATGATTGATATTCATTATTAAATATATTCATAATAATAAATCAATTTATACTTCAAAATCATTCAATTAGAAGCAAAGTTTTGGCATTGGACTATTCCAGAACTAAAAATCCACTAAACCGAATGCGTTTAAATTTGGCAGGCATGTTCAGTTGGACGTTTAGACGCGCGCTAAGAACGGATTTTAGAAACTTTCCAAGGATACGCAAAATATTAAAAAGCGTTTTCTTAATTTTTTCGAGAACCAATCGGTAGAAAATGTTGATATTTGGTAGGCAGGTTCAAATAAGGTCTAGAAAGTTTGGGTTGAAATATTTTTTTAATTCCGTACAAGATTACGCCACTTATCAGTATTTTTTAAATTGTAGATTTATTGCGGGTTGCATATCTTGTGCCTTCATACGATCAATTCTTACTGTAAATTCAATGATTCAGCGAGATTATAGATGAACTAATTTGGAAGATATTGAATCAAGTTTCAAACTATGTCCGATATACTTCCTAAGGTTACTAAGGAAGTATACTTTTCGATATTAGCATTTTACTATTTTTTTTGGAATTTTTGGAGCTTTTCATGGATTTTTCGAGAATAAATAGGTAGAAAATGTTGAAATTTGATAAACCGGTCCATATTAGAAAGAATAAAATATTCCTCATTCAGGCATAATCCCAAGTACTGTGTATAATGGCTGTTATCGTTAGCTTACCAACGCTATCCAGCTGGAGTGAATGGAGTTACATTCAAGTCTATAACACATGTTCATGACTGACAAAAAATTGTGAGAAGTGATCAAATCAAGTTGAATCTATTTTTTACAAGGAGGTTCCTTGATTTTCTACAATAACATATTTAAGTAATTCAACAGTTCGGCCGCAGCTTCAGAGCGAAGCTCGGTATCAGATATTTAATTAAAAAACTGACTCACACCAAATCCAATGAAAACGTTGCTCAAATTCTAGTGTCGCATGATACCAATCAACTAGTAAAAAACCATAACTCTCTATGTGGCCTATGAGCTGAGATATTGGCCTGATTGAAAATATATGGCGTGTTAGAGATTCCTCGCTAGACAGAGTAACTAGATAAAAAGTGATTTTGGTACGAATATCACTACTAATCAAAAAGTTATTAGAACTCAATAGTTGAGTTTCTAAATAGAAATCGAAAATAAACATTTTTCCCTGGCATCAACTTTCTACAATAACTTATGCGTTCTCAATCGAACTCAATAAACACGAAACCAGATGGCTATAAAAAATAAAATGTTAGCTCAAATAATTCGAAATACCGCAATCACTATTCACTCCAAATTGAATAATTTTGTGGCCGATTCCTGAATAACACTCTCGGATTTAGGCCCATCCAATGTCAGTGTGCTATCAAACATTATTAAAGTTATGAATAACACTGATACTGTTCTGCGTAGGCTTTAAATTTGAAACAATCCCCATTCACAACCTTCAAAATCGTTATTACAAACAAGAGATTGATCACGGAACCGATTGACGATAAAAAATGAAATTTTGTTCAAATAAATTGAAAAACTGCAACGCAATCACTATTCACTTCGAATCAAATAATTTTGTTGCCGATTTCTAAAAACACCAACTTTACGTTTTGAATACTGTGACCTGTGACTGGGCTATAAAGAAACTGATTTAAACGTATCCTAATTGTGTTTGGTGTTGTTGATTCACTGTTATGTATGTGACCAGTACAGCAGGACCTTTCATTGCACATCGATTATAGTCGTTGCATATGCGAAATGGCTTGTCAAAGTGGCGCCCTCCTCTCCATGACGGCGGTTACTGAAATGTGTTCGCCTAATTGAAATCGGCATCGCTTTGTGATCCCAAAATGATGGCCGCGCCAATTGAAAATAAACAGAGCAGTCACAATGATGGAATTTGTGTGTCGTGTTCGGTTATGAGTCAGTGCACACACAACGCTTTCTGTGTTTGTGCGCTCTCCTATGATACAACACGAATGATATCCTCGTTGTCGATTGTTAAACTCACGCGGATGAATGGGTTCATGTGTGACACCAGACCTGGTATATAGAGATGGAATGATTTTGTAAATGATTGTTGGTGGTGTACAGTGTGCAATTTTGCATGAATAATATTGGAGCTTAGTCGTTTATTGAAAGTAACTCAACTAGATGTCTTAAGAAAACAAATGGAACCTTTGTTCAGAAACTTCAAAAGTGTTTACTTTGTTATTAGAGCTACCAATGTATAATAAATCAATAAATGATAAAAGTACCTCCTTTTAAAGTCATTTTCAAGCGAAAGTCACTCGAGCTGCCGCTTGGCAAAAAGCAACCTTCAGGCACAACTATGTACTATGGTTTCCAAGGAACCGGTGTGAGCAGAACGGTATGGGTGCATAAAGGATCTAGTTCTCAACAATTTTACATGGAATTATATAATTATATATTTCTCTGATCTCATCCTTCAGTCTTCAGTACATCCCTTAGTACATATATATTATCTCTTACCTTGTCAACCCTGTAACATCTAACTTGTTTTAATGTCCTGAATAAAAACATTATAATGTATTATGAATTATTCATGATCTTAATCACTAGCGGCTAGTACCCAAGGAACTAGTGAAGTGCCCGTATCTTTCAATGTACAGCACTTCACCTGTTTCGTGGGCACTTAATATGAATCTTCCAAGTTGCTGAGTGTATTCTTTTAATATCCTCTAATTGTTTAACTCTTGTAATATGAGATTTTTTAACACTGAAGTTCAGATGCAAATATTTGGCAACGTTCAAAAGGATAGACTCTACCTGACTCCTCTTCCATTGTCTCGTGATCATCATCTTTCATTTCCTAAACAGAATCATCATGCATTATGTTTAATTGTAGGTTCGTATAGAATTAAAAAGCTTTAAAGTGGTAGAATTGTACAGTTACAAAGTACGACTACTGGAATCGTGTAAGCTGTATTCGCCAGTCACAGTCACAAACAAGCATTACTCTCGTTCGACACATTCACAAGAATAATTAAAGCGAACACCAATTTTGTATGAAGCCACCACCGATTTTCTCCACTCTATCGATCACGACACACTCTCTAAATAATTGAAGCGTTTTGTCTGATGCTCTGCACGACTCAGCATACTACAGAAAACAATAGCAGCACATGACACATTGTACCGGCACACATGCATAGTGAATGAATTAATGAATGAATGAATTGGACCGGTAATTGAATGAATGCGAACCAGCATCGCCTGCGAATTTATTCAGGCACCTGATGGCCAAATTGCTACTAGAATGGTAGAATTGCTAGACTGATAGATAGAGGCAATCAGCTAGCTCTCAAATAGCTAGTTGCTAACAGACAAGAATTTGAATACAATAGTTTGTCAGCTTGTTTCGATTTGTAGTGTTGGATTGTCGAGTTGGAAAATAATGTTTGTTACAGAATAAAGGCTACTATGAAATGTATCGCTTTCAAAGTACTCAAAAATCCTTTATTATTCATTGTTATAGAATCTAGTGGAATTGGACTCTAAGCTCTCAAAAAACTATTCTTACCAAGCTAATATTGATACGATTCATATTAAAGAAAGTATGACCGATTGGTTCAGCCATCTATATTGGTTAATGATCAACAATTTCCACATCAATGACTTGAAGTCGTCTGAAGTAATCTATAGTTTCTTGTGTGATAGTTGTAATATTATTGAATATTCATTATAGAATAAATAATTTATTGTATTGGATGTATTGTATTTGAGTAATGGTAACTATTAGGCTACACAATTTTGATTTTAAACTACGGTATTGTTGAATAATTATACAGGTTTGAACAAACTTACTGTTCGGAGAAGAAGAAGAAGAAGAAGAAGAAGAAGAAGAAGAAGAAGAAGAAGAAGAAGAAGAAGAAGAAGAAGAAGAAGAAGAAGAAGAAGAAGAAGAAGAAGAAGAAGAAGAAGAAGAAGAAGAAGAAGAAGAAGAAGAAGAAGAAGAAGAAGAAGAAGAAGAAGAAGAAGAAGAAGAAGAAGAAGAAGAAGAAGAAGAAGAAGAAGAAGAAGAAGAAGAAGAAGAAGAAGAAGAAGAAGAAGAAGAAGAAGAAGAAGAAGAAGAAGAAGAAGAAGAAGAAGAAGAAGAAGAAGAAGAAGAAGAAGAAGAAGAAGAAGAAGAAGAAGAAGAAGAAGAAGATGATGATGATGATGATGATGATGATGATGATGATGATGATGATGATGATGATGATGATGATGATGATGATGATGATGATGATGATGATGATGATGATGATGATGATGATGATGATGATGATGATGATGATGAAGAAGAAGGAAGAAGAAGAAGATGGATAAGGTGGTGTTAGGAGGGGTTAGAAAGATGAGGTAGAGTGAAAGAAGAAGGAGAAAGAAAAGTAAGAAGAAGAGCAGTATCGGATGATCAGTATGCTGCCTGTTGTTTGCTTTCACCGGCAAATTTGTGAGAAGATTGGTGGTGCAGTTACACGAGTTAGAAGAGTATAGAATAAGGATCAGATAGAATAGAATGGTCATGGGAGGAAGAGAGAAGGAAAGTGGCCAAGACAGTAAGAGGCCAGTCACTTTTGCTTTTGCTACTCTACTCTCGATTTCGACTAATCTAATTCGATGTTCTTCCTCTGCAGTATCGAGAATCGATCCCCTTTCATCAATACCTTTGGCACTGGCGGCTCGTGCCCACGAAACAAGTGAAGTGAAGTGCCCGTATCTTTTACTGTACAGCACTTCACCTGTTTCGTGGGCACGAGCCGCCAGTCAGTCATTTGGATGCTGAGAAGGGTGTATCTCAACTTTTTGAAACAGGTTCATGAAGAAGAATACTTAATCTACTGGACCTTTTTCGTAGAAAATTGAATATATAGCTTGGAAACCTTGGAATTTGACCTTGGAAGTCAATCAGAACTAGATTTCCAAACATTCTATTGCTAACTTTATAAAAGAAGAAGAAACTCCTCAAAGTTAGACGTCATATATCCGATCCTGGATGTGAAGAACATTATTTATTTTCTAAATATTGATTACTTGTAAAGTTTCCGGAAAATAATTCTCAATTGAAACGACAATTGACTCAAATTGAACGCATCATAATAATTATGACATTTTTTTAATTCAACTGATGTTTGGTTGCAACTAATGTGGGCCTAAAAGGTGAAAATCTGGTGTGGTACACTCACACAACTTTCCTTGCCATTCATATTTGCATACGGTACCTAATAGAAGTATTTATACTTAGTTATCAGCAAGTGCAAATTGCATTAGGCCATTACTTTCTCTCCGTCTGGTACCAACAGTAAATTTTTCACTCGTCTCTGAGGCCTCGCGCCTATTGGCGCTTCGGCCCATCATAAGTATGATTTGCAATTATCACTAGCCCATGATGCCTCGCGCCTATCGGCGCTTCGGCTAGCAAAACCCATTATTCTCAAAAATGCTGCAGATCTTCTGCGAATTTCCCAGGAACGAGACTCGTGGCAGTCGATAGGGCTTATATAGGGCTATTTTGGGTATGATTTTCAAAAAAATCGTTAGAGCCGTTTTCGAGAAAATCTTGAAAAACACAATTTTGGCATATTATCCACCATCTTTCGATGATTTTTTATGAATTTCTTAGAGCCGGTCCTCTTATGTTCGAAGTTTCTAGTCAATCGGTTATTAGAAATCGAAATATTGCAAAATCCATTATTCTCAACAATGCTGTGGATTTTCTGCTATTTTGCCAGGAACGAGACTCATGGCAGTCGATATAAGACTATTTCGGGTATAAGTTTCAGAAAAATCGTTAGAGACGTTTTCGAGAAAATCGTAAAAAACATCATTTTTGACATATTATTCACCATTTTTTCCGCCATTTTTCAATGAATTTTTTTTTTTAATTTCTTAGAGTCGGGTCCTAATGGTATAAGAACCTTATGTTCGAAGTTTCAAGTCAATTTGTCAATTAGGAATCGAAATATTGCAAAATCCATTTTTCTCAACAATGCTGCAGATCTTCTGCGATTTTGCCAGGAACTAGTTTCATGGCAGTCGATAGGGCTTATATAGGGCTATTCTGGGTATGAGTTTCTAAAAAATCGTTAGAGCCGTTTTCGAGAAAATCTTGAAAAACACAATTTTTAGCATATCATCCGCCATTTTTCGATGAATTATTTTGAATTTCTTAGAGTCGGGTCCTAATGGTATAAAAACCTTAAGTTCCAAATTTCAAGTCAATCGGTCAATTAGGGATCGAGATATTAATAGTGTATACAGACATTCACACACACACACACATATACACATACATACACACACACATACACACAGACCAATACCCAAAAACCACTTTTTTGGACTCAGGGGATCTTGAACGGTTAGAAAACTTTAAATCGGGGTACCTTAAATTTTTTTTGAAAGCAATACTTTCCTTACCTATGGTAGTAGGTAGGGCAAGGAAAGTAAAAAGTGAACTTTTCATGGACATTTTCTACATAGTTACACACATTTCTTGGATTGTAATATAATATTAGAAATAATATTATAAGCATTGAAAAAAATTTTAATATATATTTGACAAGATACAAAATTGAACACAGACAATAATTGCCAAAACGTCTTATTTCCAGATTTTGTGAAAAATACTCCAAATTGAAGTTATGTCAACTATCTCTCACTGGATGTTATTTTTCTCAATATTAGATCAAAATTATGTCTCTATTCCCAATAGTTGTCAAGTTACAACTCATCAAATAATTTTAGATTTTGTAACGCAGCAGATTTTCTGGCAGTTTGATGTCCAAACAAGGGGAGATGGTAGTTGACTAGATAGTTAGTCTAGATAGGTAGTCTAGGCTAGATATTTCCATCAACTCCATTTAAAGGGAATGGCTGTTGAAAAGTGAAAAGTAATCACAGTAAAAATGGAGTGGCATGCACTTTTCACAGAGCTTCCATTAAGCACTCGTCTTCAAGGACCTTACTGAAATGGAAATTGAGAACGGGGATGGGAGGAGGGAAAGGGAGAGGGAGTGAGTGAAAGAGTGAGATCATGGCAAAACATTCCACGGAATGAAGAAGAGGATAAGAGTAAATGCAGAAGATTTGAGAATGGGAGAATTTAGGATGAGAAAGTGAGAGGGAAATTTTAAAAATTGGTTTGTGTGAAAAGTGATATATTCTAGCCCAACAGGTAGAAGTGGCAATCATATAAAGGAAAGTTTCCTTTTGTTTAGTTGTGTTTGAATATTTTTATTCATCAACTAGAATATGAATTCTAAGTGAACTCTTCTTCAATATTATAGGATAGTGAATGTGTATACAAAATTCTTAATTGTTAGGGGCACTATCATTTCCAAGATCTGCTCTAGTAACTATCACGTCATCTGCTTTGTTCGAAAAGTGAAGATTTTCCTCCTGTAAGAATTTCATCTATACGATCAACAATTTGATAGTTTTAGTTTAAAAATTTGATGAAATAATGACAATTCAAAGGGGAAAAAATTCTCAATTATCAATTTTATTCTTCCAAAACTTTCAATATAAAATGTGTCTTTTACAGAAAGACAACCATCCACACCTATGAGATCAGATTGTTTCTATGAATTTAATTTCTAAACGTGTTATATGAGATATAATTCAACAAGATTTTGGAGGTATTCTCCTATCATCAAGGATTGGACAAATTGTACAGATTTCAATTGATTGATTACTTCTGATTTTTTTTTAAACATTCTTTATGACATTCACTCGTAGCCTACAGGTGTATCGATGAATCCATAACTCTCTCTGTTTAGAGCGACTGATCTTCCTACTTTCCCCTTTGCTCTCTCACCTCCCAGAGTAAAACACCTGAGGCATGAAATAAGATACTGGCTCAACGACGCAATTCAATTTTGTCATTGGTGAAAGATTAAGCCGGTTAGAGAAGGGTGTCAAAGAGTGAAGAAGTCGTCTGAGAAGCTATTAGTAGAGGTGATGAAACGAATTTGAAGTTGTTTTTCTTTTTATTTTTCTACTGCTGATCGCTTACTAGATCGCTTACGCCTACTAGTAAGGCTTCGTCATTCTTGGTATTACAAGTGGATGAAAATGAAGGTTTAGTCTGTCCAAGCAAGGTAGACATTCTGGAAAGATGGGAAAATGACTCCAGCTCAGTCAATATTAGTTCAAGAATTATACATTCGGTTTCAAATTGTAGGAATCATTCTGATATAGAATTCTACCAAATTTATTATTCTTGAACCAATACTGACCGCACTGGAGTAATTTTCCATTCTTTTCAGAATGTCTCCTTTGCTTGGACAGACTAGAGCTGACAAAACTAGACCGTAACCATTTCATACTATTCACCAACTATTGACTTACGTAATGTCTATTATGGTATCATTCACCATCCCCTTTATGAATTTCTTGAAAATATTTAATATATTTCATTTTCTATGAACAAGTGAAATATCACTCAGGCTATGAGTTGAATTCTATTGAATACACTCTCAATGTTCTATAGTCGCTTTGCTTCATTGTTCAAAATACACTAGAACGTCGATATTCCGGACATCGAAAATCCGGACCGTCAATAATCCGGATTCGTCTCCAGCTAAAAATGAAAAATTTATCGTCTGCCCTTGCAATAAGTTCTTTACTAGAGAGTGGGCGATAAGAGAAAACATACTGTAGTGTTCAGCAAAGTGAAGGAAATAATTTTCTATTATTTCCTAATAGGAAATATACTATTTTTAAGTTTTTTCTCAAAAAAGTCTGCTGGCCATTTTTGTAATGTAATTTCAATAATCCGGATAATTCGGATGGGGTCCGGTCCCAATTAATCCGGATTATCGACGTTCTACTGTATAATGATCGTTATTATCCAGTATTTTCTTTGTTAAGTGATGACTGGCAAAAACAATCACTTGAATACAACATTTTGATCAGGATAATTAATTTTTGACTGAAATATTAAAAAAGAGGATAATGGAAGTTAGTTGAGTTGATCAGAAAAAATGAACAACTTCAATTGGTAAAGAATAGTGTAAGTGGTGGAGGAGGGAATTTGACTATTCACATTATTGATATTAAATTACAAAATAAATTGCGATTGATTTTAAAATATATTCCTTTATTGATCACAGAAGAAAATATCCTGAAAAAAACTTCTACAATTTATAATATGAATATGAGGTTGGAAAAAAATGCTGAACATAAATTTTTGTGATTCATTAACAATGAAATAATAGCTCTACATTGATATAGAATGGAGGATTTCGAATTTTCTCTTCTATGTTCAACTAAACTTCAAATTGAATTATGTAGTTCTTAGTCTTAGAAAGTCAAAAAATAGAATAATGAACTGTGAAAACCGTGAAGTAGTAGAGTAAACCGATTGAATGTATAAATGTTTATTTATGACAAGAATCAATTCAAATCAATCTTATTTTGAACACATCACATACAAAAAAGAGATAATGGAGATCTCCTTCGCCTGCTGTTCTTCAGGAGGAAAATGAAGTAGGAGAGAATAAAGTGAGAGGTCAGAGGTGGAAGTGTTTGATTTCCTTGCAGTGCGATTTATTGTCGGATATTCTGTTTACGTTCGGATGTTCAATCAGTCCATTTCTACCAGAAAGTAGGGGAATTGAGAAGGAGATGGGAAAAGGGGAGGGAAAGAGAGGGTGATGGAAAAGGGTGAGAAAGAGAGTGACGAAAACGAAGGGAGAAGGAAAAAGAGGAGGGATGGGGGAAAAAGGTGAGAGATGAAATCTCAAAGGAAACACGGTGTACCACATAACAAATCTGGCGGAAGTTGGATTCCTTCACTGTGTGTGTTTTCCCTCTTCTTCCACTCTGTATCACCATCTTTGGTTTCTGTATTCACTTCTCTCTTCCTCTCTATCACACCCTCTTCGGTTTCTATGCTCGCCCTCTTCTTCAAAACTCTCTCTGCCTCTTTAGTTTCTCTCTTCCTCACACAAACTTTCCTCGTAACTCTCTTCGGATCCCTCTTTTCCGGTCTTAATCGCCGACCAATATTCAATTTCTCTGTCAGTACTTTATTAACTTGAACGGCGGTGGGGACTTATTTCCTCAAAGCGGAGTACTGCTAATAGACCACATGCTGTGATCTACTTATTCTGGAAACTCACTGCAAACAGAGTAGTCTTTCGTTCAAATTGGAAAAATTATGAGAAATTTTTTTTAAGCAATATCTTTGCCTATAAGATAATATAATCTATTCATTATCTATTTCTTTAATTGCGACGATACCGTTGTAGTCGAATACCGTTGGATTTCTATAGCTGGCGCCAAAAACTCAGGCGGTTGGCAAGTGGCTGTTACTGATTCTCAGCTCTGTCAGGACAGTAAGCAAGCTGTTCGAGTACACTGAAACGAGAGCGTCCTCAGCTATACTAGATCGCATTTGAAGACAGCTTTAAACAATCCTGACAGAGCTGAGAATAAATAACATTCTTTCGTCAAATATAGCTTTATCCCTAACTATTCTCCAACTGTACTTAACATGTGAAATTTCAGAGTATTTTTTTCATTAATGGACGTTTTCACTCATCATTCGTTTTCTATGATTCCTTTCCACTACGACAAAATTCAATTCCAATTCTAAATATATTCTCACTTGTTCAAGTAAGAGATACTTTCAATACCATTAGTGAGTGAAACCAATCAGAATTCTTTGTAATAATTAGAATAATAGTATACTCAACATAATTCCTGGGTATACCATCAGCCACTGAGTCTAATTTGTTTTAATTAGTAATTTGGTTTAATCTGTTTTTCTCGATTCTGAAAACCTACTGATCAAACAGGTGTACGGATGATTGAAACTACATTATTTTCAAAACCATTGAGGTGGTATACAGATTGATAAGCAAATCTGATTTGATTATTTCTTCACTTTCGTTCATCCTGTAATTGTTCTTTCTGAAAATCACCACTAGAAATCAGAATGAAATGATGCAGCTTAAGATTTTTCGAGCTGAGACTGAAACAAGAAAGCAGTGTCGGTCCAAATGGAACAAAAATTCCTTTTTTTCTTACAAAAGTGGTGTGCTCCTCATTTTTTGCCCTTTTTCTCACTCCCTCTTTCTTTTATCATCTCCTTCTGCGTCTTTTACTTTTGTATCAGTGCTGCCTTCTGTAACAGTAAGAAAGTAGCATTCCTCACAGCAGTACAGCACTACACTACTTTATTCCTTATAAATTATTCAGTAAGCCTTGAAGTCATTGGCTTATTTTTTCTTTCAGCAAATTCCTCTCTCATTTTCTCTGTTAAGTAAAATTTGATAATGCTTTTTTCATCTGGAGCTTTTTCCGCTTCATCTCCTAATTCATTTCTCCGTTTCTTAATATTCCATATTCTGCTTTCGATCCTTGAAACAATTCTTCATCCTTCAAGGTTGTTTTTCTCCCTCTCCACACTTGAAACAATTTCTTCACCTTTCCCTCCCACTGAATATTCTTTTTGGTTATTCTAGATACCACTGGCGGCTCGTGCCCACGAAACAGGTGAAGTGCTGCACAGTAAAAGATCCGGGCACTTCACGTTTTCCGTGGATACGAGCCGCCAGTGCTAGATACTCTCTTAATTCCCCGTATACCTCCTGGTAAGTTTATTTCTGTACTTCTATTACTTTGTTTTGAACTTCTTTCTTGTTTCTAATCATACTCTCAATCATCTGGACAAATACCTAATATATTCTTTCCCCAACTTAACTTGTTTTTAAAGAGGAACAGAAAGATGTCTAGGAGGGAAGAAGAGAAATTGACGACAAAAGAGAAAAGAGAGTGGAAGGTCACCTCTTTCTGTTCCTCTTCATCCTCTTTCTTCTGCTTTTCATCCTCATCCGCTCTCCCACACTTCTCTTCCTATGCTCTCTCCATCTCTTCCTTCTTTTCATCTTCTCTCATTCGTTTACTCTCCTGCTCTTTCTCTCAACGCTCTCCATGCACTTCTTGTCCATCTTTATTCTTCTTCTTCTCTTCTCCTTCGAACAATCTTATCCTTGAAAATCTTATAACCCTCGGAAAGCTACTTTTTTCCCTCCATAATTCCATCCCTTAATTCCAACTAACGGAGTGAAATCGGATTTTGAACATAGCTCAGAACAGATTTAATCTGCAAGTAATTTAAGGAATTGGAACAGCATTAGAGGCCTTATTCTTGGCTACTAATGAGGATATCCTACGATTTTTTCTGCCATGTTTCTTCATCACACTAATCATCTCCTTCAATTCGAAACTATTCGAAAATATCAGTATGATCACAGCAAACAAGACCTGAATGTTTGGTTACTCCTGAGAAGTGGATTTTATGAGAATGGGAAAAACTGTACAAAGACATTTTCTGTAGAATTAACTGGGTCGGAAATAACATGAATGCGGTATGGGACTTTGTAAAATGCTCAACAGTGGATACAATAGGGTTTCTTCTGTTTCCTTTGGTATTATTGTCCCTTCTTATTCTTTTCCGTTTGTTAAGAAGAGCTTAGACCCTCCTTACTTCCACTTGTCAACTCTCATGTTGGAAAGAATATGAACTTATGCTATTTCACTCTTGGGAGGAATAGAGATATTTCTATGTGAATGCTTTTTGCTCTGGAGGAACTAGATGTTATATCTATATTATACTTATTATATCTCCTGCAAGTAAAACACTGAAGCAAAGCTTTTGGTTCTAGGTCAATAGAGTAGTTCTAACAATTTTCTCCAAGTACCGTACAAATTACTGCAACGATGTTTAAAATGCTTTTTGCATCGTTTTACGATCAATGAGCTACCAAAACACAAGAGCGAATTCAATTATAATATCTATCATTATATAGTTCATTGTAATAGCTTATTGATGAATGAATAATTGAATTGAATTATATTATCGCGGTTTCTGAATTAATAAGCCGTAGGAGACTATAGATTTTCTTCTTCAAACTATATTGGAAAATACTCTTCGATTTTTTCAAGGTTACTGTACAGCACGGGAAATAATAATACAATGTGAATGAAATGCAACTCAAACAGAATGCAATACAAATACAATGCAATACGAATTTGATACAGATAACAAAGGAATCAACTCAATCCAGATTAAATTATATTAAACTGTGGAAAGCAATGAAGAGCGATGGTTACTTGGCCATTAATATTGCGTTTCATAATGTTGCTAACTAGTAGTTCTGTGAACAGTATACCTCACGAAGTCGCTTATGGATGGGGCAACCATTATTCATGAAGGGAATACTTCGTTATGTTCAGTTTCATTAATTGCATGCAATTATAATAAACTCGACAGCTGGTTCTAGCATAAGTAATTCTATAGTGTGAATTCTCTTATGATCAGAAGTATAAATGTATATAGTAATATTTTAGTAGAGAGGTAATTCCTTTTAATTTCATATTATCCTTAAAATGCAATATTTCAAAAAACCTCACATATAAATTGACGCGCAATTTCAAGAGGAACATTCCTGTCAAATTCCATCCGAATCTATTGCTGCGTTTTGTCGTAAATGCGGAACAAACATAAATACAAACAAAAATAAAGAGAAATGCAAAATCACTTTATAATGCTCACTTACGTTCGGTCAATAAACATATAAACTTTAACAAGATTTCAACTTGTTTGTGAATTTGAACTTTATTATGTTTCCATTCTGAACAGATTGTCAATCCTCAATTTCATTGTCCTTTCTGATACATAAAATCAGTTGGAAAATCTGAGTCAATTACATTCGATGGTGTGTGATTCGGAATACATTGTTGATTGGATGAGACTAAAACCGTTCCAATCAAGATCGGATCTCAATTATTGCCTGGCAATCAGAAGCCCATTCAATTAACAGGAAGTGTTATTCAAGGCTATTTGATGTCGAATTCATAGGTACTGCATTCAGGTTGATAACCGATGTTAACAAATCTTTCGATTTCAACAGACAATAAACTATAATAGGTTATAGTTGACCAAGGTATGTTAATGATTCTAAATACCTCGATAGACCAGCTCTTATCACAGTAGCTCAACCAACTCATCCACCCTTAACAAACTTTCTATGCATTCAACAGAGCATCAACCATTTTTGAGCATTGAGCTCCTCTCCCTTCTGGGGTTGGATAAAAGTTGTTAGATATCTTTGCTCTTAGTAACCAATCTAAGCATCCAATACAGCATTCGCTATCTTGCAAAAAGCTTTTTTCCCTCCTGGGATTTAATAGATGTTGTTTGTTATCTCTAAATCCATCCAGATAGAATCTATAAACATTGTTCTCTTTACTGTCCGAAGCTACTAAATTATGCTGAATAATTTCCAGTGATTCGAGTGTTTTCTGTCAGTTTGATTGATAGTGTCGATGGGTTAGTTGTCAGACAAGGAATATTAAGTTTATCTGCAGCAGACCGTGAAGATAAATGCAACTGGAAATGTTCCCGGATGCTTTCTGCAACACTTCAAGCATTCTGGAAAGAGAAAAAAGTATGTCGAAATTTCTGCGCGAACAGAAAGATTCGAGAAAGAATTGAGGGAAAGGAATAGATCGTAAAGAAGAGTGGAGTGTGGAAATGGAAAGTGTTGAGGCTTGAGGGGAATGATGATGTGGGAATAAAATGTTGGACAAGAAAGAAGGATGAATACGATGGAAGAAGAGAGACGAATGAGTTGGAATAGTAATTATCAGTTCAAAAGGAGAAAGAGAAAGGAGAATATGGAACTAAGATTTTGGGATTACGAGAAAGTAGCCTAAACTATTCCAGTTTGCTTTTGATAAGACGATCTAAGAGAAGAGGAGTGGAAACAAGAGATAATAGAAAAGGAGAGAAAAAAGAGGAGAGAAATCAATGTGGAACGAAAGTGCAAGGACGATAAGATAGAAGGGAAATTAAGAAAGAGGGGAAAATACGAAAAGGAGGAAAATAAGGATGGAAAGAAGAAGGAAAATAACAAGAAAGGTTAGAAAAGATGAAAAGTGAGAAAAATAAGTGGGATGAAAGATAACAACTTTATGAGGAAGGACAATGCTTTGCAGTTGCAGAACATACACTTTCACAAGTATACAAAAAGTAAAGTACTACTTCAAATTGAACATGTCTTAATAAATCATCGAGCAGATCGCTTTCAAGGCCCTGTTGAAATTTAAAAACTGATCTACCATCTCTTAATCCCACATATATCACTCTCATTCTCTCTCAATCACTGAGGGTAGGAGGGTAGGAGAATATATGTTTTCTGAGGGTAGGAGAATAGATGTATCACGCACGAGAACTGGAGAAAATACTTTGAGGATTCCAATCCACCGCACTACAATCTATACTAAGTCCTTTCTAGTCTCAGGCTGCCGTGCATGGAATGCCGTCCCTGAATCGATTAGGTCTATTGAGAGCCGAGCGAGCTTCATCTTGAAGTTAAGAAAACATCTTGTTGACAAAATGATCGAATATGTCCAGACCTAGAGCAACATGACAAATTCCATAATTCACCTTATTATTACCCATTACATACTTGAATAAATCCGACTCTCATTTTCACACCATATTCACTTTCTCCTCATACTTTTAATTATAAATTCAACTTCCATTTTAGGTACACCACCATCACATATTCACCATCCAAACCTTATTATAGTATTTTTCATTCACTGCCATATACTTGTAAATAATTTTACTTTGAGTTATCTCAATTCATAATATCATTACCCATTTCCATCACCATTACCACAATCATTTTTATTGTTACTTATCTTATAATATGATTCAATTATTGATTAATATCGTATTAATTCATTTAAATCTAGTTTTTAAATGCTATAATTTTTCTCACTATCATTAGTAATTCTAATAGCTTGTTATGAATTCTCAACTTAAGGCCAAGTGTTAATGGAAAGGATAACCTAATTATCCTTTCCCAAGAATGGACATATATATGTCTAAACTTCGCCTTTTCACTTAGATAACTCACACTCCTTATTCATTTTGCAGAACCTCCAATTTAAAATCTGTATAAATTTTGCATTCATTACATCACCGTTTTTCGTATTTCTCTATTTTGTGAAATTTATAGGATAATTTTGTTTTACTCATCTCTATTACAATGTATAATCTAAGCCGAATTTTGTTATCTAATTGAATAAAGTAATCTAATCTAATCTAATCTAATCACTCTCCACTCTTCTTCGTACTGTTCCTTCTATTCCGTCACTGTTTAAAATTCCCTCTCCTATTTAGCTCCGATTGTTTGCTGTTACATATATCTCTCTTTCATGAAATACCAAACAAATCCACTTTCCCAAAACATGTTTCTTCTTTAAATTAACTTGAACTGGTGATGATATAATGTTCTCAAGGGAAAACCTATAACCAGCAACAAGCTAAGTAATAACTGATCGGGTCTTCTCTTATAAGATTATTCCATGAGAGTCACTAAGCGATTCAGCGATCCAGGAATAGTCATACAAGTCTAGGAATAGTGTTAACAAGTCATACAAGTTGAATTCATAAGAATTGATTCCATTCATGTTAAAATGTAGATCTACTCTTCGAAAGTATGTGCTATTCAAGTATAAAATCGATCAGCAAAGTTATAGGCGCCCTTACCAATTTCAATCCAAACTCTCCAAAGCAAGTTGGTGACTGATTAAAACTTTGGTTGAAAACTTCGCAGAATTGACTAATTCTCGAGTGATTTCGAAGTATTTCAAAATAATGTGCTCTCAAGATAATCTCCGTGTCTTGGAATAGGATGGAGAGATTTGGAATGGAGGATATTTGTAGCAATTGCAAAAGTTGAAAGACACATCTGAGTCTGGCAGTTGTTAATGGAAACAACAGCTGCAGCTTTGATCTATAGTCTGCCCAAGCATAGAAGACACTCTGGCAAGATGAGAAAATGACTCCAGCTCAGTGAATATTGATAAGAAAATAATTAATTTGATCTCAAGTTGTAGAAATTGATCTACAATTTAAGGTCAAATTTATAATTTTTAAACCAGTATTAAGCGAGCTGGAGTCCTTTTCTCACTTTACCAGAATATCTTCTTTGCTTGGATGAAATACTATCTCGAATAGTTATTTTCATGACTTCTTCTCCAATCTTCCCGTACTTTGTCTCTTTCTTATCTCCTCCACTTTTTTTGCTCTGTTCTCTCATACTTCTAAACTATAGCTCCACCTATTTTTTCTATTTCACTTTCTACTTTCACTTCTACATTTTCCTGTTCACTTCTTCTTCACCAGTTTATATTCTCCTTTCGCTTCTTCTTCTTCTTCTTCTTCTTCTTCCACCTACTTCTCCACATCTCCCAATTCGCTACATTGAATCTTTTTCTTGCACTTTTCGCTTTTCTTTTTCTCTCCATACATCTTTTCCTCCATCCAAGTCCTAATCTTTTTCTCATTCTCCTTCTTTGTCTTCTTTGGCTTATTTCTCTTTTTCTTCTTATCTTCCTCCTTCTTCATCTTCTTCTTTTTCTTCCTCCTCTTCTTCCTCTTCTTCTCCATCTTCATTTCCTTCTTTTTCCTCGTTTTCTTCTTCTTCCTCTCATTTCCTACTTCCTGTTCTTCTGTCACGTCTTTTTCGTCTTTTTTCCCTATACATTTTCGTTCATTTTTTATATTCTCACTCTGTTTTCTTTTATCTCATCTTCTTCCTCCTCTCCTCATTATCACACTATTTCTCCTGTTTTCCAGGAATACTTACTGTATTCAATCCTATAATTAAGCTCCATTCACAGTTACCAGTAGGCAGTAATAGACGATTTTTTGTTCCTTGTCTTCTGAGGAACGAATTGAACGAAAGAAACGAATTAACTAAGACAAGAGTTAATAACTGCATCTGTCAGGTCTGTAAACTTCTTCCTTGTTCAAAATGATCAATCAAGACCATTTCTGAGCGTTTAATATCGTGAGCAAGCTTTTTCTCCACAGATACAACAGTTAATGCTTTACCACTTGTAACAACTTCCAATTCCCAATTATATTTTGAGATTGTTTTTTCCCCAACTCTTCAATCTGATCAACAAAGAGAAAATAAGGATGTAAAATAATTAGAAGAGTGGATTGACGTCATAATTATGCAAAAGTCATATCATGAGATTCATGAGAAACCATATAATTGAAGAGCAATCGTGAGATTGGTCCAGTTCTATTTGTATTGGAAATTGAATGCTACCCAATGTATGTTTGTTTACCTTATTTAGGATGATCCATTTCAATATTGTCTCAAAATACTCACATGATCCATCTCATCAACCCATGGATTGCAATTATTCAATGGGTATTCATTTATCAATTCACCAAAATACTCACATGATCTATCTCATCCACCCATGGATTTCAATTATTTGATGGGTATTCATTTATCAATTCACCAAAAGATAATCCACCATTTGTTGATTAATAATCGGGAAATGACAATCAAACATTTCTTCATTGAACTATTTTGTTATTGCTACAGTAACTCTTGTTCATATCATTATTGAATGCTTTCGTAGGGGATACATATAAAAGTAAATAATAGTTTAGCTAGTCAATCGTCAATCGTGAAATTCGTATTCCGATTTCCTATAAGGGCATAACGTTTTTTACAGTGGCGTTAATCAAAATTCTCTCAGCTATTTCGCTCTGTTGTCTCATGCTTGATGTTAAAAATGTTCGCAGAGGTAGTTCACGCAAGGAGTAAAGACACTCCAATACATGCAATGCGTATTGGTACGGCGAGTATTCTCAGCTTGCACCAACTTCCAATACAGGTTGCTCTCTTCGATTTCTGCTTACTTTATTGATAAGTAAGCAGACAAGTATGAATATGCACCTTCTCAATTAGAAACACTTGAAGAAATTGATGAATCTCTTCAGAAAATCTATGAAATGTGATTCAATATAATATTAATTTTGTGAAGAGTGGATTTCAAGAGTAATTGTATTCAATACCGCACCAGCAATAGAATAATGAAGTGGCTTCTTATCAATTATGAGTAAATACGATATTTTCATTTTATGCCACAGTGAAGCAGACAGTGCAGTGGTTTCAGTCTTGAGAAAGTCTTTAAGAAGTTTGTCCGACTTGATCCCCAAAACGCGAAGCCGTAAAAACGAAAACTTTCGCAGTGAAGTCCTAAGCTCTTAACTCGCGGACGACTGTCGTTTCATATTAGTAGCGTCGCGGTTTATTCCTCACTCACTACCTTTCTCTCTCTCTCTCTCTCTCTCTATCTCTCTTTCTCCCTCTCTCTCTCTCACACTCTCTCTCGCTCGCTCCCTCTCTTCCAGAAATTTTCAACTACCACTGAGTGTGCAAGCTCCAAATTGAGAGCCATAAAATGAACAACTTCGTAGATTGTCCCTCCATATTATGTACCACAATTAGCATTCATATGATAATGTCGCTTTTGATTGATAACGTAAACTCGGAGTATACATTTTACCGGTATACAATTATAAAGAAGTTTCAGCATTATGTGAATGCTTAGCATATTCCTCTTTAACCTCAAAATGAACAAAGTTGAATTGAATCGTATCGTATTTCCATACTCATTGTCTAAGCTCAATCAATAAATTGGGACATTACGCTACTTTACTGGGGAAACATCGATTTTTCGTCATTTTTGAAATGTCGTTTCTATTAGTGTGACTGCATAATGTAAGAAGGAGGATTGAATTCTTGTAGATTGTTATCTTTCATGAAATTGAAGTCTTGTGACCGTGAGCAAGAAAAAAATAGTTTAGTGAAGTCGAGCTCTCTAATACACCTTGCCTCGCATTTATCAATTTAAGACAATCTGAGGAGACCATGATCGGCAATGAGTGGACTCATAGATCATGAGAGTATATTGTAAAACATTAATTGATTTCTGAATTACGAACATTACTAGGCTACAGGGAGGATTCGATAAAACCCATACGTTATTCATGTGCATGAGTAAAAAGTAATGTTACTACATTCGCTATTCTTGATGGAATTGAACTTTCCTTCTTCTCTCGTAAAAATATACATATAACAGGCTACATAATAATAACAGTTCACATAAGAAATCACTGTAGTGAGAGAAACAATAATAGAGTCATATGTGACTCATTTCAATTAAACATTTTCAATTAACCTAGAACTAACTCAACTGTGTTGATTACAATAAAAATTATTTAAACTCCTATGTAGTTTCCCTTCCTATTATTAGAAGTGATGAAAAAATTTTCACTATTTTTGAAAGAAATAAGAGCTTTCTCGCAAAGATGCATATTAGATTGTCTCTAATTAGTTTGTCCAGCTGGCTGCCAGTGAGAAAAGTATCCGAGAAAGCGCGCCAAGTAGGAAAATATTTGAAAAGTTTTCACCTCCGGTGAATCCAACAGGGAGAAAATTAGTAGAGTTTTCTTCTCAGATAAGCGAGGCGCTACAAATTTTTCCGCCAACGCCAGAATGAGTGATGTAGTGCGAAAGAAAAAGGAAAAGGGTGGGAAATTCTGGAAAAGCGGCCAGCCACACTTTTGGCTGAAGTTGGCCGGCGTATTAAATTTATGAAAATTTATTACTCTGTTTCTGAATCTTTGGTGTGAGAAAGGAATCCACTGCCGGACCCCCCATACAGTACTCGTTCTACTAGAAGTTCAACATTATTCACTTATGACTTTATAAATAAAATATCCAATTCAATTTCATTGCTTGTAACTATCTCTCCTCATCATCATCATCATCATCATCAACCTGCTCATTACCCACGCACAAGTCTAAGAGCTCATATGAGCATCACCAAATTTTATGTTTTTAGATTTGGCAATTTTCAGGCAAAACATTTCGAAAATATTACAAATAGCTAAGTTAATATTCATTGCCACACTATAGAGCACACTCCATTTATACACGTTGTGATGTCAAAAAAGTAATTTGTCATCAAGAATAAAATTACAGACTCAGCTTGTCACACTGTTTAGCATATCAAAGACAAGGTTTTAATTGCTTTGTCGTGTGATAACGCGTGATACGTCCGACCTTTAATCTGAGCGAAAAAATTCTGTCATACTATTATTCAGACCCCGAAACTTGTAGCTCTAACGAACTTGTTTGAAATAGAAATTGATACTCCAATAACGGATGAGGAATGAGGACGATTCCTCAACAAATTGTCTAAAATGATTAAAGTGTCTGTCATTAAATGAGCGATATCATTTGTCATGAAATTCTGTAGTAGGCCTATTCATGTTTTGGTGGATAATACCACGTTATAAACTTGAAACATCATCAGAACTGAGTTTTTCCCATACTTATTTTTTAGGCTCTATACTAGTATTAACTATATGATAAAAATAAGAAATATAGAGACTGTATAACCATTTTGAGTGTACAGGACAATCTCTGTAGTATAAACCAAAGGTTACCAGTTCCAATGATCTTATTTGAAATAAAAGTTTAAATAAATAATAATAATAAAAGACGAACACTTTTATTAACCAAAATAATGATAGTGTCCGTCTTTGAGAAGACAACATTTTTTATTATAATTTTATATTAGATAATGATAAGAAATATCACATCATTAGATTTATTTTCAATCACATCATTAGTATTATTATCATTATCGAATGATACAGAATTGATAGAGAAGTAGATATTCCTCCTCTGTGTATATTCCTCAATGTAAAATACGCCTATTCTCCTCTTTTATTCAAGAGAATCTTGAATTTGACAAGTTATAGATGCTGAAAGGCCTTTCAGCCATACCTTGAATGTTACTTATCTATTTATTATGTCATAGGGGCTATATAGTTTTCATTTTGGGTTCTCCCACCTTCCAAACAAAATACTAGCGAATGAAGCAAGAAGTATATTTCGTGATTTTATAGTAGGTATCGTAGAGTGAATTTTCGTATCCAGTGTCAAACAAGCTGTAGGCATCCATTAAATATTGACACGCGTCACAGGAAGCAGCGAAAAATCAAAACGTGAAACACACCGAGCCTGCTACTGGCATTCGAGTGCAGTGTAAATAGTTACCGTCAGTTTGCAATGTACCCTTTCATATACAAATGATACTCAACTCAACATGTAAAGATTCTCCAACCCGTTTAAACGTTGAACTGATATTGGATATAAGTGTTTTATACAACATACATCTGAGTGTGAATGACAAATGAATTTGTTAAAATTTACAACTCTACAACACTTGTGAAATACATTCGAATGGTGAATGACAAATCAGTTTGTTCAATTTTCAATTAAACAAACACTCGTGAAACTCGTTATACCAAGAATATTACTGTTGATTAATACCATGTAAGCACAACTGTGGTACTCGTAAAACCAATGTTGTCAAAGTTTTTAAGGCGACTTGTGGATTTAGAAATCGGAACAAGTGTTATGTTATAATACAATACTTGCGATCATGTGAATACAGTATAAGTATGTGGGATATTATAATTTTTATGATTTATTCATAGTATAACATATTAATAATTAATATAATTATTATATTATAGGTCCATAGAGGTTTATATAGGTTTATAGACTAGACTTATACAGTTTAAGAAAGATATTGGAATCAGGTATACTGATTAATACATTTCCTACAGTGTATTCTACAGAGACTGTAGAGTGTATATTCACAGTGTGGCCATTGGTGTAAAACGCTCCATAACAGTAAACTGAGACTAAAACTTTTCCCGCCAGTTGCCATGCATTTGCCAAAATTTCAAGTTCTGATTGAATTCAACAGTAAGATTTGTGATATTTGCTCTTTAATAAAAGTTTCCCGAAAGGAACGTCATTGAAAATAAATTATTCTCTAAAATTGAAGAGGGGTTTTTTACTTCTAGTATTACTCTTAATTATTCAAAAGGATTATAAATGAGACTAGCAGAGCGGCATTGGCAACATTAAATAATTATTTCAGGTAGGAAATTTTGAACTCCAACATAACAGATTATTATTTACGTGTCTTTTTAATGAAAATGTTATGAGACTTGGCAAAAGTATGGCGTACTTGACCGAGCTGACCAAACAAAAGTGACGATACAATTGATGACCATACAATCAATGATTCAATGATACAGTATTCATAGTATATGCTATTCTATCATAGAATCAACCTCTTATCAAGTATAAATATCAATGTTCTATTCTATTGCAATAGAATATGACAATATTGATAACCTTACCAATTCATATAGGCCTAGTTCTATTCCTAAACCCTTCTACATAAAAAGTCCACCTGTGAAAAATCATGTCCCAGTATCAGTGCATTTCTGATCCAGGTTTTCATCCCACTCTCAGAGTAAAATAGAAAGGGAAGAACGTTTTCCTCAAAGCAGAGGATAATAAGATATACGCGATTCAAGCCAGCCGCGTATCCATTCTCCTTTGACAGCGCGCAAAAGAAGCTTTTAGCGTGAATGTTGCCGTAGACGCTGCTACTGCTGCTGTTGCAAACGTCAATCTGATTCCTGATGGAGACAAGCGAAGACACCAATAGACTAGCCGATTGATGCTTGCATAGATAACTACTATTGAGAGGTAAGAGTGAAGGGAAACGGAAAAAAGAGAAAAAATATGTATGAAGAGGGAGTAACTGGGGCACGAGAGACAAGAGAGAGTGTCGCATGAAGAGAGGGAGACAAAAGGGGGAAAAGAAGGGAAGAAGGAGAGTGGAAAGAGAGTGAAGAGGAACAAGAGAAGGTGAAGATGCAAAAAGAAAAAGGAAGAGAGGGTGATGAGAGAGAGGGGAGCTAGGATTAGGAGGGAGTTGGATGTGGAAGGAAAGAAGATAGAAGGGAAGGAAGATACTAGGGAAAAGAGGATAGATGGGAATTGGAGAAAAGGCTTAAAAAAGAACCAGGAGAAGAAGGAAAGGAAGCAAAACACGTATGATAAGGAGGAGAAGAAGACGGAGAAGATACAGGCGAGGATCGAGCAGAGAAATGAGGAAAAGAAGGGATGGAATAATGTAGAGAAGGAAAACGTACACGAAGAGCATAAAGAAAAGATGAGAAAGAGTATCGCCATAAGAAAAAAGAGAGAAAAAGAGGGAAAATGTGGAGGAGGAGATAGATGATTCCGAGAAGAACTTAGATGAATAAGAAGTGGGATAAGGAATAAGATAAGAGGATTGAGACTCGGAGAAAGAGAAGATAAAAAAGTGAAGAAGAGGTTTGAGAGGAAAGAGAACCAGGAGAAAAACAAGTAGATTGAGGAGGGAGAGGAGAGGATCCAAGAAGAAGAAGAAGAAAGAGAAGGAAGGAGGAGGAGGAGGAGGAAGTAAGAAGAAGTAGAAGAAGAAGAAATGATAAGAGCGAGGAAGAAGAAGAAGAAGAAGAAGAAGAGAAGAAGAAGAAGAAGAAGAAGAAGAAGAAGAAGAGGAGGAGGAGGAAGAAGAAGAAGAAGAAGAAGAAGAAGAAGAAGAAGAAGAAGAAGAAGAAGAAGAAGAAGAAGAAGAAGAAGAAGAAGAAGAAGAAGAAGAAGAAGAAGAAGAAGAAGAAGAAGAAGAAGAAGAAGAAGAAGAAGACGAAGAAGAAGGAGAAGAAGAAGAAGAAGAAGGAGGATGAGGAAGAGGTGGATGAGAAGGAGGAGGAGGAGGAGGAGGAGGAGGAGGAGGAGGAGGAGGAGGAGGAGGAGGAGGAGGAGGAGGAGGAGGAGGAGGAGGAGGAGGAGGAGGAGGAGGAGGAGGAGGAGGAGGAGGAGGAGGAGGAGGAGGAGTAGGAGAAGAATAGAGTAGAAGAATACGAAGCAGCTGCACAGCAAGCATATGAGATGAAGTTGACGGAGAAGGGAAGAAATAAGTAGGCTAATCTCTAAAAGAGGCCAGACTGAGGACAGAGAATGATGAGAGAGAATAGCGTAGGTGGCGTCTAGACCTTCAAAAGAAGTTACCTGAGACCGAATGTTGCATTTCATTTTCTCCATTTGTACTCACTCTGTATAGTATATCTGTGATCTAAACCGACGTAAGAGTAAGAGAGACTTCCTGGTCGATATAGTCAGTGTAGCTGACACCATAAAGTTAGGCGGTTTCGTCTGCTCCTTGTGCGCTCCAGTAGCTGATGTTGTCTATCAGCTATGCCTAAATTATGCTTCTGAAATCAAAAGAGATCAGCTGTTAGTAGATCAAATCACGAATAAAAGGCAGGCGAAACCGCCTGGTTTCAGCTATAGACATTAAAAGATAACTTGGAGAAGAAAGTATCACCTAACTTTTAAACTTTTTTACTATTAGATCTGTCTTTCAAGTTTTTTGATCAGTAGTCTAGATTCATAGACCTACTTCGCTCACCATTAGTAGATGTATCCATTTTCCTCTCTCAAGAGACAACACCAAACTTGAATCGAACAAGAAATAGGTCGCTAATTGATGAGCACAGTAATTGTAGATTCAACAGGACAGATTCCTAGACACGTATAGTCTGTCCAAGCGAAGAAGACATTCTGGCAAGATGGGGAAATTACTCCAGCTCGGTCACTACTGGTTTAATAAATAAGAATTTGGTCTCAAATTGAAAGAAACATTCTGCTCTACACTTTGACTCCGAATGTATAAGGTTTAAACCAATATTGTTCGAGTTGGAGTCATTTTCCCATCTTGCCAGAGTGTCTTCATTGCTTGGACAGACTTTAACATAAAGTTTGCGCGCGCGAGGGAGATCTTGCTGCATAAAATCGTTTGCTCCATCCTCGGTGGCAGGATGGGGGATTAATGTGGCAGATTAAGCATGGCCGGCGTTGGTAGTTTGAAGCCGGCTCTATTAATTAGTTTAATCTGGCGCCGGCAGCGACCCTGGCGGCCGCAATCCGAACTTCACTCACTAATGGAACAATAAACTCCCAGCAGAGAGGCTTCAAGAAAGTGTTAAGCACTGATTGTTCGCTTTAGTAGCCTACTGGTTCGATTTGCTGTGGGTTCATCTCGGTGTAGGAAGTGATTGCTTTTTCTTATGCTATTCAGATTGAATGGAATGTTTTATTCAGTTTGATCAACAATTTGATGAAATAATATTATGTTTTATTCATGCTGAGCTAGGATTTGATAGCATGCCCCATCTTGATGGCTGGAGTAGTGAGTGATTGATTAAAAAGATTATTTTGTTCATTCTCCTTAATTTCTTTCCTTTTTTCTGAAAGTGAAGCCCACATGAGCTTTCAGGCTTGTGCGTGGGTAATAGGAGGGATGATTGTAAGAGAAAACGACTACTTGAAATTCAAAAGCATGTTGGCTTTCAAGGTTATCATGGACCTTCAGCAACAATCCTGAATAACGGATTCAGAATCCGTCTTGAAAAGCTAACACCACAGAGGACGTAAATCTGTAAATTCACGTCCTCTGTGCTAACACGTTTTGAGCCCATTAGTAAGTATTATCTCAATTATTTAGAGAAATAGAATTGAATATTATTGCTCTTATCATATCATTATTCCATAGGCTCCTCTTTGTAATATTCCTGTATCCTTATCTCACCTTCAACCACAGATGACACATTCTAGAGATTATCACTTGACAACTTAAGTTGTAATCAGTAATTCTATTCAGGATTAGTTCCCCTAAAGTTGGAAATTGCTTATTTGATTTCGTGTCTGAACAGTGACAGAATGATAATTGAATATGATGTTACAAATAGCATTGAATTACTCAAGTCTTGGTTTCAATACTGATTGTTTAATATTGAAGATGAAGTCAAAATAAATTAGAAGTCAAACGAAAATAATTCGATTATGAAACTGAAAACTTTGCGCCCTTACAATGAGATAACATTGGACAATTATTTCACAAAAAAATGGGACAACATTGAACAAGGAATTTTCACCAAAAATCAATAAAGAAATGATGCTGAACCTTTTCAATATAAGATGAGAATGGCAAAGATGAGATGCGACAAAAATTATAATGTAAATGCTTTGAATGGAGAGCCACTGCTTAGTAAAAAAATAGAACGTTGTAAAAACCAGTGCTGGCAACTCAAATATTATGACAAAAGAGGGATTTGCCCACTACAGCAGTAACTCATCATAACGATTTGTTTAATCGAGTACGAGTAGCTCTGTTTACTTTGTCAATAATTTTTTTTTCAAAGTGAAATATCACCCCGCCGTAATAATGATGAACGGTGTCTGCGACAAAGCAGAGAATAAAGCAGGAAAGGAGGAAATAAAAAAAAGAAGATGAAGGCTTATTCATAAAAAATTCACTAGCAAAGAGTCGCTGACAGCGCCTCCAAAGTAACCAGTCGTATTTCTTTCGCTCCTCTGTCTGATGTTGACAGCTATTTTGCTCCGGTGCGAATCCCAATGGAGAAGTGTGCGAAAAAAGGAGAGGAAAGGGTGGAAGAGGGTGGAGGGGTGATTGGGGGGGGAGAAGATAGGGAAGAGAACGAGGTAGAATTGGGAGATGGGGAAGAATGATAAGGTGGTGTAGAAGAACGAGGAATAGGGAAGAGTGGAGAAAAAAGAGGATGGGAAGGAGGAGGAGGAGGAGGAGGAGGAGGAGGAGGAGGAGGAGGAGGAGGAGGAGGAGGAGGAGGAGGAGGAGGAGGAGGAGGAGGAGGAGGAGGAGGAGGAGGAGGAGGAGGAGGAGGAGGAGGAGGAGGAGGAGAAGGAGGAGGAGGAGGTGCAGTTTCAAGTGGTTTCACAAAATGTTCACCATCTATATTAGTTACATTTGTCTTTAACTCCATAAAATTCACCAGCGAAATAATCGAAGATTGGGTATGAAATAATTTGATTGGACTACGCACAAAAATATGAATTTTCATTTTACTTCAACATCAATTTCGAAACTAATAATACACATGGTTCGTATTTGTACATATAGATTGCGCGAATATGTTTGGAAGGAGATTGATATTATTGTGAAAAATAATCTCTGATGAAAAAAATAATAATTTAAGAAGGATTTTTGATCACTCAAAACATTGTGAGGAGAGCCTTCTTCAAATAGCTAGAGTCTTCTTCACGAAAAAAATTTCATAGAGAGACTATTATGTTATTCTCTTCTATGAAATGAGTGGAAACCCCGAATAGTTGATAGAACACATTTTTTTTCAGAAAAAAGTTTTCAAAGAAGAGAGCGGCCAATATTACATCTTATTCAGCTTCATCATAACGACATTCAGTTTCTCAAAATATCCCAAGTCAACAAAGTGTCCTCTTTGATATAAGAACTTCTGGTTTGGTCGTTAAAACTTTAGTAAGACTTGAATTAGGGAGCAACGCACTCAAATTTGTCAAGTGGACACCATAATGACTTTAAACACATTACAGAACTTCTGACTGTCTTTTCTGTGAGTTTCGAACAAAATTCAAGTGAAAAGAAGTACCCTGAAAGTTCAAAGTATTGATAATTTATGTTTAATATTACTGTTGGAACATAAGATGATAATTATTATTATACAGCATTACTTCTCACAGACTGAAATAAGTATAGCCTTCTGATGTACATCGTAAAACAACAATATTCCAATTATTTGTACTCTAATTTATCGCTTGTAATTATTGCATCCTATACGAGTTATATTGATCAAATATCGATGAAGTCCTGTATGATTTTAGGAATAATTGCATATGCTTCAAATGCAATATAACTCAAGGATTTTTTGTCAAGATATATTATACAAATTGGACTTTCAATTCATCGGATTTCCTTTCTAGTTTGAATGTACAACACATAATTTTATACCTCATCCGATTAAACTCCCTTAACTACATGGAAACTTATATTACAGAATTGAAACATAGAGAAAGTCTTGAAAGCCGTTTTATAAGTGTTCAGTTTTCCTGATAGCCGATTCTATGCTCATGGCTCATCTACTGATATAGATTAATCTACAGTATTCATCTACAAAACTATTGATTATTAACAGAAGTTTAAAATTCCTATGTAATTATTCAAGATAGAATGATTTTGTTGTTGGTGTTAATTTGTATTATTTAGGGCAATTACTCATCAAGTATAGGAATTTCATCATCACATCGTGTTATGTTTCATCAGCATATTATCACGTGGTGTCGTGTTGACATATATGTGGGGTAATCTATCACCAAGCATGAGTCAATCAATCAATCGTGGAATTGAATGGTGATGAGACAGGGCGGAGGAGGGTGAAGGGGGGTACATCCAATAATGCAAAGTAATTATCATATACCCAAGGTATATCCACAGGGATCGGTGCGATTGATCAACATGTTAATGGGCCATGGATTATAAACCATATTATTAAATTTCAGTGCCAATCCATTGCCACAGTGAACCTTGATTGGAATGTGATGATCATGAGAATCGTTTTGAAATTATGATTCATGAGTGTACGATATGCATTATTATTATTATTATTATTATTATTTGGTTTATCGAAGATCATCATTAGTTTTGGTGTATTAATACAATTGTAATTGCTATCACATAACTATTGGACATTCCAGTTTGAGCAAGAGACTGTTCGAATTTCTATTATCAATGGATGATTCAATGATGATTTTCAAGTTCTTACAAGATTAAATACATGAACGACAAATTAAATAATATTTGTTCACCAAGTGTTTAAACCAAATTCAATATTTCTGATGCTACAATTATTTGTACTCTGCTTGGATTCAGAATATATAAAGAAAGACTGAGTCACTGTTTCCTTTTGAAAAATAATGTTAGAGTTCGGTCCAAACGGTGTACAAAGAGTTTATCTAAAAGGATGGATTTACTACACCACTCAGTAAACTAGTATTGGTAGTTCTTTATGAATAATTATCATCTTCATGAGCTTTAAAAATATGGGTTTGCAATTCTAATTAATTTGATAGTCTGTTCTTTAGATAAAAATTTGGTTTCATCGTGGAACATAGAGATTTTTTAGTGATACTAGTATACTAGTGATAGTATTCTCAGAAAGCTGTACACTCGAGTACCTTTCATGCTTTTCACCGCTTGGGAAAGTACCCAATATTATAAGATTTTCTTAGAAACAACAAAGTTAGAATTTCAATAATAATTGAGTTCTACGTCTTTCAAGAATTATTTTCCCATATAATTTTATTGATTCCAACAACAATTGAGAACTCATCAACTCGAAATTGATAATTCATGAAGAAACAAGCTCAATAATTCATATCTGAATAGGGAAATACAGCGAGAAAATTCAAATATGACGATTCTCTGAATCGCCTCTCAGGGTAATGGGTTGGGTAATTGCTCATTATTGTTCTCCAAGAGTAATACGGCAGTTGTATTTTTCAAGCAGCTTTAATACACTCTAATCCCTGTGAAATTGTGTTTTCCAATTTCAGTGATTCTCTCGGTGGAATGATAACGATAATACAAAAAATGAGAGGAAAAGTATTTTTGCACGATGGAGGCTATTCTTTAGAAATGTAGGTAGGGAAGCCTATCTCTTGAAAGGTTCAACATACAGTTGAAGATTATGGCTAGGTTTTTATGTTTTTATTCGAGCACGGCTGGGTTTTCAGTACATAATAAAGTTGTCTTGGGTGAAACCCGCCGACCAAGTCTGGAAATAAGAAAGCTTTAGTAAAAGGGTTTGCGGGATGGCAAACAAAGCCGCTAGAGGTCGTGGCGAACCCCGTTCTGGTTTCTAATTAAAAGTTGAACTTCTCTTTGAGGGATGCAAGAGGCTTATTACGATTCCAGGTGAAATGTCTCTATTATTATAGAATTAAATTTCACAAGGTGGCCATTTTAATCTCGGCGCCGCTAGTCTGGGCTTAGAAATCCACTCACAACCCGCACACAGCAGATTCTCTCATCGTCTGCGCTCGCTTTCTCTTCTTTCTTTCCTTCCTATCTTTTTCGGAATTTTTGTTTCTATCTCTTCATCCTTTCATTCTACTTTTCCTCACTTTCTCCAGCAATTATAACATGATTTTAATAATATTAGGTTTCATATCTATCTCGTATTCTTCTCTACATCTCGGCTATGAGAGAGAAAGTGTGTTCGAGCTTGTTTTGCCTTTCCTCGCTTCTATTCTTTTGTTCTTTCTGTTCTTCCAGTTGTTACCTGAAACAAATCTCCTATTTTTATTGTAGCCATTCACTTCTTCCCTGCAAATTTTTTCAAATTACTTTCTTTCATTCTTTCAATTGCATTCAGTTGTTACTTTTTTACCTTTTCGACTCCTTTTTCTCATAGATCATGTTCTGAGGTCAAAATTTTCCAAGCCTTCAGGTCAAACTTTCACTTCCTTATCCAACATTATTCTCCACATTTTTTTCCGCTCTTCGTTACGTTCTGTGAATTTTCCTTCTCACTCAAACTCAAGAATCTCCAGTATGATTACTTTTTTGCTGCATTCTTTCTCCTTTCAAAAACCTTTCCTTCCCAGGATTAGCTCTGGAATACATTAATTTCCACACATGAATGTATTTTCCACGTGAGACGCTCACTGCATGATGAATGTTTTAGTGAGACTGAAAAATTTTGAGGCATTGTATTAAGTCCGAAATTGAAGTCTTCAAGTGGCATGTTTGCTTCATTTTTTACGAATCTAAATCGATTGTATCAATGCAGCCCTTCAACAAGATAGAAGATAGATTTTTATATGATTCAAAAGGAATGTATGTTTAATTTTTATCAATCTCAAATATTAAAAAATTGACTTGATACAAATTAATATTAAATATTCTAATTGCAAATTCCTTCATCTGAATACAGATTTTTAGACCATATTCATAACTGGAGAATATTCTTCCACTATTTTTTAACAATGTTTCTTCATTCTTCCTAATAAGGGTTTGATGGTTCAATTACGTTCAGTAATCAATGAAGGCTAGGAGTTTAGATAACCAAGAGAATACAATAATAAACAAGAATTCTTGAATATTATTATTTCAGTTTGCCGTCATCGTTGGCCTAGTGGTCTAGGGCATTACATCCTTCCGTCTGCTAGCAACTGCCTCGTCATGAGCTCGAGTCCCAATAGAGGCAAGGACGTTTGATTATTTCATAAATCACCCTCGCACTCTCCATTGCCCACGGACAACCAAACAATCTTATGTGGGCATAATTCGCAATAAAAAAGGGTTATCGACGTTTGAGTGAAATACTGAATTAATTTCTTGCAAGTAAATTATTTCAACTGTATTGTTCTTCCACCAAGTTCAATGCACCTATCTGCAATTGAATCTCTCCTGGTGAATTCTAATGAATCATCACACTTTTACAAAACGCGCGCCGAAAGTACTTTGTTACACCTGCGTGGTACAATGTAAGGTCGCTTTGTCGTTGCAATGCTTTGTCGTCAGCTTGCTGTTATTGCTTTCAAGACTGAGAACCGACAACTTGTTAATGAAATTTCGTATTCCAATGTTTACCGCTCGATACCGAAACAAAGTTACAAAGCAGACTACATGTATTATGTCAATTATTCATACTATTTCCCAAATTATTAATGTTATCCGAGAGGATAATTGGTAGGTGCCAGTGTATGAATTATGAATCATAAAATTCAAATTCAAATCTATTTATTCTTTGAACACTTTACATTGATGATCTTTACAAAGTCATATACAAAGACAAATACATAGAAATACAGAATATCATTGTAACAATATCATTGTAATATCATTTTACAATAAAATATGAAGCTCACAAGACTTTTCGTCTGTTCGTGAGCTTTCAAAGAAAACATACTAGTCAATTAAATAGACATTTGAAATGAAATTAAGAAAAATGATAGAGTTTAAAAATGATAAAGAAAAAATTCACGATAAAGTTATCCGCAATTAAGCAGAAAACCACCAAAGAAAAGAAGACGAGAAGAAGAAGCAAGCGAATGCAACGTTTTATAGGTAATTAATTGGTAATCATCATGTGAAATGTCAAGATAAAATGTTATCTGAGTTTTCATAGCATTCAATATCAATGAGCATAGTTACCTTCTTTCCTATCCTGCAATGAAAAACTTCAATTTGAAAATTATAAATGGATATATTCTCAGAGGCTTATAAAGTAATTCAAGTTTCTAAAAATTCATAAACTTTGCAACAACTAGAAATTTTTCCGAAGTGTAGGCCTAACAATTTCAATTCCATTCTTCTGATTTGAACGCGTTCAACATGAGAGTATTATGTCACTGGCGGCTCGTGCCCACGAAACAGGCAAAATGCTGTACAGTAAAAGATGCGGGCACTTCACCTGTTTCGTCGACACAAGCCGCCAGTGTTTTATGTAAGGGATATGATAGATGCAAATAGAAAAAAAAAAATACTTCAATTGTCCAAATTCAATAATAGCTTTCCAGCGTCACAAACAATAATTATGTTAACAGCCTTGAGTAGAGAAATTTGAATACCTTAACTTTCAACTATTCCTCAAACAGAAAAGCACAAATCAACACAAATAGTGTAGGCCCAGTTAAAATATTTTACAATGAATAGAAGACTCACTTCGCCTATTGTGACATGTTATTTGTATTTTAATGCTAAATGAATAATGTTAAAATATTTTGTATTTCTCAATGGATTTTAATAAGTTTCTTTTGTATTGAGATAACCAGCTGGTTACGTTTTGTAATAATGTATCACGTTTTGTTCTAATGTATTGTGCGAAATAAATTTATTTTTGAATTGAATTGACTTCTATTTATTTATTTATCCATTTACCGAAAATAATTAACTTATTGGCTAAAAACACAGACAAACGTCCAAAACATCTTTATACCATAAACGTCTTTCATTATAAACCGTTGAATAGAGTACTTTATAAGAATAGTCCTTTGATAAATGATGAATAAGGGGGATATTGTCCCCCTTTAATGAATGTATATTCATATAATCATTGAACAAAATCAATTTCAGCTTTGGTATATTCCAATAACGAAGCAAAGCCAATCGCAGCTTCGAAATTACAACACCAATATATTCCACGTCTCGATTCGTCCAAACTCATAGAACTGGTTTGGGACATTTTCTCTTATTAATCGCCACGTGATTATTGTAGCGTGAATGAATCACTGGACTCTCCAACCACAAGAGTCACGACACAGACTCAATGGAGTCACTCATGTGGTCCAAGCAGGCAACATTTGTCACTGGCCGCGACTACTGAACAGATCTATGCCCAGTTCTGGGGTAAAGTTAGACCATGGACAGACACAAAGTTTCTTGGCCGGTGAGAGGGACCTTATTTGGGTATAGTCTGTCCAAGCAAAGAAGACATTCTGGCAAGATGAGGAAATGACTCTAGCTCGGTCATTATTGGTTCAAAAATTATAAATTTGTTCTCAAACTGTAGTATGCATTTCAATCTACAATTTCATAACAAATTAATAATTTTTGAATGAATATTGAACGAGCTGGAGTCATTTTCCCATGAGAAAATTTTTCCAGAATGTCTTCTTTGCTTGGAGAGAATATAGTATGGGTGGGGGGGATGTTTTGGACACCACCAGTATTCACCGTAGTGGAAACGCAATCCCACAAGACAATATTTCTGACGCACCTGTGTGTATATTCCACACCATGTCTGAGCCAGATCGATTTCTATCACACACAACTACTTTGTAGTCTATATGTGAAACTATATTTCTGATTTCGAAATAGAACTTACGACTGCTCTTCCTGCAAATGCTATACATTAATTAACTAGAAATTAGTAGTGATGACATCGAAGTCAAGCTTCAATATTATTTATACTAGAACTTCGCAGTGACTGAAATTATATGTAATCGAGTGTTATCGTGTGATTCGATAGAGCTATGGTTGACTTATAAAGACAGACGTTTGAAGCTCGAACATCAAGTACTCTTCTGCTAATACATGCTTGTTTGTGCTTAACTTAACTCAGCTGTTCACGTATCATCACTCACTCACACACTTATAGTTTGTCCAAGCAGAGAAGACCCTCTGGCAGGATGGGAAAATGACTCCAGCTAGGTCAATATTTGTTCAAGAATCATAAATGTGGTCTCAATAGTAGATCAAATTGTTTCCAGCAATTTAAGATCAAATTGATAATTTTTTAATCAATATTGACCGAGCTTGAGTAATTTTTCTAACTTGTCAGAGGGTCTTCTTTGCTTGGACAGACTATACCTACTAGGAAATGATTCACTTCAAACGTCAAAGGATATCAATGTATTGATAGAACTGAAATATCACTTGAAATATCTTCTTTCACCACTATGATACAGATTGCTCTCAAAGATTAATTTTGAAACAATAAGAATTGAAATTTATTGTATTATATTGGCACAACATACAGTCTCACGTCTATACTTTTAATTAATGAAAGTACCCTTTTTAAAACGTTTTTATTTTGCATAAAATTTCTTGGCGTTCTAGAGCCATTTTCAAATGCAAATGTTATGCAAAATAAAAATATTTTGAAAAGGGTACTTTGATTTACATTAATTGAAAGTTTTAATAGATACAGTAGCCCTAAGAAAAAATAAGTCTTACGTCTGTATCTTCATCTCCGTTCAACTTTGATATTGCATGAATATAAAATTATTTAATTACATTCAGCTTTCCTTTTTATTACTAAAATACAATAGAAGAGTTCATATCTGAGGAATAATGGCTGATCTTTTTCAAATGCTCAGCAAAAGCTAACTTTTGCATTTTTTGGATATCAATACTTGAATCTGCTCTCGCAATTTTGTCTGGAAATCTCCACCTTTTTGAACAATAATTATTATTCAAAATTGCTATACATTCACAATTTGTATTATGAATCTCCATCAACAGCACTGATGGTTGAGATGAATGGTCGTAGAGGCGCACTTCATCATCTGTCTAATCCTGTAGACCAGTTAATGAAAGTACTGCACCAGTTACAGAGTAATAACAGTGCGCACTCCAGTTTTGCACTGGCTAATTACTCTGTAAAGCCTGTGGTCATTGTCCTGCAGTGAAGGCGTTGCGGACTCAAAGCAGTACAGTGACAGTTGCACGACTAAACACAGTACTGTTTAATTGCTGAAATTACCATACACTGGTAATGGAAGTCCATTTGTGGGCCCGATTTCGACACCAATTAGCCGATCATTATGTTGAATACCATAGTTGGTCGGCAGGTTATCAAAATAATCAAGGATGTGGTTGGTCGAATTGGAGTACATTCGAAAACAATTAGTGGCTAACTAGATATTGGAAAAGCTGTGGATTTGATGGTGGTTTGCCGAGGAATGAGGGGAAACTTGTGCTTTGGAAACTGTATGTGACAGAATTTACATTCAGATTTTTTTGTTGACTGGCAGCAAAATTCGGCCTCCTCAAAAACCGCTAAGAATGAAGTATTCATGGTGAGATAGTAAAACGAAACCCATTATAATTTTATATTCTTATGCTCTTTATGCTCTTTGCTGATAATAAGTCTGAAATTGAGTTAAGGTAGGGATATTTGTTTTTATGAAATTTAACTATAATCAGGTTGATAATATTCAAATACTCAAAAATGAGGGTCGAATAAATTTTTTTGTGTGTTTTGAATAAATTTTTCTCAAATTTGAGAAAACAAGTTTGTTTTAAAGAATATTGAAGTCATTTTGAAATTTTATCAACAATCAATTAATGAAATAAATCTAGATGATATCCAGACTGATAAATATAATAATAAAAACTATTATAAATAGTTGAATATTATAAATACTCTATTCAGTCCGAATACAATCTGAAGTTATAATATCATAAATATGATTGATGGCTGACCTTAAGAATAGAATCTCCTGAACTTACTGCAAATCTGAACTAGTAAATCAATTTGAGCTCATCATCAATTTCATCGAATTTCGTTACCGTTTTCTGGTGTACATTTTTTATTAAACTAGCATCCAGGTCACTGGCGGCTAGTGCCCACGAAACAGGTGAGGTACTGTACAGTAGAAGATTCACACTTCAGGTTCACAAAGGGCCCACACTTTACCTGTTTCGTGTGCCCGAGGCGCCATTGATTCACGTTACTATTTGGTGGAATAAAATCACGGTTTTGGCACATATCGCCAAAGCGTGGTTAAGTGATAGAGTGGACATTACTGTCCAAACTTCGCCACGTTATTACAATAAAGATGTCATTCTATTCTATTCATCGAAGCTGTTGAAATAATTGTATTACATCAGCTGTATATGGAATGAACCTATCAAAACAAGTAGTGGTATACTAAACTCATCGAATGAGTATCTAATCAAGTTTAAGCTAACAATCATTTTCAACCTTTTACAAACTCAAGAGCGATCCCAAATACCCATGAGTTAAAGTCTATTTCCGTGAAAAGCCATTCCTAGACTATTTAAGCGGCTCAAATGAATGGAGTAGATGACATTATTACGTCCCATGAACAGTCATAAAACCCAGCTAGTGGGAGGCGAGAGAAGATTTCACATCATCAATTTTATGAGTGTCATAAAACGGGAAAACAGGCTGTCCTTCATGATCTTCAGGAAAACTATCACAGGGTTTGAGAGTAGGGGTTTATTCAGTCGACCGATTTCCAAGATCTGTGCTCTCTAAGCACAATTTGAATGAAGATGTTCTAAATCCTGGTGAGAGGGGGGAGGAGAAGAAGGAAAAGAAAAAGCAAGAGGGAAGAGCAGGGATTCTCCAAAAGCTTTTCACACACACTCACGCTCATGCGCGTGCGCGTGTGTGAGTTCTCCGTTAGCACGCATTTCAAGCAATTATCCACGCCTGTAAAATCGGAAAATCCTCCAACATTCAAGGAAAACCCTTCAGCAATATAGAAGGCACACGCCATTTAACTGATTGCAAATGAAATTAAACAGTAATTCTCCGTTACTTCTTCTTCAACCTACTTCTTGTGCTTCTCTTATTCTCTTTCCTTCACTTTTCCTTCCTTATTTCTATAATTATTCACTTCTCTTTTCTTCTCCTTCCTTCTCATTCACTTTTTCCTCTTTCTATATCGTCAAATTTATTTATTTTCTCACATTCATTCAACTTAGTATCTCCTATTTTCGCATTTTTTGTCCTGAATTGAATCTCACACCGTCTCTGCTTTTCCTTCTTTGTATTGTCCTCTACATTTCCCCTATTCTTCTATCCCCTTTATTCCTCTTTTTCGCCTCCATTTTCCTCTTTTCCGTCTTCTTTTTTGTCTTTTTCGCCTTCTTTATCCTCTTTATAACATTCTTTATCGTCTCGTTTCCCTTCTTTCTCCTCCTCCTCTTTTTCCCACTTTTCCTTTATCTCCTTTCTCATCTCCTTCCCTTATTTTTTTATCTTTTTTTCTTCAGCCTTTTCTTTCTCTTCTTTTTCTCCCTCTTCCTTTTTTCTTCACTCTTTCCCATTCTCTATTCACTTCTCTCCCTTATTCCTCCTTTCCCTTATTCCCTCTCTTCCTTATTCTCCCTTTCCTCTCCCCTCCTTTTTCTCCCCTTTCTCTTCTTTCTCCTCCCCTTTCTCAACAACTCATGCATTCTCATCTCTCCTTTATCCCATCCTTCTCCCCACATTTTTGGGCTACTGCAGTATCTTAATACACTACAGTATAGTGTGGTGGGGCTTACAGTGTACTATTTAGAGCCCCACTCATTCCGGTCTCACTAGTTCTAAGTACATTTTAATTAGAAATTGCTAGCTTGCACAATTAGCGCCGTATTTATTTCCCGGGCGAAACGGAACTGAACCGTAGTGAATTGAATTTATTCCTCAAATGAATTAACATTCACAATAAAAGGGTCCAGTTAATTCATTCTTTGATTTTCAAATCTGTTCAAAAATACATGGGTACTACAAATTTAATTCAATTTTGGATTTCGAATGATTGAATTTGAACTACATGATAATATGTATTTCTGAACGTAACGACAATTATTAATCCAATGCTACTGGAATGAATCCAATAAATTGTCTATATCAATCAATTTTTAACGGATTTTTCTCACACTAAGAATATGGGATAATTTTTTTGGTAACTATCATCTCCAATTCAAACAATAGGCTTACACTCCATTCAAATACGATGAAATATTATCACAAAAACTATCATTCTATCAAACTATCAAAAACTATTTATTGGGAAATCTATTTTCGAAACACTTCATTTATAATTTGATTTTTTCATGTGAATAAATCAGTGACAATTGAGTTCATGACGTCATATTTCCAAATTTTAATAATCGCTCTAAATTGAAGTTATGTCGGAATGTCACAGCCGAAGATGAAGCATATGGTGTTAATATTTGTAGGCTATTAGAAGAAATACACTTCTTCCGTACCTGACATAACTGAATCACGGCTTGCATTCACATCTTTTCATCATCATTACAACGGAAATCGTTACATTAACTCGCCCTTCGCTACTCTCACTTATTGCTTTGGAATGGCTTACAAAAAACTAAATTTCAACGCAAAATAAGCACTGTGATAATGGTTAATTATGAGCAATCTTATCTCATCTTACACGAACTTTTATTTTTACGATAATCACTCCGCCACGCGTAATGTAAAAGGGTGAAAATGGAGATTACCTCATTTCCATGTTAAGAGGGGTGATGTTGGGGATCCTTCGATGAAAGGAACAGAGAGGGAAGAAGAAGCAACAAGGAGGGTGATAGGGAGAAAAGAATTTGTATGTAGAATGATGAAGATGGAAGAGAAGAGACAGGTGTGGGATGTGGAAAGATGGAAGTGAAGTAAAGGGTAAAATACAGAATAATGTAAGGAAAAGCAGATGAAAGTGAGTGATGAATGAGACTAATAAAAGACAAAAACGATAACAAAAATGGAGAAAAAGGAATAGAAAGTTATAATATAATAAGAAGAGCGATGATAGGAGCAATGATAGGGAGAAAGGTAGAATCTGGACAGACGAATGGAAAGAAAATGAGATGAAGATCAGCAAGATAGTAAACTCCAGTAAGAAAGAGGTATTGTTCGATGATGTCTTGTTCTTAGAAATAAGAAAATGGGTGATAAGGAATGATACGAGAGTGAGTGCAGAGGAGAATGCTTAACGGAGAAAGATAATGAAAGTGAAGAAAGAGAGGGTTGTTTTGAGTATTAAGGAGGGAAGAGTAGGACAGGTTGGAAGTAAGAAAATGGATATGAAAGTGTCGAAGAAAAGAGGGTGATATTCTTAAACTAGAGATATGATGGACAATAAAATTTCTGAAAAAAAATTGTAAAATAAAGTAGAGGAGAGGCAAATTCATTGGAAGGGAGAAGTGGTGATTAAAAGAGAAAAAATGAAGATAAAGTAGGAGATATCACGAAGAATGAAGAGAAAAAAGGGAAGGAGTTGACGTGAAGAAAAGGATGGGATGATGGGGTGGAGGGAGGGTGAAGAGTGAGAAGGAAATAGGGAAGAAGTTGACTTGAAGGAAAGAGTGCGAAGATGAAGTAGAGAAGAGGGCGAAGAATAAGAAGAAGGAAGGGAAGACGCTGACTTTAAGGAAAAAAGAGTAAGATGATAAAGGGGTGTGAGCGAAGATTGGGGAGGAAAAAAGATATTGCGGTGGAAAATAAGTTGAAACGAGGTGAATTGAATGGATAATGGAGTACTAAGGCAAGAAGAGTGAGAAACGGTAATCTATCCATCGACAGTTACCAGTGTAATGTAATGGTTAGTGCGGTGGGACGCCCCCCTCCCCTTCCCACCACTTTCATCACTTCCCACTTTGGCCCATTAAGGCATTATCTTCCGCGAATTGGGAGAGAAAGAGAGTGTTCTTTTTTGAAACGCTCCCTAGCCGTTACTTTGTGCAAGTTGTAAAAAAGAATTGTAGTCACCAAGTGACAAGTTCAACTTGAAAGAAAGATTATCGCCGACGATGTCTTATTCTTTTAGGAGGAGGAGGAGGAGGAAGAGGAGGAGGAGGAGGAGGATGATGATGAGGAGGAGGAGGAGAAAGAGGAGGAAGAGGAGGAGGAGAAGGAGAAGGAGGACGGGGAGGAGGAGGCAAATAAATGGACGAATAAGGGAAAGGAGGAGAAGAGAAAATTGAGAAAAATAGGAGAAAAAAGTAGAAAAAGAAGAAAAAAAGGGACATTAGGATTGGAATGTAACAGCTGAAAGGAACTGAAGTAGAATTCAATGAGGTCACGTTGATTAGGAACAGTGAGAAACGATAAAGATGGCGAGGTGAAAATAGAAGATTGAGTCAAAAGAAATTTATAAATAAGAGCGGAAATTGGAAGTCTGAGCAGAAAAAAAACAATAGGGAAAGGATTTAGAAGGGAATTATGGAAGTTGAATGCTGAGAACTTGGAAGAAAATATGTAAAGAATGCAAAGTATTAAAGAAGATATGAAAGGATTGTGAGGAAGAATTTTATGATACAATTGAAACAATGAGTAAATCAAAATGGTACAAATTGATGTAAAATTAGTGGGAGGAGAAGTATGAGGAGAAAGAATAGAGGGAAGAAAGAGGGATTAGGGTAATCGATTCCATGGAGTTAAACCACACAGATACGAGGAAGGTAAAGAGAGAAGCTGATTTAAATGAGTAGCGAGAAGATTGGTTGATGAGAAGGAACAGGTAGAGGGATAAGAGAAAGAGAAGGATTGAGAAAAGAGAAAGGCGTGAGAGAAAGGCGAATTTGAGTTGTGAAAGACAGAGAAGAAAAGTGAAGGATGAAGATAGTTGCGTATTCAGCGACCAACTGCTGAGACTGAATCAGCACTTCTTTTTCTCAATCATTGTCTACAGAATTCCACAAATCGGTGTCTTCGCCATCTTCCACTCCTCTTTCTTCTTTTTTTTCTCTTCTTCTTCTTCTTCTTCTTCCTTTACTACTTCTACTCTTTCATTCAATTTTTTCAACATTCCAACTTTTCATATTTATTGCTAAACAAAAAGCTAGGCGGTTCCGTTTGTCTATTGTACGTGATGTAACCTACTGCCAGCTGATGTAACGCATCTATTGTTTCTCTATTTAACGTTATTCTACATTATCTATTCCAATAAAGTCTACTAGGGTAAATGACGACTCTAATCGACAACATAAGCAGTTGGAGCGTATAAGGAGCATACGAAACCGCCTTATGTTTTGGCAAAAAAAATTACTTCAAAAAACGTAATAATCCAACGCAATTCAGAATCCAATGCTCAAAATACAGGAATTCGGCATTACACTATTATTTTATTCTCACAGTTGAATGTTTCACCCTCCACACTTTGTAATAAAATTGACTTGCATTTATTTATTTCTTATGTGTAATTATTTAGAATTCTTTTTTCATGTAGATAATAACAAAACATTCCAGATTAGTTTCTAGATTGCAATCAAATAATATAGAAAGTAGTCTATAACTCTATACAGGAATAAAATGATATACAGTAACTAGTACAACTCAGTATTGATCAACAAAAAAGTACAAGTGAACGCAAAAATCGTGGAAATTCTATAGCATAAAAACGTTGTAAAAATATATAATTGGCAATCTTTTTATTCTGATCAAATTATCTAGATGAAAAGGCAAAGTTTGGACGTGAAAATGACCATTCTTGGGAAAGGGTATCGAAGATATCCTTTCCATTAACACTTGGCCTTAGGGTCAATATTATTAAGCTTTGTCTTGATCAAGTCGGTGTCGAAATCATATTAATCGAAGCAACAGTAAGTCATCTTAAACATGATGAGTTGAACATGATTTCCAATCATTTTCTGGTATCATGAATATGATTCTTAGTTTATTCTGATCAATTCTTGCCTTGACAACACTACGACGACTGACATAAAAAAAACCATTCCGTTTTTGAAAAAAGAGTGCTAGTTTCTCCTTTTTCATCACTCTCTTTCAACTCTGTATCCTGTACAGTCTGTCCAAGCTGAGAAGACATTCTGGCAAGATGGGAAACTGACTTCAGCTCGAACAATATTGATTCAATAACTATAAATTTGGTCTTAAATTGTACAGTAGAATTCTTTATACAACTTGAAACTGAATTAATAATTTTTGGAACAATATTGACTGAGCTGTAGTAATTTTCCCATCTTGCCAGGATGTCTTCTTTGCTTGGACAGACTATACCTTGAATATCTTATTTTTCTACTTCTTGCACTGCTTTTCAGCCTGCTGCTACACAATGGTGATGCAGATGCAGACGAGTAGCGCGGCAAAAGATCCTATTAGAGACAAGACAGAAGCAATCAGAAGGTGACTCTCACTGTTCAAGCTGGAACGGTGACGCTGGCGCATCTCTCCTTCTTCTTAACAATAGGAAAATGGCCAGACGTCGTCTGCTTTATGAGACGTCAACGCTTCTTCCTTTATCTTGTCCCTATTTCACAACCTTCACCTTCTTCATTTCTTCTTTTTTTGCTTCTTCTTCTTCTTCTTCTTCTTCTTTTTTTGCTTCTTCTTCTTCTTCTTCTTCTTCTTCTTCTTCTTCTTCTTCTTCTTCTTCTTCTTCTTCTTCTTCTTCTTCTTCTACTTCTACTTCGCTTTATTATTTCTTCTCTCTTGTTTTGCTTCCTCATTATTCTTATCTGATTCTTCTTGTTTGTTTTTCTACTCCTATTTGATTAGTTCATTTCTCCTCTTCATTACCATCTGATTCTTCTTTATTAGTCTCTTCATTTCATTTTCATACTACTATTCTTGCTTCTTCACTCTCCTATTCGCACTTCTTTTTTTCATCCTCTATCATCTATTCTCCTAATTTCCTCAATTCTTCTCATCAAGCCTCTAATTGCTGTTACACAGTCCTTGAATGTTTTACACAAACCTGATAAGTTTCAGAGATTAAAGATATAGCGGTGAATTATGCACCTATAATTGTATGAGTTACATTTGTACTTGTACTAATATGTTGCACAAAATTTTATGGATGGAGAGTATCTCATTCTTCAAATTGAAATATTCAATATCCTAGAGGAATTTCTTACTTCAAATAAACTGATATGAAAGTGATTGATAAAACTATTCGATTTGGAAAGTTCGCTGATAGGTAATATCACAATCTTCAATATTGAAATATTTAAAAACTTGATTTAGTTTGTTGAATGCATTGCGCCATAATCTCCATTTTGTCTGGAAAATGGATGTTGATTCTCCATTTCAGGGTTATCCCTCTCTTTCTCTATGTCCATTAACCCCCTATCACCTCCACTATCTCTCCATATTTTTATTTCCGCTTTTTAATTCGTTTTCTTTTCTTGAAAAAGCCACTCTATGGTCCTATTCAGACATCTGTTATTCTCGCTGAATGAGAACCGAAATGCAATGATAAGAAATTTTTAGAAAACAGGGATTTCGTCATAACTCTGTGGGTAATAAAGATATTTTTAATGTACGTCACCTTCCTTATCTTAAGAGACAATTCTCAGGGCTCTGAGACTTATTTTTTCTGAATTTCGGAAATCTTCTATAAAAGTGTTGCCTTTTTAACTTAATCATAATATCTTTGAAAAGCGAAAAAGTATCTGAATGAGATAATTTTCTTTTATTTTGAAAAAATTTCTTTCTAAGATAGTATGAAGAGTTACTCTGTAGAATATTATGGTGAGCAGTCCAATGATAATGGAAAATTCATGTCAAAAATATTATTGAAAACTTTATTGGAAATATTGTTCACAATAATATATTATTAATAAACCTAATAGAGTAATATTAGAACTGTACCTTGATGGAATAAAAACACACAGATTTTGCAAGAAAATAGTTTTAATTATTATTATTAATAATGAAATAATATTTCTAGTCAATTCAGATCCAGATTCAATCACTTTATTCATGTAGATCACATAATACAGGGAATCGGTTTAAATCCTTCTCTATGAGAATAGAAAATAAATTAATGACTAATTTAAATTGGCACTAATTTCACAGTTTGTTTGAGTTAACGAAGTGAAGACTAAGAAAAGAACTTGTGAAATGACTAAGATATGGGATTTAATAAGCTAACGATATCTTTATATGAATTTGTGATGTATCTACATAAATGTATTTACATTTCTTTCGGACTTAAAGAGAATTATAAAGGTGTCCATTCTTAGAGATAGATGTTGAAAGACATCCTTCCTATTAACACTCAACCAATTCAGAGAGGACAAAAAGATAATTTGTATTTTCTATTTCTATAGAATCTGTAATATTCAACAAGAATATATAGTACAGTTTACAATTATTATTCTAAACCACTTCAATAATTCAAATTAAATCGAAATATTTCCACACTGATAATATTTTCCTCATTTGGATAATATTTGAACTCAATTATTACGATGCTACATGCACAAGTATGAGGAAGCAAAAAAGTCATCTGTTCTATTTCAAAGCAATGGAAAATACTTATATGTGTTTTACATGTTCATATCTATAGCACAATATCAAATTTATTCAAAACAATAACAATACCTCGCAAAAACCATGATATATATTTATTCATTCAAAAGTTTCAAACATGGGCAAGTGGTAGAGTGGACATTACTGTCAAAACTTCGCCACGTCACTAAAATAAAGAAGTCATTCTATTCTATTCGAACCACAATCACAAACAATAATATTCATTTCCATCAGAGCCAGTGACTCTGAAAACGCGGTTTAGAATGAGAAGCAAAATATAGAGAGAAATGTAAACGAGAAGGTTGAAAATTCTGAAGGAAATAATGAGAGTAGAATGGACTGAAAGTAGAGGAAGAGTGTAGGAACTTTAAATAATTACAATCAGAATGCTCTTTTTAAAAAATATTTCTATTTCACACAACATGTTTCGGCGAATTAGCCATTTTCAATTTGAAAATCTTTTCAAAAACTCAATTCGCCGGAACATGTTGTGTGAAATAAAAAATATTTTTAAAAAGGGTACTCTGATTGTAATAATTATTTAAGGTTTCAACAAGTACAGTAGTCCTGAAAGAAAAGGAATATTGAAGAGTGTAGGCTAGAATGGGAAAGAGAATCAAAGTTAAAATAAAATAGAATAGGAGACAGAAGATAGAGAGAAAGAGATGGATGAGAAGTGTAGTGTGGGAGAAGGAGACGGAAAAGAATTGGACGAAAACACGAGAAAGGGGATAAAATAAAAAGAGATAGACAAAGAGAGAACACGGAGAGATGAAACCAAAATGAATGAAACGTTTCAATCATTGCAGTAATGCTACCCGATCTTTGTTAGCAGAGAGTTGCTGATATTCTGCCCCATTAAAGAGGATGAAAAAGCTTGCAATGAAGACCACCCGAATATATCTAACAACTTCTGGGCTCAACCTAAATATATAAATATATTGATGGCGAGAGTATGTGATGGAGTCTAAAAGAAAGGTGGAGAGCAGCTTTATCTCAGCCATTAGCTTCGATCACCTTTATATTGTTCTGCAGTGGCAATAACCAATATATTTATAGGGCACAACTTTCGCAGCTCATGCGGCATGCCTCTACACTACCTACAGTACTCGGTAAAAGTGGACAGACATAACATTAGATTTAAGTGCATGGAAAAAGGTCATTCTTTTTTATTATACGCCACGTGGTATAAAAGGCAATGGCTTTAAGCCTTAGAGGATGGCTGGCTATGTTAATGGACATTCTCTAATAATATTTCGACGGATTTTCACGTACCTCTCACCCCAACCCGTTCAGCTAAGTGATTTTTCCTCTTCTAGAATGAATGGTGAATTTGGAATAACGAAAATTATAACAGTATTGTAGTGTTGTCAGATTATTTCGAGAACTTTTCAACAGACTTATTTCATGATAATGTTATTCAATTATTGTGTTTTGATTATATCAAGCTCTTGATTCTCAACAATAATATCTGAAATTCATTGAATTGTACAACCTCTTGTGGACTATATTCTATCATTTATTGAACAACAATCGATAATGGAATGTAGACTACATAAATTTTTTCTAATCTTTTCTGATTCTACATTTATAATTATAATTGTCTCGGGTCGGTCACACCACCTCTAGGTACATCTGACATTCTACAGGTGGCAGACTTGAGGATTCTAGTTTTCTATTGGTTGATCCGTAAGCCACGCCTCCCTGCAAAGTGAAGGAGGAAAGAAAAGAAATTGTTCATTCTGACTCCCGCATTCAATTGGTGGCCGACAGCAATGGGTTATTCGTGTAGTGTTGGTTGCCTATCCAAGAGATACGGGTTCGGGATTCTTTTTGTGCAGTGGCTCGCTCCACTAGCTAGCTCCGTTGGCTCGCCCCCTGAAGAAATTTCCGACTTTCAAAAAGTGGGAGACTTGAGGATTCTTGTCTGCTATTGGTTAATCCATAAGCCATGTCCCCCTGCAAGTGTAGAAGGAAAGAAAAGAAATTTGTTCATTCTGACTCTCGCATTAAACAGGTGGCCGACAGCATTGAGTTATTTGTGTAGTGCAGGTTGCCTGTCCAAGCGCAAGGCGTTTGAAATGGTTTTTGTGCAGTAGCAGAGAATATAAAGTATACAAAGTATTCTTTGGCAGTAGGCACGCCCCCTGAACGAATTCCCGACTTTCAACAGGTGGGAGACTTGAGGATTCTCGTCTGCTATTGGTTGATTCCTGAGCAGCGCCCCACTGAGTATTGTAGAGGTAAGAAAAGGATTCATTCTGACTCTCGCTTGAATGCGAGAGCATAGTGCTTGAATGCAAGTGGCCGACAGCAAAGAATTTTTTGTGTACTGTTGGTTGCCTATTCTAAGGATACAAGGCGTTTAAAATTGTCATTATACAGAAAGTTACCACACGAGTATTGAGGAAGGTCAGTTTTTGAGCTGGAAAGCTGCGTTTTTGTGTTTTTGGGGTCAATAAACTTGAATGAGAAGTTCTATCTGGTCTAGGAAGCTGCTCCTGACCTACATCAATGAGAATCTACTCGGAAATCGTGAGGTAGATCAATGTTTGAGCTTGAAAGCTGCGTTTTTCACGGTTTTTGTGTGTTTTTGGGTCAATGAACTCGAATAAACTGTTCAGTCTCGTCTAGGAAGATTCTCCTGACCTACATCATTAAGAATTCACTCGAAAATCGTGAGGTAGGTAAGTGTTTCATCTTAAAAGCTTCATTTTTCTCGGTTTTAATGAATTTTCGGGGTCAATGAACTCGAATGAAAAGTACTGTCTAGTCTAGGAAGCTTCTCCTGACCTACATCAATAAGAATCCACACTAAAATCGAGAGGTAGGTCAGTGTTTGAGCTTGAGAGCTGCGTTTACTCGGTTTTTGTGTGTTTTTGGGTCAATGAACTCGAATGAACAGTTCTGTCTGGTCTAGGAAGCTGCACCTGACCTACATCAATAAGAATTCACTTGAAAATCGTGAGGTAGGTCAGTGTTTGAGCTTGAGAGCTGCGTTTACTCGGTTTTTGTGTGTTTTTGGTACCAATGAACTCGAATAAACAGTCTGTCTGGTCTAGAAAGCTGCTCCAGACCTACATAAATAGGAATCTACTCGAAAATCGTGTTGTAAGTCAGTGTTTGAGCTTGAAAGCGGCGTTTTTCACGGTTTTTGAGTGTTTTTGGTGCCAATGAACTCGAATAAACTGTTCTGTCTCGTCTAGGAAGTTTCTCCTGACCTACATCAATAAGAATTCACACGAAAATCGAGAGGTAGGTCAGTGTTTGAGCTTGAGAGCTGCGTTTTTCTCGGTGTTTGTGTGTTTTTGGGGCCAATGAACTCGAATAAACTGTTCTGTCTGGTCTAGGAAGCGGCTCCTGACCTACATCAATAAGAATCTACTCGAAAATCGTGATGTAGGTCAGTGTTTGAGCTTGAAAGCGGCGTTTTTCTAGGTTTTTGTGTGTTTTTGGTGTCAATGAACTCGAATAAACTGTTCTGCCTAGTCTAGGAAGTTTCTCCTGACCTACATCAATAAGAATTCACTCGGGTATACAGAGGTAGGTCAGTGTTTGAGCTTGAAAGCTTCGGTTTTTGTGTGTTTTAGGGGTCAATGAACTCGAATGAAAAGTACTGTCTGGTCAAGGAAGCTACTCCTGACCTACATCAATAAAAATCTACTGGGAAATCGAGAGGTAGGTCAATGATTCACCTCCAAAGCTGCATTTTTCTTGGTTTTAATGAGTTTTTGGGGCCAATGAACTCGAATAAAAAGTACTGTCTAGTCTAGGAAGCTTCTCCTGACCTACATCAATAAGAATCCACACGAAAATCGAGAGGTAGGTCAGTGTTTGAGCTTAAGACATGTGTTTTTCTCGGTTTTTGAGTGTTTTTGGGGTCCATGAACTCGAATAAATAGTCCTGTATCGTCTAGAAAGCTGCTCCTGCCCTACATCAATGAGAAACCAATCGAAAATCGAGAGGTAGGTCAGTGTTTGAGCTTGCTAGCTTTGTCTTTATCGGTCTTTGTGTGTTTTCGGGGTCGATGAACTCGAAGAAACTGTACTGTCTCGTTAAGGAAGTTTCTCCTGACCTACATCAATAAGAATTCACTCGAAAATCATGAGGTAGTTCAGTGTATGAGCTTGAGAGCTGCGTTTACTCGGTTTTTGTGTGTTTTTGGGGCCAATGAACTCGAATAAACAGTTCTGTCTGGTCTAGGAAGCTGCTCCTGACCTACATCAATAAGAATCCACTCGGAATTATAGAGGTAGGTCAGTGTTTCAACTTGAAAGCTGCCTTTTTCTTGGTTTTAATGAGTTTTTGGGGCCAATGAACTCTAATGAAAAGTACTTTCTAGTCTGGGAAGCTTCTCCTGACCTACATCTTCAAGAATCCACACGAAAATCGAGAGGTAGGTCAGTGTTTGAGCATCAGAGCCGCGTTTTTCTCGGTTTTTGTGTGTTTTTGGGGCCAATGAACTCGAATAAACAGTTCTGTCTGGTCTAGGAAGGTGCTCCCGACCTACATCAATAAGGATCTACTCGAAGATCGTGTTGTAGGTCAGTGTTTGAGCTTGAAAGCGGCGTTTTTCTCGGGTTTTGTGTGTTTTTGGTGTCAATGAACTCGAATAAACTGTTCTGTCTCGTCTAGGAAGTTTCTCCTGACCTACATCAATGAGAATTCAATTGGAATTATAGTGGCAGGTCAGTGTTTTATCTTGAAAGCTGCATTTTTCTTCGTTTTAATGAGTTTTTGGGGCCAATGAACTCGAATGAAAAGTACTGTCTAGTCTAGCAAGCTTCTCCTGACCCACATCAATAAGAATCCACACGAAAATCGAGAGGTAGGTCAGTGTTTGAGCTTGAGAGCTGCGTTTTTCTCGGTTTTTTGTGTGTTTTTGGGGTCAATGAATTTGAATAAACAGTTCTGTCTGGTCTAGGAAACTGCTCCTGATCTTCATCAATAAGAATCTATTCAAAAATCGGGTTGTAGGTCAGTGTTTGAGCTCGAAAGCGGCGTTTTTCTTGGTTTGTGTCTGTTTTTGGGGTCATTGAAGTCGAATAAACTGTTCTGTCTGGTCTGGAAAGCTGCTCCTGACCTACATTAATAATAATCCACTCGAGAGTCGAGAGGTAGGTCGGTGTTTGAGCTTGAAAGCGGCTTTTTCCTCGGTTTTTGGGTCAATGAACTCGAATAAATAGTTCTTTCTGGTCTAAGAAGCTGCTCCTGACCTACATAAATAATAATCCACTCGGAAATTGAGAGTTAGGTCGGTGTTTGAGCCAGAAAGCTGCTTTTTTTTGTTTTTGGGGTCAATTAACTTGAATAAAAAGTTTTGTCTCGTTTAGAAAGCTTCTACTGACCTACATCAATGAGAATTCACTCGAATATCAAGAGAAAGGTCAGAGTTTTAAAAAACAGAACTGTTTATTCAAGTTCATTGACCCAAAAAACACTCAAAAACTGAGAAAAACGCAGTTTTCAGAGCAACATACCGATCTTCTCTTGATATTCGTGTGGATTCTTATTAATGACGAGACAGAACTGTTCATTCGAGTTCATTGACCCAAAAACATAGAAATTCCGACGGAAACCCAGTTTTCAGAGCGAATCATTGACATTCGATACTCGAGTTACTTGACTGTCCACTTTCTGTGTATTGAGAAATCAAAACGCCTTGGAGCCTTTGGATAGGCAACCAACAGTACACGAAAAGTTCATTGCTGTCGGCCACCTGTTGAATCCGAGGCAGAATGAAGTCTTTTCTTTCCACGCTACTCAGTGGGGCGTGGCTTAGCAATCAACCAATAGTAGACGAGAATCCCCAAGTCTCCCACGTGTTGAAAATCGTGTATTTTTTGGGGGAGGCGTGGTCACTGCACAAGAACATTCCCGAACGCCAAGCATCTCTTGGATAGGCAACCACCACTTCATGAAGACTGAATCCTGTCGGCCAGCTGTTGAATGTGAGAGCAAGAATGAAGAAATTCTTTTTTTTACCTCTACACTTCTGTGGGAGGCGTGGCTTATGAATCAACCAGTAGCAGACGAGAATCCCCAAGATGGTCAGTGTTTTTCTCTGAAAACTGAGTATTTCTTTGTTTCTGTGTTTTTGGGGTCAATGAACTCAAATAAAAAGTTCGTTTCTGTCTAGGATCTTGCTACAGACCAATTTCAATGATGATTGACTTGAATATCAGTGTTTCACTCTGAATCATACTATCATCTGGTGGCTGACAGCATTGGGTTTTTCGTGTACTGTTGGTTGCCTATCCAAGCGATACTAGGCGTTTGGAATTGTTTTAGTGCATTAGCCACTCGAATATCGAGATGAAGGTCAGTGTTTCACTCTGACTCTTGCTATCAACAGGTGGCCGACAGCATGTAATTTTTTTGTACTGCTGGTTGCCTACCCTAACTATACAAGGCGTTCGAAAATGTTCATTCTCGTTTATTTCTTAACTAATTTCCACTAATTCCTTTATTCAATCAATTCATGAATTGAATAACTCAACTATAACCTGTACTGAAATATGGGGAATTCTAATTTTCAACCGACATAAGAATTCAGTTCATTTGAGAAATAATTCTACCTCTATTTTCCACCCCCAAACTTTATCTAAAGTTTGAATAGTTGAATTACTGTACAACTTTTTGTTATCATATGATTATAATGTATCTTAGTGAAACAAACATTTGGGTTAATCGCTCCTTTCGAATATCCATTCACGATTACCTATGTCTTATTTTGAGTTTAAATTTATTATTGAATATTATTTTGAAGTTTGGGGTTGTTGAAAGTTCAAATATCTGATACATTCGATTTTCTTCACAGCTTGTAAATTGTATTCCTTTGTGTAGGATATCAGATGTTGTGCAAAACACATGATATCAAACAGTAATAATATTTAATAGTTTGTTGACTTGTTATTCATTCCTACATGTTACGATGAGAAATACACACTAGATATTCAAACTCTTAATCTATTTTATTTCAATATTTTACACTTTGATGTTCATCTAAAACGTCATTCTAACGAACACAACCCCTTTGAATTGTCATATCTCTTATTAGGACGTTGTTTCATCTCCAGGTTTCTGTATTGTCCTACAATGATTAGTGAATATTAAGCATTGGCGGACGATTTCCATCATCTATGGATATTGCTATGGGGAAACGTTCAACCCAATCTCAAGAATATGCCACCGCTAGCCCAGGGATGGAAAATCACCGTCGTCATCCTCACCAATAATCTTCTTTGGGTCCTGGGCTCGGCAAAGGTCTTTCTCTACACAAGTACCCCCCCCAGCATTACTAATGAGAGATTTTTGCTCTATTACAAACATATATAATCAATTTAATCTGTTTGTAATGAGCTATTATTCAAGGCTATATTACTATTTTTAAGGCAAGAAGAATAGGCTATGTGGATTCATTTTATTCAAGACATGTGTAATTTTATTGATTGGTATGATATGAAATTCCTGTAATGTCCAGATACAACGTTCCTGAATAAAGAAGCAGTCAACCGCACCCAATTTTTTTCGAATATCAACCTCCTTATCACTAAATTGAGACTATTAGGTCTATAATTCTATATATAATTCTTTATAATTCTTCAGGGAAATGCCACTTATATCAGAGCCTTGCATGACTTTGGAAGTAAATTATAGTTATTCAGAATAGTTGCATAAAATAGTTACTTATAGTTAGAAAAGTTGCATATAGTTAATTAATAAGTTGCATAGAATATTAAAAAATATAGTTGTTTTGATCTATTGTCAAACTGTACACAATATATGAGTATTGTCACGGAATATTTTACCTGGAAGTAATTCGTTCTAACTAGAGCATTTGGAATTCAAAAAAGCCATTCATGACGTCATAACTGTCAAACAGAATTCACCCTTCTCTAGAGATCACGTGGGTGGCGGTACACCGACTAATAGGTTATCCCGCCAAATCGCAATGCTCATATCATATCACAAATTTATTTTAAAATTATTTTATAATAGTAGTTTATGCAACGGTTGTATAATGGGAGCCTTTATAGCATGAGGTGAGATATAAGTTAGAGCCACGAGCGAAGTGAGTGCTCTAAATATCTCACGAGTGCTATAAAAGCTTAATACTACCGTTGCATACACTATTTTATCTACGACCACCAGTGTAGTTATCAGTATCAGGCTATAGACCACCAGTATCAAGCTATCTGTAAGTGTACGCTATTATAAAAATCAACATACCGTCGTTTATTTAACTTCTTTTGTCTTCATCCTACTTGAATTGTTATAATAATCAACTTATTACTTGTTAAATATGTTAAAAATAACATATCAGTCAGAACCACGAAACGCATTTGACAAGCAACAAAATCGTGAGTGTTGTTGTAAAAGTGAAAGTTATTAACATATTCACTAACAAAGTTATAAGTATATTAAACTATTTAAACTTTGGACTATTCAAATTAGTTGAATATTCAAATATGTAAATTGAAATATTGACGAAAAAATACTGGTAGGCTACTCAATCCTAGTCGCAGTTTTGATTTTGAGGTTAGTTGAACACTGTTTACTTTTTATCACCTGATTTCAAAACGAAACAAGGAATGTATCATAAAGTGGAATTTGGACTGTATTGTAAAGTTCCTCCTGTATCAAAAAACGTTCATTAGGACACGGTTCTGAGATTCCGTTTTGAAATGGTAGTCATTTCGATTTCAATTGCAAAACTGAAATAGGAATTTTTCAATACGCCTGTAGATAAAGATAATTTGTGAAATTGTGAACCTCAAGTGAAAGTGAAAACCAAATTTGTCGCTGCTTCATCCACAAGGAGTCCATATACCGGTATTTATTCACATACTAGACTGACCAGCCAATCTTTATACAAGTGAGTGTTCCAATATTATTAAAATCCTGATCAGGTACCACAGTTGCATGAGAAACATCAAAGAATCATAGTTCAGTGCGCGGCCAAATGTACATTCTACACGTGTCTGACACGCAAAGAACCAGCTGAATTTATATTAAAAAGATTGTTCAAATATATTCCTATAATTTAATAATTCGTTATAAACGTTCTTGCACATTACACTTTAAAATCAATTTATTAATTCAAGTTTCAACAAAAGAATTTCTTTCATGAACTCTTTCAATAAGTTCACATTACAGTATTTCTTACAATTTCTTGAATTTTATCATCGCTTAAAGTATTTAATAAATCAAAATTTTCAACATTAACTTGCTTATTTAGACTTACCTTGCCTGGTAACTTGACAAAAATGTTGCATATAAGCAATAATAATTTTAATCATAAATTTTCATGATTTGTTAGATCTCATCTCATCTAACTGTGTACACACTCTGTTGACATACCCACTTTGTCGACTGCTGTATCAATTTTTGTCATCTGTCATTGGCTTGCTCTGTTGCTGTCATCAGTTTCATTGATTTATTTTAATATATTTTCATTTATTATTGTTTTAGAACTTTTATATTGATTTATTCATGGTTTTCATCATTTTTTATATCTATTACATATTTGTATTGGTTATTTGAATTTATTGTCAGTATTTTCCATGCGGTCCCAAAACCGAAAAGGCTTGCCCTAGCCAAGCCATCCTTTGTCTTTTGTCTGCGTTCACCAGCAATTGTACCCGAAATGTCGTCCCCTGTTTAAATTCATCTTTTTTCAAATATTAGTGAGTTTTCATTACAAATTCAAGTTTCAATGCATCACACAGTCATCTCTGTTCATTTGAGACATCGTTTGTCCAAATCGCTTTGTTATTTTTCGAGTTGTTCAGGACTTTGAAATATTGTGTTCACACCTTGTGGTGCAGTTTCAATTTAATTCAGTAATTCATCTTTGTGTGGTTTCAACGTCTACATCTGAACATTATTCAATCAGTGGCATCATCGCGATGCAATTCAACATCAATTCTTGTGAGTTTGGGACTGTTCCAAATATTTTCATTCATTTGCAAGCCCTAGTGCTTTTGGCCTGTTAGTGCCATTTTACATCAACTTTGTCTACAACTGGACATTCAATCACATTCAGCCTTAGTGCTTATGGCCTGTTAGTGCCATTTTTACATCAGCTTTGTCTGGTTCATTTCATTGGCATTTATTCAAGTTATTTGCAATCTTCAACCGCTGGCCAAAGTGCCCACTTTTCATCTGTGCAATAACTTTGAATTCTTGCGGCAGAGATGTACTAAGCTCTTGCCATCATCATTGAACAGTTCCTACTACGAGACAATCACGTCGTTTTGCGATCAGTTATTTGAACTTTGCATTCATGTGTTAGTGTTACATATACCTAACATACATTCATTCATGTCGATATGCGTTCTCGGTTCGACTACCTTCATCTGTAATTCAACATCATCATCTCATCATTCAACAATTTGATCCTGAAAGGCGCTAGGATTCATCTGTACGATCTTGTTGAAGCAGCCAAGATCCAACTTACAACGGCCTTTTTGTGCAGCCAAGGTCAAACACATCGTTCCTGTCGTGGTTTCTGGATGGCTCAGGAAAGCTAACCATTCCGGGATTCATTGGAGGTCAAGGACGCCCGTGGTCTGCGGTCTTCACAAGTTTAAAGATAAGTCTTCTACATCCTTTTACAATTTCGTACATTTTGTAACGTCCCTTTCAGAGGCAGTTGTTAACATAATTCATTTTCTTGTTTTTTTCTCCCAATTTTTACTTCAACATTTCGTCCTTCAAATGTTCCAATGCAATCCGCATTTTTACATTCCAAATTTAAATAGGTTGAGTTTACTTACCTGCGTCCCAAGCCCGCTTATTGTAATACAATCTTTGAATTCTCTTGTTTTCAGCAATGAATTGCATAATGTCATTTCAAATTTAACATATTTTCAATTAATTTTCATTAAGGCAGATTCACCTGTCCTTCTACAGTTAACACTAAAATCTTAGTTATTGTTTGTGTACATCTCAGCTGCAATATTATTGTCAGTCTAGAGATCTTCATTGTCATATTTTGATTTGGCAATTTCAATCTTTTTATCTCACATTGAGATCGACTGTTTAGCATACTTTTTGAAGTGTTAAGTTACAGTTACATTTTTTACATTACATGTTCTTTGCTACCAAACAAATATTCAAGTTTAAAGTTATCTTTCTAGCAATATTTATCCTTTTTGAGGTTATCCTGATTTGCAATATTAATCTAAGGTTGTTATCTTTGAGATCATTTATCATAGGTATTATTCAAATATGTGTAGTAATTAAATCAGCTGTAGGTTCAGATATCTTTCATGAAAGTTTTACTACTTTGTTCAACTGAATTCTAAACGTTCCTATGTCAAGATTGTTCTATTTTGAACCTCACATTACAAATTATATAAAAGCACATTCAACTGCATTTAAAGCTCTTGTACCATTGTTAATTAGCATACGTGCGCTAGAAGAAGTTAGCGCAATAAACAAAGTGTACCGGATCCTAATCTTTTCATTATTAATTGTAGTTCCTTACATCTTAGTATTAAGGTCAAGGTTTACTCCAAATAACAGTAATATCATCCAATTCCAAATACATTTATTGTTTATTAACACTTTTATTTACATCATTTCCCAGAGGTGTAATTTCAATAGTGAATTTTGTGAGTACTGGCAGTGTCTTGAGTTGGTGCATCTAATTAGGACACAATTTACTTCATCTATTTCAACCTTTCTACAGTCCATTTAATCATTGGTTGGATTTACAACCCAACTGAGTCAGTTCTCACATGATTATAATACGCCCTTTATGCTGGTGGAGGTCTGGATGTTATATAACCATTTCATCAGAAGTATATTGGGTGGGATAAATCTTGGGAATTTATTTTCTAGAGTATTAAGCAAAAGCCTACCATATCCGGAGCAGAGCTCTAGGGAAATAAAATCTCACAGTATGTATCAATTAATTTGTTAAGTCTTTTGTATACTAGTGGAATATTTTCAGTAGTCAGATACATTTAGTTTCAGTGGACTATTTCTGAGACTGAAATGTCTAAGTTCTAGTGGGATATTTCTAGTAGTATAGACCGAGGCTTACATGATATACAAATTTTCTAATTATTTCTAAACTCGGAAGGCTAATCCATTCTTATTTCAAGTTCTTTTGCAGCATTAGCAACGTGAGGTCCAGGCCTATTTTTAGGGAAACTTGTCTCAAAAGAGAGCGGATACGAAAAGAGACGTCATTCTTCAGATTACCGAATTAATCTTTCGCACTTGGATTTCTTTGGCTGTGCCATATCGGTTGAATGGAGAAAAGTCGATTTCTTTCAGAACTTCTTTTCACTCGCTTGTAATCGGAAGCTGTGAAATTTCGCTGCGTAAGCGTTTTATTTGGCAAGTCAGCACGAATTGCTTTGATCGTTATTGGATTTTGAAAGCGGAATATTCTTGGCGCTCTCCTGCAATGGTGGTGATGCTCAAAGAAAACAGCAAGACAGCAGCGGAAGCAGAGAGGATCATCTTCAAAAACGCCTTCAAAGTGGAAGTCTATTGACCCAAACTTATATTCATTACTATCTGAGCGATTTTTAATATTCGCTTCCAAATTTAGGTGGAAGTTTTTTGCTGTAGTTGCCTTCTTTGAATGATTTATTCTGAAGAATTTTCTCAGTTTTTGGTCAGCACACCTTCTATATTGATGAGAAAAATAGTACTGTAATATTCGTAATATTATAGAAGCATTATTTTCATGTGCTTCTAGTGATTAATAATAATTGAACTGGATTAAAATTATAGTAGTTGTTTTAATAAAAGAATAATTGTAGTATTCTTATCAATTAAATAGGAGAATAATTTGAATTGCAATCAGCATGATAATTTACTTTCCAATACCGTCAGATGAAGAGGGCCCTTAATCTCAAACGGCCTACAGTATAGGCCTAATATTTTTTATTTATTTTCAATAGTAGGCCTACTGTATACTGAGAACGAAGCTGATCTCAGTGTAGATCATTTTTAAAGCCTGTCGACTGACTACTATAGGATATAGAAAATTGAACAAATTCTGAACGTTTTGATGGTAGGCTATCTGATTCCAAATGAGCGAATAATAATATTCACTACTATACATTAATTAATTAATACTAAGGGAACACAAACCTGATAATCTTCTACTCAAGATTTACATGTACCAGAAAATTTGTATCAATGACGTCATAAGCAGTTACTGGAAAATATTTGCTGGTTAATTATTATTCAAGCAGCGAGTAACCTACTTCTACAAGACCTTTCTCAAAATATTTGATTGGTAATAAGCCAAATCACCCAAAAGAGGAAACATCCTCTCTAGAACGGAAGAAAGTCAGTGAGTTGAGCTTGGAGTGTACAACAAACCTTGTAAGCTGAGTTGGCTGATAAATTGTGGATATAGTGGCATCACAAATTTTGGTTTCCTCTAAAGCGGGTGCCTGTGGGTTCCTGTAAAGGCGATGACGCAAGACGTTCACGTGTGGTTTGCCGAAATAAGCCCGCGAAATACTTGCGCGCGTAACGTTGACAACAGTCACTCGACACTAATCTACGGTCTTGGCTCCTCCTCATTTTATTTATTCTCCTTCTTCTTCTTCTTCTTCTTCTTCTTCTTCTTCTTTTTTTCTGCTTCTTCTTCATCTTCCTCTTCTTATTCTTCCTCTTCTTATTCTTCCTCTTCTTATCCTCCTCTCTTCTTCTCCTTCTCTTTTGTTCTCCTTCCTTACCACCCATTTTCTCCTATTCTCTGTTTTCCTTCCACTTGTTTGTCTCTTCCCTTTCTTCTCCTCTCTTTTCCTTCCCATCTTTATCATCTCCACTATCGTTCGTTTAGTTTTCTACACAATATTTTTCTCTTCCAGTACTCCTTATGTCATCCATGGTCTTCTAAATTTTTTTTTTATCCATTTCTCCTCTTTCTTCTTCACCTTTCTCGCTAATTTTTTCTCCTTGTTCTTCTCCCATTTCACGTATTTCTGGCTTTCTTTTCCATTTTCTCTACTACTATTTATTCAGTTTCCTACACAATATTCTTATTCTCTGCTAGCCACTATTATTTCATCTTTCAATATCACTCCTTCACCTTCAGTAATCAATCATCATTGAGTATCATTATCATCTTCTTCTTATTCTTCAGTCTTATAGTTTTCTTCTCTATCAATTTCCTGTTCAAAACGGTTCGGATCTTGGATGTACTGTGTACTATTATGAGGCGTGTATGCCAGGATATACTTATACAAACATCGGAATTCACTTCATTCATCACCAAAAAACGTCAGATATCTTTTGATAGATAAAGAACATTGGATATCTATCTAATGATCTCGCCACAAACTAAACAATATTGCAATGCTTTGATCCGCTGAGGTTATCTCCATTGTTTGACAAAATTATAATTAGCGGTTACTTTCCTTAGCTTTCAAGGAAACTTGATCTGTGCATCCTACTGCAAAATGAATTGAATCAATTCTAATATTGATATATGAACACAAGAACTCAAGGTATCAGATAATGTAAACATTGAAAATAAAGTTCAATGACTTGAAGTTCACATTATTTTCCTTTTCTCTTCTTCCCCTGAAAGGACTTTCCCTTTTCAATTTTTCTCTTCTTTGTTATCAGTATTCTTACTCTTAGGGTATTTTTGATTTGGAATTTTCTCCAAGCAAGAGTATACTGAACATTAAACATTTTATTGAAATGTTCAACTAATCAAGATCAAAGTACCCTTTTTAAATATTTTTATTTTGCATAACATGTTTCGGCGTTCTTGAGCCATTTTAAAATGCAAATAATTTTATTTCTCGAAACAAGTTATGCAGAATAAAAATATTTTAAAAAGGCTTTTTTGATTTTCATTGATTGAACATCCTAATTGATACATGCAGTAGCCCTGAGAAAAAAAAGTATTGAACATTTTGTACATTTTGGTAACAATGGAAGTTGATGGTAATCTTATATACCTGTTCATTAGCATGGGGTGTATGGTAAGTTAAGAGCTTAATTCTAATTGTATTATGATTCTACTATCTCCATGTAGTAAATTTATCTTGATATTATTCAATATTTAAATTCGAATCCAAAAAAAGATATCATTCCATACAAAATTGAATGATTATAATACATTGTGAACAATTTTATGCATAATCACGATACACATTGATTTGATCACATATTTTCCTGAATCTAGTAATCTACAAACAACTGACATCTGAGCTATTTGGCATGTGAGGATAATGGCTTTGTTATCTTCTCAAGTATCACATCGTATCACATCTAGTACCTGCTCATTCACAAGTATCCAGCTTCGCTTTTACAGACACACTCGAGTCATATTCGAGGAACACTCAAGGTGTTCCGCAAGACAAACGCGCCCCACTGTTAACTGTCAAAGTCAAAGCCCGATCTCACTCACAAGGATACTTCGGCAGATATAGTATGTACAAGCAAAGAAGGCATTCTGGCAATATGGGAAAATGACTCCAGCTCGGTCAATATTGGCTCAAAAATTGAAAATTGGGTTTCAAATTTTAGGAACCATTAGGTTCTACAATTTGGAAATGAATTGAAAATTATTTAACAAATATTGACCAAGCTGGAGTAATTTTTCCATCTTGCCAGAATGTCTTCTTTGCTTAGACAGACTACACCAAAGCGGTGCTCGTTAATTATTGTGGCTTCGATGATCTTGTTAGGCGCATAGAAACTTGTCATGTCCTATTTGATCACATCTCTCCCATGGTACAGTCTGTCCAAGCAAAGAAGACATTCTGGCAAGATAGGAAAATGAATTCAGCTCTGTCAATATTTGTTCAAAAATAATAAATTTGCTCTCAAATTGTAGATCAGAATGTTTCCTACAATTTGAAACAAAATTTACTATTTTTTAACAAATATTGACCTAGCTAGAGTAATTTTCCTATTCTTCCAGAGTGTCTTCTTTGCTTGGCCAGTTTATAACCGCCTATATTTGGCCTCGTTATGACAAATATCAAAGCCGGATTGCCCCTTTATCGTAAGCGGGTCTAACTACAGCTTGACCAACTGTCTAACAGAGTGCAACCAACGTATATGTTGAACAAAGCGTCATCATGTTGAACAAAGCAACATACAAAGGACACATGTTGATTGTTGATTTATACGCCCTTTGTAGCAAATCAATGCTTTCAAGCGTGATGTATAATTTTATCGACATCCCGAATGACAAGTGATGCCGTTCCAATTATGCCTACAGTAGTTTCAACTAGTTGATTACCAGCATTGGTTATTGATAGAAGTTGATTCAAATAGTTGTTTCAAACATGTTGAACTGTTGAAAAGGATCTATCCATTTTTCATAGGATAGGAAGTTCAAGTGAGTCTCTAACAATGTGTTGAATAATATACTGTTACAAATGAAGATGATTCAAATAGAATAGTCAATTGTTCTTTCTCAACTTATAACAATTGACACATCAATCATCATCATCCTTCTCATTACCCACGCACAGGCCCAAGAGCCCATGTGGGTATCACCCTAAAAAAAGGTTTTCAAAATAAACTGTGAGCTGTTGATTCAAATGTTTCGCCTCAATGCAAGTAATATCATTATTACTTGTTGAGATAAAGTTGGGAGACACCTGAAAAATCAGTTTTGATCCGGGATCCGTACAATCACAGCCGGATCTAGTGGAAGAAGATCTGATGAGGTACAATTTTAATCTGCAGTACATTTGTAAAATCAATTTCTTATATGGGTATGACGATTTTATTTGATTTTGGAAAGCAATGATTTTGATCCGATTAAAATAGTTGGGGCAACCCATCATTAGTGGATTTACTCATTCACTTGTTTGTGAATTGAGTTATTAAACTATTCTATAACATAGAAACATCCGTGCCTGGGTTTGACCGAAGTTTCTAAACCTTGACCTACCTTTAACGCACATGAACACTGTCGGAAAGCTGAGTAGTTCAAATTTCAAATCGATCAGATAAAAATGATAACAGGTTTGTAAGTACAATGAAATAAAGAAAATATAAGAAACATGAAGCAACAAATTTTAATTTTTTCACGAAGGTTGAAGTCTATTAATGCAAAACATTGTGAGTCGACCAGCATCGACTTTATGAATCAACATCGGACTTTGTCCAATCACAAAAAGTAAAGTAAACGATTTTCTCGAATCCTTGGAAAACACATTAACATTAGTTACTACACAAACGTGTTGGCGCCTTTTCCTGTAGACGCTGTTCTGTAATAGGAGCCTATGTTGAATTTATGTTTAAGATCGTCCGAAGGAAACAAAAGGCAGCATAAATATATGAATCTTTATCTATCTAAATCAAAACTGGAATAAATCCAAATCTAAACTGATAGAACAAAACGCTTAGTCTATGTAGGTACGCGCGAATACTTCAATGTTAATTTTCTATTTTGGAACCCATGACTAGTTGAATCGTTGATAAACGAAATCCGTTATTCAACTATATCGTTGAATCGAATACCAGTTATGGCCATAGGGTGGATAGCTCAGCAGGGGAAGCTTTTGGTGAGCTTAGTTGAAGGGAGGTTACTGTCACAGCCAATTAGGGGTTGGATTTTTGTGGTTGAAGTCTACGTTTGTGATTGACCCTTATCACAACTCTTGATTCCCTCCAAGCAGCTCAACTACACACGTGCAGCTTTAGCTTTCACATGTGTAGTTTGGAATCTAATGAGAGTGAGAGTTCGATTGAAGATTACATTTCATGCATGATTGGAGACCTCGAATGTTCAATCAAATGATTGTATTAGGTTTATTACAAAGTTGATCATCATGATTGATTATTTTAAGGTCCAGAAAAATTTTATGAGTTTGTTTGAAAAATTTTCATCGCCAGCAGTGGGAAGGGATCAAGTTGAGTTGAGAATTGAACATTTTTAGTCTTATTTTGTAAAGTTAACTAGTTTTTTTGTGAAGTAGTCTACTTTAGTTTAGTGAACTTTACAAAGTTATAAGAATTCAACTGAATAGAATTAAGCCAATGATGAGAATGAGCGTATTTCCATAATATCTCTTATTCCTGGATTCAAATTCGCATTTTAGAGATGAAACAGACTTGCTCATCTGGTTCTTTGTGTCATCTATTGTGAGAATGATGTCTATTATTGTCATCTAGAGATGGTATCCAAGTTTCATGCGATTTCATCTTAACACACATTGCTCAAGGTGTATGACCAACATATTATAGTAGAGAAAAAAGTAACAAAGTTATGTTGAACAGGGAGAAAGAGGAGTAGGAGAGAGTTTTGCCCGGAAAAGAGCAGCCACAACGTAAATCCATTAGACGACAAGGCACCCTCAGAGCAGTATGTATGTCCACTGCTAAAATGTTACAAGAGTGACTTGGGACAGAATCTATTGCGTTTCCAAGTGTAAGAATGAGCAAAAGAAAAAGATCAAGAAGGAAAGGAGAAGAAGAAGAAGAAGTTGAAGAAGAAGAAGAAGAAGAAGAAGAAGAAAAAGAAAGAGAAGAAGGCGGAAAGAAGTAAATGGAGGAGAGTGAGTTTCTTCGCTAAAAGTCACCCCCCAATATCGGTGCCAACTGTATTCAAATAGAGTGCCAACATTGGGGGAGTGCAGTCCAACACATAAGGAATACGTAAAACCACTCGAAAGGCATTTTTACTTCTTCAGCCTCGCCTTCCACGGGTGTCAGATATCCAGTATAGTGTGGATACTGACATGACTTGAATTCATTTCTCCATTTGCTTAAAGAGTAGAACGAGTAGAAAGAGTAGTAGTAGAGTGTTGAATTTAGCCTACTGAGACATATTAGCCTACAATAGTTGGCAAAGCATTAAGCTACTTTAATAACAAAATTACTCTAAGATGGAATAAGAATACACATAAATTGTCGATTTTGTACACTTTTAATTGGTACACGACCATGATTTCGTGGCCACACAGGTCACATCCTCAAGCTATCTTGTAAAACAATGCTTGTGTACCACTTCAAACTGTAGAAAATCGACAATATCTGTGTGTTTTTATTTCATCAGTCTACAGTATCTACAGTTTCTACAGTATCGACTAGTGTGAAAAGAAATTGCATAACACCAAAGAGGATTCTAGGATTTAGAGAGAGTTCTATTATCCTATGATAACACAGACGGAGCACTGACATAGACTGACATAAATCTTTAATATGGAGGATAAGTGAGAGAGGGACTCAGAGTAAAATAAAACTGGGCTGTGTTTCAAGCTTGTTTTTCAATATAACTCATTTCTAAGGAACGCTCATGATCTCCCTTGACCCTATCCTCCTTTTATGCATAGAAATTGTTTACACTGGAAATTCATAGCTTGTGAATTAAATGTTTGATAATTTATTGTATTTCTTAAAAAAACAAGCAAGTTATTCCTTTTGAAAACTGCTCCGGACACAAACATGGAGAAGACATAAAATATAACAGAAAAATTCAACTCCGACAGAGCACAGAAAGATCTCGATTTTGCACAGACGCAGTACAGACAAAGCAGTAACTTGTCGATCAAGTGTTTTGTCACAGTATTCATTTTATTTCTTCCAAAACAAGCAAGTAGATTTCTACTTTGACACAAACATGAAATCTAGAAAAGACAAATCACAGAAGGATTTCACACAGATACAGGAAAGATTTCACACAAAAAGATCACAGACTTTACACAGACGCTGCACAGACGCTGCACAGACAGAGCAGAGTAACAGCAGAAGAGAAAAGCTACGGTAATAGCTGTAAAGGGGTTGGAGCCTTAGTGCATTTCCTGCAGGCATTGTACACTTCTATAAGCCAAGGGGGCACCTTACTATAACGACATCCGCCACTCACCCTTTTGATGTTTCATCATCACCTACTTCTACTCTCTCCCTCTCTCTCACTCTCACACCCTTGATCTCTCATATTCTCTGTCTTACTCTTTCTTTCTTTTACTCTCACATTCTCTAACTCACTCTTTCTTTCTTCCACTCTCATATCGTCTCCCTTTCTCTTTCCCCCAACCCGTTCACTTAACACCCGTCCACTCTTTTAGCTTTCATCTTGTCTGCAGTACATCACCGGGCTGCCGCGGCGGAGTAATGAAGAGACCATTAGAACACACAATGGGGAGAGAAAAGAGTGTGGTCGCCGCATCCAATGTCAACAGTGCCGTCATCATCATCATCATCATCATTATTATCAACAGCGTTATCGTCATAGTCATCACTATTAACAGCATTATCGTCATAGTCATCATCATTAACAGAATTATCGACGTCATTATCATTATCATTAACTGCGTCATCTTTGTCAAAATCATCTACAATAGCGTTATGTTGTTGCAATAGGCAAAAAATGCCATTGTCATCAAAATCAAGTCAATAGTCTCCAAGTAGAGACGATTCTCTCTGTCTCCAACATGGATGCCAGAACAAAAAGTAAGTTACACTATTCAGATTACAATCCTCCTTACCTTTAAACGTATTCATATTTCTTACTTTTTGAATTTTCCAATTAATCCATCTACTACCTCTTTTTGTATGTTAGGTACTTCTACTACCTCTCTTCCTCTGCTTGTTCACTTATTATTCACATTATTTGTTTTTTAAACATTATTAATTGATGAAATAAATACCGTGTATATAATTTATTCTGTTGAGTACAGTATAATTCATCCTTGTTCCGCGTCTTCAGTATTTTTGAGCTCTATCCAATCCTTTTTCCCTATTAATTTTGTATTTTCTCATAATTTCTCCTTCTTTTTTCTTTTTTCTTCTTCCCCTCTTTCCTTCTCTTCCTACTCTTCCTTATTCACCAATAATCTAAATTTACTTCAAAAGAAGCAGTAACTTCGGTAGTAGGCCCATGGTGAGTACCTTCATACTCAAATACTAAAATACTATTCTTGATATTATTCTTCCACTTATAGCTCTCTCTTTCCCTCACTCTTTTTTCCCAATTTTCCATTCTATCATTGTCTTAACTTTGATCTTTTTCCTCCCTTCTCATCTCAATCTCACTTTTCTTCAACGACTCCTCCCCCTCTTTTTCCTTTTCTCCCTTTCTTTTGTACATCCCTAATATGATTGCGGTTCCTATTTATCTCCACACAAGTCGATCCGTCCGTCAATCAAGTCATTTCTGCGTTCTCTCTCAGTCTCTTCCTAGCTCACTTCCCCTCATAACACATTCTCTTTTCACCTTACTTTTATTACTTTTACTTCTACCCTCATCTCCACCCACTTTCCCCTATTCCTCCTCACCCACGTGCTCCTTTTTACCTTTCATCTTTTATCACCCTCACCCGCCCTCCCATCCAATTAGCATGTTTTACAAACGCTCACCAACGGATAATCAGGAAGCAGGAGATAGATAACCTGCGCTCCCTGGCAAAAGACCCCAGATCACGTAACTCGGAAACTGGGCTGGACCCCAGGCGTATTCAATCACTAATTGGGAAATGAAAGCTCTGGCATTGGTACTCCATTCCTCAAGTGGTCCGACATAGTCCCAAGTGGCATTCAACCCCTACCACACTGATCATTGCCCCTTAAACAAACTATACCTGGAACTACATACCCTCACTACAGTATCTTAATTACAGTTTCAAAGGTTGCCACTGTATTAGATTATTTGTGTGTAATCGTTAGCCAATACTAACAAGCCCTTGTATCTATTACGAGCTGGGGAGAGATGGGAATAAGAGTATAGGTTACACTTTTGATGGAAGCCGGTTGATTACTGGATGAAGCTTGATGATGGGGGAAATACGTGAATGGGAAAAGCGAAAAACCTGAAAAGAATAAAGAGAGGAATAAGTAGAAAAAGTGAGAAAGGAAAGCATAACAGGAAATAGCATAGACTGAGCCATATATATATGGCTATATTATATAATTAGTAAAACTAGTATAATTAGTATATTATATAATTAGTAATATATATTATAAACATTATAGGTCGACTGAGCATAAAGAAAAAATAGGAATACAAAAAAGGAGTTCTAGAGAAAATGGGAGAATGGATGAAGAAACGAAAAGATTAGAGAAGGAGCTTAGAGAAAAGAAGAACGGCAAAATGTGAAATGGGGGTAGGAAGGAGGAACAGAAAAAGGTGATGACGGAAAAAGAGAAAGCGATTATCAATGTAGATGATAGAATTAATATAGAAGGGTGGAAGAAAGAAATTATGAGGTCCGCGGAGACAAGAATAAATTAATACAGTATACTGGAAAGAATATAATAGAAGTTTGAAGGAAAACATTAAGTGAACTATATAAGAGGAAAAAATGGAGTTTGATGGAGAAAAAATAGTTCATTCACACAAATTTAATTTGATTTCGTGAAAAGGTTGATTAGTTATTAGTGGTTGGTTTATTCATGATTTTTTTTATTGGGGGCGAATTTATGTGCTAATTTATGATTTGGTAAACTACGGGAGGAACGTTCATATTGGAGATTGGTTGCAATCGGTTGTTTGATTCATTGTTTGATGAAGCACCTATATTGTTCAAGAATTTAGTAGACTGGATATGGATGATAAAAGTATGTTCATAGTAAACCTAGTCTTAGTAAACCTAGATCATCATAAACAATATTTATAATACTCATATATAAGTTAGATAGTAAAATCAGTAGTCGTCATCTATCATCCATATCATTACCCACGCACAAGCCTATGAGCTCATGTGGGCTTCACCCTCATAACAAAACAATACAAATAATCAAGTTATGAAGGAATAGAGTGAAATATTACTATTTTTCTACGTACTGAGAATAGTTTTTCTGAATGTTATGCTCACATATGATTTATGCTTGTGCGTGGGTACTTAGAGGGATGATGATGATGAGAGATAACGACAATATTAAAAGAAGAAAGAGAGATTGATTGATTGAATGCCTTTATTGAGATTGAGAAAAGGAAGAAAGAAGAAAAAGGAAGAGAAGAAAAGACAGAGAAACAAGAAGAGGAGGACGATGAGCGCTAGTGACAGCGGTCACATCAAAGGGATGCAGAAGCATCCTTCTCTAACAGGCTTAGCTTCCATCCCTGGCAGGAGGCAGGGACGATATTTGGCATGACTTCCTGCTGTCTGTCAGCCTTGAATAAAAGCAACGCGCGCATCTTAAAGGGCACGTTTTGATAGCGTCAACGTCTCCAAAAAGAAATGCGGATATCAACTCTGACGCCAAGTGATGAGATCACAAAAACTGACTAGTCCATCGATGCCTTCCTTGTATTATTGGCGGCTCACTTTGTTGTGATCTTTGATACTATTCCATTCATTGAATGAAAATCTTTAGCCTATATTTGAGTATTGAAAACAACCGTTGAAAGCTCCTCCTTTGAATATCTATATTGCTAGAGTATTCAGTAGACTGTGGATGATAATTGTTTTCTCATAAACAAAGCCAAAGTTGTGTGAAGTATATTATTCTTGGGCAAGACTGGCATGTACGGGAAAAATTGAATCATATCATGTCTAATCGAAGCCTTATCTTGCCCCTTCTCAAACAAAGACTCGTTTCTAGGTAAGGCCAGGAACACACGGTCCGGCGAAATCGCCGTCCGGCGACGTCGCGTTTGCGACTGTTGCCGTCCGGTTGTATCAAGTACACAGGAAGGCATGGGGAAGAACACACGACGCCGGACGGCGAAATCGCCGGCCCGGCGAGAAATTTAGCCGGCGACATCACCGGCTATTCTCTACTTCGCCGTCCGGTTTTGCCGCCGGACGGTAGTAGAAGTACATCGGCACAAATGGAGATGAACACACGACACGGCAAAACGCCGGACGGCGATGCCCCCACCCATGCCACTTCTCCAGTTATTCACATGTGTAAAGTTGAGGGAAGAATTGTAAGGGTAGCTACTACGATATTTTGCTTCTGAAGAGTTTGCAACACTGATTTAACCCTCAAAGTGGTTGTGTTGCCGTTTAATAATTAAAAAACATGCTCTGGTCTTCCCTGAGATGCAGGAATAGTGAATAAAATGCTCCATGAAACTGTCGTTTTTCTAATATTGGATGAACCCAGAGACTACGGTTGAGTTTCTTCTTTCTCCTGTGGTGGAGCAGAGATAGCACAGCGATTTCGCCGGGCCCGGCGGAAATTATTTTCAGAACACACGACAAGACGCCGTCCGGCGATTTCGCCGTCCGGCGGCAATTATTTTCTATTGGGGATGAATATTTCCTTCTTGGAGGACAGTCGTTGTTTTGAAATGGCACTGTCCAGACGTAAAAAATTGGCTGTGCTATCTCTGCTCCACCACAGGAGAAAGAAGAAACTCAACCGTAGTCAATATACAAAAATATTATACCCTACTCGACAGTCGACACTGAACGAAAAAACGGCAACACAACCACTTTGAGGGTTAAATCAGTGTTGCAAACTCATCAGAAGCAAAATATCGTAGTAGCTACCCTTACAATTCTTCCCTCAACTTTACACATGTGAATAACTGGAGAAGTGGCATGGGTGGGGACATCGCCGTCCGGCGTTTTGCCGTGTCGTGTGTTCATCTCCATTTGTGCCAATGTACTTCTACTACCGTCCGGCGGCAAAACCGGACGGCGAAGTAGAGAATAGCCGGTGATGTCGCCGGCTAAATTTCTCGCCGGGCCGGCGATTTCGCCGTCCGGCGTCGTGTGTTCTTCCCCATGCCTTCCTGTGTACTTGATACAACCGGACGGCAACAGTCGCAAACGCGACGTCGCCGGACGGCGATTTCGCCGGACCGTGTGTTCCTGGCCTAACGAGTATTATTATTTGAAATTATTGCATTATATATTTCTAGTGTTTGTAACATGTTGCTTTTTCAATAAAAGAATATTTCTCATTTCATTTAATTTATTTCATTATTCCAATATTCTAACAATATCCTAAATATTTTGGGGATATTCTCTTTGTCAACACCTTATAAAAATGAAACAAGGGAGTGATAGAAGAGAGATTTCTCCCTTCAGCTTCCCGACTATTCTTCAAAATTTGGAAATAGAACGTTTGAACTATTATCTATTGTCTATCGTTGGACTATTGTCTGAAGTCTGTGTTTTATCCATTGAGTAAGCCTAATGTATTTTGTCAAATGGATGACTTCTTCTCATTAACAAGAGTTATTCAGATAATTGCAAGAGAATCTAAAAGGAATGAATCACCAGAGAAAACATTGTCTACTTTTATTGTTTTTTGTTACATTCAAATGCATTGATAATCAATAATTATTGATGATGGATAAACGGACTGGATTTTGATCTCTTGGTCAATTCTATGAACCAGAAAATGATAAAATTTGAATGGAAAATTATTTACAGTGATTGAACTCGATTAAAAATTTGTTCAACCGTCCGGTAGACGTTTTTGGTTATCAGAAATAAGAAGAGCAGTTTTGAGTGGCATGATACAATGTTGTCAATAAAAATGTCGAACTTGACAACTTCTAGTTGATATTCAAAGAAATCGTTCTTGTCTGCATCAATATTCGCTAGGCAACACATCACATCTCCCTCAGCACTTCCTTTTTCCCTCTTCCTTTCTTTCTTCCTTTCCCTCTTCTCATTTCCTCTTTGATCCTTTGTACGTGTATACTTTTGCTGCAAACCCTCCCAAAGGCGACCAGATCCTGTAGGCGTTTTATTATCACAAACAGAATCCGAAAGCACAACGATCCAACAACGTATGCAAATTACACAGGCTGATAATAGGCCAAGATAAACCTGTGAGCCTACTTTGAGACCATACACTCAGCTCCAACGGAATAAATTGTTATTGAATCACCTCATCAGCAGTATTTCCTAAAAACCACGATGTGAATTACATGGACGTTGATCACCAGTTGATAAACTGCATTAATCGATGTATAAATCCAGTTACAACTAGAATATTGTAGAAAGTAATAATATTTCATTGATTGTGGGAATTACGATTGAATGAGATAAACTAACAAGATGCATTACATGTTGATGATACATTGAAAAATAATTCAAAAAGGGTACTTTGATAATTATTCAAAATGAAAAAACAGTGATAAAAGTAGCCCTGAGCTTAAGGAAAAACTAACAAGAATAAAGAATATTCGTAAATGGATTTTATTGTTGAAGAGATCCTTACGGACATATTCTACCTCGCCAATATGTATTCCAGTATTTGGTTGAATACTGGTTATCCATTCAAGAGTAGTCACTAGTGTTCGTGACTCAACCTAATGATGGAAAAAAACACACGAGGATAAAAGATAATTCTATCACACCCAAGAATTCAATAGCAAAATTGTTGACATTATCAATGAGAAGGCCTTGTTAACTGCCTTATTGTTCAACTAGCCGGCAGGCTCGCTTCGCTCGCCTTCTCCGCCTAGCCAGAGGGCTCCGCCACCTGGACTACCGATAGTATCAGCCGTGTCAGTGAGTCAAACAGGCTCGCTTCGCTCGCCTGCATAACCTCTCTCAGTGTAAGCTGAGACAAACAGGCTCGCTTCCCTCGCCTGCAAATTCGGTACAGAAGGAATTCAGAATTCATTGAACAGAGCATTTCTAGACCTAATCTGGACCTGTTTACCAAATTTCAACATTTTCTACCAATTTAGTCTCGAAAAATCTATATCTATAAAAGCGAAATGGCACTGACTAACTGACTGACTGACTGATTCATCACCAGAACTAAAAATCCACTGAAGCGAATGCGTTCAAATTTAGCAGGGATGTTCAGTTGGACGTTTAGACGCGCGCTAAGAACGGATTTTAGGAACTTTTCAAGGATACGCCAAATATATAAGTTTTTCGGCGTTTTCTCAATTTTTTCGAGAACCAATAAGTAGAAAATGTTGATATTTGGTAGGTAGGTTCAGATAAGGTCTAGAAATGTTGTGTTAAGATATTTTTGAATTCCGTTCAAGATTACGCCAGTAATCAGGTTTTTTCATAATCGTAGATGTTTTGCGGGTTGCATATCGTCCACCTTGATACGACCAATCCTAACTGTAAATGAAATGATGAAATAAACGCACAGATTTTGTCAAGCTTTGACTCAAGTCAGCTTGAAAATGTGACCTGTGTGGTCATGAAACCATGGTCACGTACCAAATAAACAGTGTAGAAAATTGACAAAATCTGTGTGTTTATTTCATCATGGAACGTTTCTACAATATCGACCACAACTCAGTTGAATTTCTGTAAATTAAATGATTCAGCGAGATCATAGATGAACTAATTTGGAAGATATTGAATCAAGTTTCAAACTATGTCCGATATATAGTTCCCAAGGCTAACCACGTATGTCCTAATAGCCACGTATGTCCTAATAGTTCCCAAGGTTACGCTCAATATCAGCGTTTTACTATTTTTCGGAGTTTTTCTTGGATTTTTCAAGAATAAATTGGTAGAAAATGTCGAAATTTGGTGAACAGGTCCAGATTAGGTCTAGAAATGCTGTGTTCAATAAGTTTTGAATCCCTTCTGAACGGAATTTGCAGGCGAGCGAAGCGAGCCTGTTTATCTCAGCTTACACTGACAGAGGTCATGCAGGCGAGCGAAGCGAGCCTGTTTGACCCACTGACACTGCTGATACTGTCGGGGGTCCAGGGGGCGAAGCCCCCTGGCTAGGCGGAGAAGGCGAGCAAAGCGAGCCTCCCGGCTAGTCCAGGGTAAACTCCAAAAATTCCGAAAAATAGTAAAACGCTAATATTGAGCGTAAACTTGGGAAGTATATTGGACATAGTTCAAAACTTGATTCAATATCTTCCAAATTAGTTCATCTATAATGTCCCTGAACCATTGAATTTACAGTAAGAATTGGTCGTATGAAGGCGGAAGATATGCAACCCGCAATACATCTTCAATTTTAATAAACTGATAAGTGGCGTAATCTTGAACGGAATCCAAAAATATTTCAACACATCATTTCTAGACCTTATCTGAACCTGCCTACCAAATATCAAAATTTTCTCCCGATTGGTTCTCGAACAATTTCTAAAATCCGTTCTTAGTGCGCGTCTAATAGTCCAACTGAACATGCCTGCCAAATTTGAACGCATTCGGTTCAGTGGATTTTCAGTTCTGGTGATGAATGAATCAGTCAGTCAGTCAGTGCCATCCCGCTTTTATAGATATAGATTGAGATTTCCTGATTATAGTCGACTTAATAAAACTTCAACTTTTATCGCGACTCAAGTTTGTTAATACATCGTTTTCTATTGAGTCACAGTACCCTTTTGAAGGGAACCCATCTTCTGCATGGATTGATGGATAAAGATAATCATATAAAACTTCAACTTTTCTTGCAATTTAAATTTCATTGCACATTCTTCTCTTCATCTCTTCTTCTTCTTCTTCTTCTTCTTTTCTTCTTCTTCTTCTTCTTCTTCTTCTTCTTCTTCTTCTTCTTCTTCTTCTTCTTCTTCTTCTTCATCTCTTCTTCTTCTTCGTCTTTTTCTCCTTCTTTTCTTTCTTCTTCTTCATCTTCTTCTTCTCTTTTCTTCTTCTTCTTCTTCTTCTTCTTCTTCTTCTTCTTCTTCTTCTTCTTCTTCTTCTTCTTCTTCTTCTTCTTCTTCTTCTTCTTCTTCTTCTTCTTCTTCTTCTTCTTCTTCTTCTTCTTCTTCTTCTTCTTCTTCTTCTTCTTCTTCTTCTTCTTCTTCTTCTTCTTCTTCTTCTTCTTCTTCTTCTTCTTCTTCTTCTTCTTCTTCTTCTTCTTCTTCTTCGTCTTCGTCTTCGTCTTCGTCTTCTTCTTCTTCTTCTTCTTCTTCTTCTTCTTCTTCTTCTTCTTCTTCTTCTTCTTCTTCTTCTTCTTCTTCTTCTTCTTCTTGGGCAGTGGTCACCAATTAAATGTCATGAAGGTGGAATTTAAAAAATTAATAGTTCTACTACATAATTTCAAATTATTATTCAAATATTTGGCATATAGTTATTACTCTGTATGTATTTTGATAATAATGTTTTTTAAATATATTGAAGTTTGATGTTATGCCATTGATCTATTAGAATGAAAATAAAGGCCAAAATTTCAATGGGATTTGTCAATAAAAATTACTTTATTGTTTATTCTATTCATATGAAGAATGTTTACTTATAAAATTGCAAAAATCATTCTCCAATTTAGTCCTTGGCTATATCTCTTTAGCTATCGGAATACTCGATCAGATAAATTAAATTAAACGTTTTACTAGGAATAGAATAATTTGATAGAATAATGCAACAATATTGAATAAATATTCAATATTAATAATAAATATTCTTCTCATGGAGAGTTGTATAATGGGTATCACAATAACTGCCATTTTTGCTGACACACCAGAAGGACTTCAAATGTTGATGAATAAGGTGGCTGAAGTTAGTAAGAAATAAGGTCTGGAATTCAACATAAGTAAAACAAAAGTCATGATAAGGAAGGAAACCATCGATCAAGTTGATTTTACTATTAACAAAACAGGTGATAGAACGAGTGCCAAACCTGAAACAGTTTAAAATGAGCAATGGGAATATTCTCATAAAATAAAAGTTCGAATTGAAAAAGCAAGAGCAGCATTCATTCAAATGTCAAAAGCTTTTTAAAACACATAACTTGATACTTGAACTAAAAATTAGACTCCTCTGATGCTAGATGCTACGTATTTTCCATTTTATTGTATGGAGTAGAGTCTTTTGGACCCTGACTGAGGCAACAACAAGGAAACTGGAAGCGTTTGAGATGTGGACCTATAGAAGAATTCTGAAAATATCATGGATGGACAAAATATCCAATAGCAGAGCTCTTCAACAGCTTATTGAAAATACAGACATAGTTTTCACTATCAAAAGACGTTAACTGGAGTATCTGGGGCACATCATGAGGAATGAAACTAAGTACAAGTTGTTGAAATGTATTAGAAGGGAAAGTGCTTGACAGGAGAGATGTTGGTAGGAGGAGAATATCCGGGCTGAAGAATTTGAGAACAAGGCTCTCGATATCAACCCTTGAACTCTTCAAAGCAGCTGTAAATAAGATTATCATTGCCACAATGATTGCCAACATTCGTTAACGGATAGGCACAAGAAGAAGTATAATAAGTGTTTATTTATCAAATAAATATTGTTGTGATTGTTTTTTAATAATTGAATTTCATTAAGGCTTTGGAAATTTTCTCATGGATTTTTGTTTTAGTATTTATTTTAAAGTTTTCTTCCGTTAAGATCGGTATGACATCGCGGTCCGCACAAAACTAGCTGGCGGTCCGGATCCGGACCGCAGTCCGCCATTTGGTAACCACTGTTCTTGGGTGTTGTACACTTCCTTGCATCTAAAATTAACTCTTTAAGCTACTGCACATTATGATCTCAAGTTCATCGCACTTACATAATTATAACAGGAATAGAAACTTTACACATTGCTATTGCATTTACATACGACATTAATAGAAACTTTTACGGATATAGCTTAAGTCTGAACTACTCCAGCTTGTCACAAGTTACCAGGGCAAAGACAGTTGACGTGCTGTTATGCACTGTACAGCGAAACTAAAATTGAACAGCACTTGTCTATCCGGAGCCTGTGTTATGTTACAGCCTTTATAAAGCAGCACCAACAGCAAATTTCAACTTTGCAGACAGGCCGTGCTGTGCTATACGGGCGGCTAAAGTGGAGACTGTCCGAGCAAAGAAGACATTCTGGCAAGATGAGAAAATGACTACAGCTCGATCAATATTAGTTCAAAAGTTAATAATTTGTTTTCAAATTGTAGATCAGAATGTTCCCTACAATTTGAAACCAAGTTTATAATTTTTGAACCAATATTGACTAAGCTAGAATAATTTTCCCATCTTACCAGCATATCTTCTTCGCTTGGACAGACTATATATCAGGGTGTCGGTGTTACCATTGTCAATCCAATCAAAGTTGAGCCAACTTGCCGGTTAGGTCGCGAAGTTTACAGATAAGCAGTTGAAATATTCATGCACTTCGCTTCATGTTAGCACAGTCCACAGACTGAGTGAGTAAGCATGAGTGTGCGCTACAAGCTTATTTTCGAAATTGCTTTCCCGCGATGCAATAGTTTGGCTATACCGTGTACAATACTTCAGAAACACTACCAATATAACCTGTTAATGCACTATACTTGATGCTATGTGCATAAAGGTAGTAAAAATAACTGACCAGGTACCACGGATAAATATTTGGATACTATCATATTCATAAACTGAGTTTAGCCGACTACTATATCTACGATAGTACAGTATTTGGTACCAAATAATTGTTTATTATTTTTACTTACTTGATTATATTATTAGGCTGACGTTTCGTCGCCATCGCTTACTCAAGTAAGTGGAAATACAGTACTTATAGGATATACTGAGTCACTTATTATTAGGGTAATTCGGGGAGAGATGCCGCACATTTTCTAAAACTAAGCTCCACAGTCCCATGATGCTTGTAAAACCAAAGTAAAAATTTATTTAAATAGTCAGTTAAATGTATCAACATATTCAATGAGTGAAAATTGACCATGCAATACATTCTAGGCTTGAGAATTTTTTTCAAAAGTTCTACAAAGCGGCAACTCTCCCATAGGATGCGGGTGAGATGCCGCACTTATAGGGGAGTTATGCCGCATGTAGTAAAATTGATGTTGAGTGAAACAAAATGGGTATCTTGATAAGAAATTTATCAAACACGCAAAAATAACACTTTTTATATGTGTTATATTGCTTACATTTGTCAATCTCATCCAAAGTCCATGCAAGAAGTGTTAAAAATGATAGCCTACAATATTTGTGAATCCATGACTTATTTATTTAGGATATCAAGTAAAATAGAACATTATATAGCCTATATAATAGAGAAATATAACAAACTCGAAAAATAACACTTTTTATGTTTTACATTTCTAAATCAGTGTGCGGCGTGTGTCCCTTATGGGAAAAATGCGGCATGTATACCAGATTCTAAGGCGGCATGTGTCCCATTTTGTCCGGGTGAGACGCCGCACCTCATAACTTTCTTGTCTAGAGAGTCTAGATGGCGCAACAGGTCGGAATATGTAGCCAGTGACGAGAACTGTTGTCTCAAACCCAAAAAACGCAAATCCATCGAGCAGTTATGGAGCAATCACAAATCTAGAATGTTTAAAAATAGTTTCTGACACATAAAAGATGTACTCACCTCATATAACTGGGTATAAACCGAATAAAACTAACAAAAGAGTAAACTGTCAACACAACACGTCTTCAATGGCTATTGATTTAAATTTTACTGCCACTGGCAGAGCATTCTGGTGATCACTGTGGAAAGTAGCAGGGGTGCGGCGTCTAACCCACATGCGGCAACTCTCCCCGAACTACCCTAATATTTATTCATTTGCGAATCGTTAAGAGTTAACATGAGTTTACTCAAAAAACACTTATACTCACTATACACTAACTTATACTTAAGGCCCGTACCGACAGTGCGAGGCATGTGCCGCGAATGCCTCAAGTTTAAGCAAAGAAGAGTCTTACTCCAGTCTCCAGCTCGGTCAACATTGGCTCAAACATTATTGATCTGGTTTCAATTATAGGAAACATTTCGATCTTCAATTTAAAATATACACTGATATGTGATCTACACTGATACTGCTACTAGACTAGAATAACTATTGACCATAGAGGAAAGCATGGTGGATATCTGGGTGATCCAACAATTGAATTGAATGCTTACATGTCTACCTCAGTATTTCTTTATTGTCTTACTGACAACCATTCACTGTAATTGCTACTGAACTAAAATCTGCTATCGTAACAGTGTGCAACTATATAGTTTTACCAAAAGCGTGCCAGAAGGAAATGACAATACTTCTAGGTAATATAATAATAATAAAGATAAACTTCCAAAAATAGATCAAATATCAATATTGATATGTTATTAAGACTCTACTTTTCATGCTCTACAACTTTTAGGGTGAGGGGGTAGTGGGTTTATTATTACTTTATGAGTTACATCACATTTAAAAGCAGTTAGGACAATTTTTTGGGAATTTTTTTGAATAATATTACTTTTAGGTAATAATGTAGCCTTCCGATCAAAATTGTATGAAATTCTTTTTCACTCTACATAACAAAAATACTCTGTTACCCTTGTTACAGGCTGTGCCTCAGATTTCCAACCTAGGAAATGATGGGCATTCGATCCAATATTTTATAGATTACAGAAATTGTTCCCTTTTGATACTCTACACAATGCTTTACATAAGAGGCAATAAAAGAGATTACAATTCATGGGAGAAATCAGGATGCCCTGGATGGAGTTACAAAGACGTACTTCCCTATTTCAAAAAATCAGAAAATATAACGATCGACCGGTTGAAAAATAGTTCCTATCATGGGAGAGAAGGATATCTTTGTGTCGGTGAAATGTACACGGATGATTACAAAGAAATGCTTGAACTTTTATCACATTCAATTAAGGAGCTTGGTCTGAAGCGGGTGGAAGATGTTAATGGCGAATCACAGATGGGATTTTCAATGACAGCTTTCACTGTATGCGATGGAGAACGAACCAACTCCGCTAAAAGCTTTTTGTGGCCAGCCAGGAGTAGAAGAAATTTGCATGTTATGAAAAATGCGTTTGTCACAAAAATTCTCATCAATAGAAATAAACAGGTGTATGGAGTTCAAGTTAGTAAAAATGGCCGAATGTATATTATAAAATCAAAAAATGAAGTTATTCTTTCGGCAGGCTCGATAAATAGTCCTCAATTACTGATGCTTTCTGGTATAGGGCCCAAAGACCATCTACAAAAATTAGGGATAGAAAGTGTACAAAATTTGAAAGTGGGTGAAAACCTGGAGGATCACTTCATATTCTACGGATTGATTTTTGCATTTGATACTCTTGTTAGCAGGTCAGTTCCTCTGCAAGACAAGGCATTTGTCTACTTAACTAACAGAACTGGTCCTTTAGCTTCAATTAGATCTTCCTCACTTATCGGATTTATTAATACAAAATTTAACAACAGCGCCTGGCCAGATATACAGTTTCATAACTTGTACTTTCATAGAGGAGATGCATTTGGTGTCAAGTCCATTTTCACAAAAACAGGATTAGATATGGACTTCACCAAAATTATTGTTGAAGAAAACAAAAAGAGGGATTTACTTATGATGTTGCCAATTATGCTGCAACCAGAAGGCAAAGGTAAATTACTGTTGAAAAACACCAATCCATTCAACTCCCCTGAAATTCATACAGGATACATGAAAGAACAAGCTGATATTGCTACTATGGTTAGAGGAATACGATTTTTGAAACAATTTGTAACCACGAACGCAATGAATAGGTATAATGTAACACTATTGAATATCAAGTACAGAGAATGTCACAATTATATGTTCGACACTGATGATTATTGGGTTTGTGCATTATCTCAAGTTGGAGGAAGTATTTATCATCAGGTTGGTACATGCAAAATGGGTGCGGCAAATAATCCTTCAGCAGTGGTTGATCCCAGATTGAAAGTTTATGGTGTAGAAGGATTGAGAGTAATAGATGCTTCAGTTATGCCAAGGGTGACCAGTGGGAATACCAATGCACCTACTATAATGATTGCCGAAAAAGGATCTGATTTTATCAAATCTGACTGGATTGCCAGCAATAATCATCAGATCCCATATTTTTAAGCAATAATATTAGCCTATATAATATGTATTATATCTGTCTTTTTAACACACAAATACATGACGGTCGGCATTTTGTTTGACGGGTGCACCCCAGCATCTCACACTTACAATTTTTTAGGATTAAAAACACTATCTAAAATACTGATCAGTTAAGATGAGCTTCAAAGTCATACATTTTATGCTCAGCACAGATATTTGAAACACATTTTCCAAAAATGTTTTGTCTAACAATCTCGAATCATGTACAAATTGAACATCTTGCCTGTTTTAATATATTATATATGTTTGTCACGTCCGTGGTTGAGGGTCTCAGTTTTAATACCATGAGGCACCACCTTCTAATCTATTTATATAGCAAGTTCTCTCGATAAAAAGTTACAATGTAGAAATACAGGGTTTGCCAATGAAGCGGGACGATTTCAATAAGTAACATATTGCTCACGAAATTGTAATATAATATAATATAAAATATAATAATAATAATGATAAACTTCCAAAAATAGATCAAATATCAATATTGATATGTTATTAAGACTCTACTTTTCATGCTCTACAACTTTTAGGGTGAGGGGGTAGTGGGTTTATTATTACTTTATGAGTTACATCACATTTAAAAGCAGTTAGGACAATTTTTTGGGATTTTTTTTTTTAATAATATTACTTTTAGGTAATAATGTAGCCTTCCGATCAAAATTGTATGAAATTCTTTTTCACTCTACATAACAAAAATACTCTGTTACCTTTGTTACAGGCTGTGCCTCAGATTTCCAACCTAGGAAATGATGGGCATTCGTTCCAATATTTTATAGATTACAGAAATTGTTCCCTTTTGATACTCTTCTGATTACTTAAAAAGCGAGTAAAAACAGTGATTGAAACTCACTAGATAGACACAATATTAAACAACGTAATTGATGGATTAAAATCATTATTCAATTGGAGTTGTATCATCGAGCTTTACTCATCATCAAATCATGATTTATTATCCATCTTTATCCAATACAAGTGAACTCTGTATTATCTTTGTGAAAATCAATCAATTTTACTTAGTTGAGTATAATCATTTATCAACAGTCATAGTACCGTACGTTAATATTAATCGTATAGAACAGTCACCCTACAACGAGTTCCTGCTTGTAACTGACCAATCCGCAAGTTTGGAATAAGAACCCGAACTTGAATCCAAAGTCTCCGTGATCCTCCCAAAGAAAAGCACGAGAGAAAGTATCCGAGAGCTTATTCTGTCACTTAGGTGAAGAGTAAGTCCTTGTATAGAATTTAACATGGTAGAAACGGGTTTTAATTGGGACTTTGGGGAGAACACGTCTTAGCTGCGACTTTCCTAATCACTTCCTTCTATTTCCGAAGTTTGTGAAATGCTAGCTGCGCAGGTACTGTATAAAGTTCTGTCTCTGGCCTGATTAGGAACAAAATCAACTTTAGATTGGATTTTTTTCTAGTTCTTAGTGCGGTTTAAAGTTGGTTTTCGAATAATAATGATGATAATTATAAAAACTAATAAGAAATACCTTTTTTCCTTAGTTTCTAACGATGATAATGATAAATGAGAAATACTTTTTTCTTGGTTTCTGCAATCAATTATTGTGATGTTAATGAGTCTGCAAAGATGAATTTATCAGAAATTGTACAATTTTTCCTCATGTATTGAACAGACTTGAACTCTACTTAACTCATAGATTGAAGTTTAATCTATTTTTTATTTGTAAGCTATCACGTGTCTCATCTTCAATATGGACAGCTCATTAAAATATGCTAAGCCTGTTTTTAATAGATCTCCTTCGCAAATTGAAAAAATTCATCACTGAGAGAATTTTTTGTTCAGAAAATGAGCGCTAGCTTTGATCATCATCTGCTCCACTCCTCGACAAGATGTTCCTGTTCTTGAGAGCAATGGAAGCAGAAGACCCATGATGCTAAGACGTCAAGGAACACGTCAGTTGATGAGATCTTGAGCTAGAAAAAAGAAGAAGGTCTTTGTGAATATTTTGTGTGATGCTTGCAAACTCAAAGGCCCAAGTCATTCTTTTAACGAAAAGATGATCAACACTAACACACATGGGACTGAGTTAAAAAAGGAATTGGAAATGAGACAAAATGCCTTGGAGCATGGACTAAAAGCTCATTATGAAGTCTGTCACAAAAAAATATGTTATAGGGCTAATTGGTCAATGAATAATGTAACAGGTTACAGCTTATAATAACCGATTCAGTCAAATGCTTTCTAGGCTCATCATAATTTCCTCGAGGTATTCCGATTTATTTCATAAATATGTTTGATATTTTTTATGTCATATCGATATTTATTGATTTTTATTACTGCTTGCCTATGGCTCTTACCTCCATATACTTTCAAGTTTGTATAAACAGCTCACTGCGGAGAGGCTTGTCTACTGTCTAGGTCTAGACCAATGACAAGCGTTCACTCTGATAGTGATATAGGTCACTCAACTACCAATCACGTTGCTCGATCGCTAGAAGAATATATTCTGCTGTTCTTTGCCCCAGTTTTACTCCTATAAATTGCCGAAACCATAACGATATTATAATAGATCATGATCTATGGTCATGATCATTTCTATAGTATGAATTGTTCATAGCCATATTTTATCCATATAAGTTTTAAATTTATATATATTTCAAAATATTACTACTAGACTTCTCATTTGATTTAGAAGTTGGTCTGATAGTATGAAAGATGGAATAATAAAAATAAGTATATTTCACGGATCAAGATCAATATAATAATTCTATTTTACGGTTTCAAGAATTCGTTAAATTCTAAGCATCCTATACTCATAATCCCTATTGTGCATTATAGTGTTATTATAGATTTTTATACTTTTACGAGTTCGATTTTTTAAAGCTCAGAATGCCTGTACGAGACTCATAATACTGTGACTACTTATTTGAAAATTTACGAGATCCCAAATGTCATCTTCTCATGTTCCACATTACACTTACAAATGATGGATTACGGTTCATATGCACGAAATCAAATTCGGTCATCTTCTATTTCACATAACAACCAAAATTGGTTTTGGAAATCCAACCTCTATCCTATTGCAACTGAGCATCATACGATAACTTCGAAAAACATGAATATTTGACATGATTATGATGTCAGTGACTTGATCATCGCATATTTTCCCATTCTTGAATACAAATTTCAGCGGAGATACGAATTGTGGCAGAGACTTCATTCAGAGAGCAGAGCATCTCTTCATGTATTCTCGTATGGGAAGGAAAGGAACCCACCGGATCACAATGAATACCAGATTCATCTTGTACTGTGTATGTATTCCATGTGTGTAGTAGTATATTTATACGTAGTTCTGTGTTATTCCATGTGTGTAGAAGTATATTTATACATAGTTTTGTATGTGTAGACTCGGATGTCGCCACTATAAAGTATGCAAACTCCTTCTCTACCCTTTTGTGACCCCCGTTTCTGTACCCCCCAGACGGGGGTCGAAAGAAGGGGTTTCTACTTTGTTGCGGTCTCAAATGTCGACCAAACGTCCCCCTTTCGCTGCCATAGAAAGCTTTCCGATCCATGAATGATTTATCGAGTTCCCATACCTCCGTCCGCCTAATGTGAAGACCTATACGTTCAGTAAAATTCAAGGACCATGAGCCGGTTTTATGAGGCATCTATATACAACCAACGAGCAATGTGATTGTTGCGTGATATTCGAGCGATTTGTTTGATGTTAAATTGATAGATTTATGAAGTTTTATGATATTATGGAATGAATAGTTGAATAAAGTAAGGATATTAGATTCCAACAAAAAAGTTGGAATTTATGAAGACGATCATTGAATTTTATTGAAGCATATATTAGTTGAATTGTTAATGTTATCTCAAATTTGTTCTGTTCGATTTAAATATTTGTTTTGTTTATATTATGCAATTCAATAATGATTTTATTATCATTCAAGAAGTCTGAAAGGATCCCAAGATAACTTTGCTCAATCCATTGTCTATAGAACCCCTAGTATGCTTCATTTGAGATCTGAGACTTCAAGAATGTGAGAATCTGAGACTCAATTAGGTTACGGTACAGTAATAAATCAGCTTAAGCATAGGAAAGATGGAAGGCTGAGAGAGAAAATCTTAGTTTGAGTGGACAATGATGATAATAATGGAAGAGATGTGGAGTGGAGTACAAATCAATGAATTTGTAGCTCATTAAAAATTAATCTTTGTACGTTAATGACACTAATTTATTCATTCATTCATTCATTTATGCATAAACAAATCCGTTGACATCGACCATTGCTGACACTTTCGGAGGTCAAAAGAGCGAGACTCCTTGGATAGAGGGATAAGGTGAGCGACGCGAGACTGCCGGTTAGTGAATTTATCATTCATTATAAAAAATGAATCCATCTTTTATGGAATTGACCATTCAATATAATCAAGGAAGAAGTAGATAGGAAGATATCCAGAAACTGACAATGATAATAATTCACACATGGGCGAATCGGTCGCTTAATGCGCTCTCAAAATGAGCTAACAGAGTTGAAATGGGCAACATATTTGGACTGGGGCACATTATCTGGTGGAGTGGTCCCTTAATACATCTCCAGTTGAGTAGCGCCAGATCGGTTTGTTTGCTTCATGTTTAATCAATTTCCACTGATTGCAATGAGCTACAGCAGTGCTGCTCATTAATATTTCAATGGAGGGATGCTCAAACCCCCCCACTACCCAAAACCCACCCTGATATGTTGTTGTAATGACCATGCGTCAATTCTCACACTAAATTTGTGTGTTATCCCTCCCCCCACCACTCACCACCGAAAGTGTTATTATTGGGATACAGTGCTCTTCGATTGTGAGGAGAGGGGTGGTAACAATTCTAAATTGTAACATCAAGTTCAGTTTTCTCTCATACCCCCCAGTATAGGCTTCGCACACTGACTATTATTTTCATCATGCGATCTCCATAGTGTTTATTGTGATGTATTGGGAGGCTGCGGTTGATGATTGATGAATTATTTTGTGTGGTGGAGTTTGAGGGGTTGGGGGATGAGATTTTTAATTATTACATGACAAGGTGTGGATGAGATTTCTTATTAACATGAAATAATGGGTGGTCTTGTTATGAAGGTGCTATATCTACGTACTTCAGTATCCATGATGTAGATACCAATTCTAAAAGGTTACACAAAGGTGTATCTACAGATTGAATCTTAAAAAGTACATAAATTATCACGATTAGTCGAAGATTTGCAGACTTTCCATAGACTAGACGTATTGAGACGATCAATTGTATTTTCAAATATGTAACGTTACATAAGATTACTTTAAGCATTGGATTATAAAATTATCTATTGTAAGCATATTTAATCACGGATAATGAACTAAAATATCCACTGTTCATCAGTAATATTTGAATATTATCGTTATATTTAAATCACATCGAACACATTTGTTTTCAACTCACATCTAAAATCTCAATTTTTTCCAATGAAACCACAAAGCTAGGCCTATTCCATATCTACTCGACTATCATACTATAAGTGTCCTATATACTAGAACAACTACAACTAAGTGTTCTCCAAACAATTGAGAAATACACATACACCTATGACAAAGCAAACTAGGGCAGGATATAATTTAAAAATTGGAAGCCTTGGTTCATCTTTTTGCTTCTTAGTTTCATAATGATAATGTTATCAAAGTTTGATAATTTCAATAATCAAGGAGCAGGGTAAATAACATCCGATAATTTCCCAATATATAGAGGAAATAAAAAACAAGTTCTCTCCTTTTTCTCGAAGAATAGAAGTGGAAAAACAGTAAGAAATGAAAGACAAGGTGGAAATGTAGAAGCTGTGAAGCACGTTCCAGGCATCAGTTTGACCAGTCCAGTACTGAAAAAGCTTTGTTTTATTTTCAGAGCTGCTGTTGCTATATAGTCCTTCAAGCAAAGACGTTCTGGCAAGATGGGAGAATGACCCCAGCTCGATCAATATTGTTTCAATATTATTGATTTGGTCTCGAATTCTAGATCAGAATGTTTCCCACAATTTTAGACCAAAGTTATAATTTTTGAACCAATATTGACCGAGCTGGGTCATTTCCCCATCTTGTCGGAATGTTTTCTTTGCTTGGACAGACGCTTTGCTACTCGAACAAACCTTCCAGATCCAGCAAACCCAAGAAATGATCGCCTCTCAATTATTTATTGATAAATTGCACCAAAACAATAGTCTTTTGTCTATTCTCCAGCTATTGAACGGATGGCAATGACTGTTCTATGTTTTATTTCAGTTGGTGCCTTCATTCCAAGAGTGCAGAATTCCAGTAGTGTACTGTTTACATAAATCTTCTGTTACTCTCCGAGTGCAATTCTTGCTTAGTTTTTCTAGTTTCTTATTCGTTTTTGGAGCGAGATTTACTGGTTTGTAACTACATTTTTCTATCTCTTTGATTCCTGCTGATGTTGAAATTTCACATTTTTCTCACCTTATACATACTGAGTTGAGAAATTTCCCAGGTCGGTGTCTGAATAAAGGGAACTATGTTTATATACAGTATGTGGGCTATATTGTGAAATGTCTGGCATACATTCTAATAAGATGGTAATTGTTGTGCTGAAACTGTTAGTCATGTTAAAACCTATTTAGGTAGGAATAAAAATGCATTTCTTTTGATTAAAATTAGATACTCTTCCTCTACGCTAGTTTAACTGAAGCGCCCACCATACATTCATAATAAACAGAACTGATTTCTAATAAGATATGAGAGACACATTACATGGAAACATAAAACAGCCTAGAGTATAGAGACTGTAAAATCATAATACTGTACTGATTATGATGATCCTACTATCATAAAGCCTACTATTTATGATGATCATTTTGTAACATATATAAAACACTTCTTCACCTCAAAAAATATAATTGAATAGGCTAAGAGGGGACATGTTTATGATTTATCATTATTATAGAATGCGCATTATTAATACATTATAAAATACGTATTATTAGCCTACCATATGTGTACAACTCCTTAGGACTATAGCACTATGTACAGTAAACTCTTCTATGTCTGCCAACCACGTGAGTAGCCTACTTTTTACCTGGGTAAATTTTATTTTCCGGAACAATTAGCATGTTCAAAGCACCTTCCCTGGTGTTAGGGCCAGGAGGGATGGGGTGATGTGATTACTTTGCCCAAAGGCGTTGTCAACACTCTGAGCCCTTTACTAACTCGAATCTCGCCGGCCCTTTGTCCATGCCTCCAGTATTCTGTCTGCACCTCGTCCCTTCATTCCACCACAATTCGTCCTTCACGTTTCGCTTTGTTCTCATTTGCTATTTTTTTCTTTCTGCAATTATTAAACATGATTTTGAACCTTGTTGATTGATAAACTTTTAATATTAATTGAAATCGAAACCAATTGATGTTGATGTATAATATAGACCGGTGTCAACATTATTTCTTTATGAACCATAAGGGAAATAATAGTTGTAAGAATTCTCTTCATTGTGAAAGTTCTTGATAAATAATAAAATTATATAAATCTATTAGACTATTTTGAAGAATGTTCTTGTAATCATGAACTCACCATAATTAATAGGTACTTCACGTAAATTACCCAAATTCTTCCCTCATTACATTCTATTTAGTATGAGTAATCATTGAAGTATGAGTGTCACTGCCCAAAATAACTGAGATTTCCAAGCCTTACCGTCTGCTTTTGCGAATTTTTTGTCCAATCTTGGCAGATGCTCAAACTTGCCCAAACCAGAACAGATTTGTATGCAAAAGCTCCAAGAATAAGTTGTCCTAAGCGAAGAGTAACTCCGTTAGCTGCAAACTTCTTATCTATATCCTTGGAGTGAAGTTTTCAGTTTTCACGTGGCAACTTCCAATTTCCTGCTATCTGTGGCCTGATAAGTGCGACAGCATTTCAGACCAAAGAAAGTCCAGATATTGCCGATATTATATAAACATAATAGAAGTTTGGCAGGGAGCAACTCGTAAAAAAGATGGAAAAGTTCAGGCCATCCAAACCATAATTTATTACTCAATAGAACGTGTTTTGATCGATTCCGGAAGTAGGAACTTGGAAGACATCGACCTGAAACTTGGTATTGTATAGTAACGTTCTAGAAACTTATATTTTGTATTTTATCAAACACAGTCCTTGGATATACAGTATTTGCACTGTATCAATACTCCTCTTAGGCTGCTTACACACTGGTTTATTGTATCATAAGCCACATGTTTTGAAATTCATCTTTATAATATTAAAATGTGTTTATTATGATCTTTGAACATGGATATTGAACATAATATGTTATTATAAAGATGAATTTCAGAACATAAGGCTTAATACATGATAAAATACACTAGTGTGTAAGCAGCCTCAAATCTGCGAACAGAGCCTTTGGCAAGATGGCGGAGGGAAGTGAGAGTGTAACTACTCATGCGCAGAACTATAACTTCTAGGGAAATATCACTTCAGCCATCCTAACGCTTTTACACTAAATTATAGTTCCAAGAGGCTGAATCAACAAAGCACACATTGCAACTGCCAATATGATTTTGTAGTCTTCGTCATGACCTACCGTACATAATCTACAGAACAGGGCCGTGTCTCATAAATCATCTGACTACGAAAACATTCCCTCGAGACATTTTTGTTTATTATGTACTGAGCTTTACGGTAACCTCAATAGGTTGTTTGCAGTTTGAATATTGAATAGTTTTAAAACAAACATAATATGAATAAATAAATGAATGACTATTAGTACTTAGCTTATTATGGTCTCCTAAAAATGGTAATTATATTTTTATTTAATTTCAATACTTTGTCAGTTTGTTTTCATAACAATCTGTTGGCCATAAACGGTGTTTAGCCACAAAGGGCACGGCCACATGGGCAGCTTTTTGCTGCAAATTTAGTCAACACCTGTGAAGATGTTCCCAACTCGTTCAAATTTCAATAAAAATCATGTCATAATAAAATTCTAAATTTGAGTAATTTTGTACAATCAAAATAAATTTTTCATCCCTTCTCAATTTTGAAATAATGATGATAGAATTTTTTTTTCGTCCAGATTCCAATTAAAATTACGTCATAATTTAGTACTCAATTTCGTATCAATTGAACCACCAAACAAAAACTTTTTACCCCTTCCCATTTTAGGGTAGAAGTCATTGAAAAGGGGTGACTGGACCCCATCCTGAGCCAAATACCAAAACAAAGCTAGAATTTATTATTATCTTTATGATAGAAAATCAGCTGGTGCGGCCTGACAAGCATAAAAGTGCTGCAAATATTTGCTGCAAATGAATAGGTCACGATTCATTTATCTCAGCAGCAGCTAGTTGAGATTTCAGTTTCATTTCAGACAGCTGAGTAATGGTGAGAGGCGAGTAGGCGAGTACGTTAAGCAATATCAGCTGATTTGCTATCATTGAAATAATATTGTACAAAACATTGAATAAATTTAAAACTCTAGCTTTGTTTTGGTATTTGGCTCAGGATGGGGTCCAGTCACCCCTTTTCAATGACTTCTACCCTAAAACGGGAAGGGGTAAAAATGTTTTGTTTGGTGGTTCAATTGATACGAAATTGAGTACTAAACTATTGCGTAATTTCAATTGGAATCTGGACAAAAAAAAATTTTCTTTCATCATTATTTCAAAATTGAGAAAGGATGAAAAATTTATTTTGATTGTACAAAATTACTCAAATTCAGAACTATATTATTGCATGATTTTTATTGAAATTTGAACGAGTCGGGAACATCTTCACAGGTGTTGACAAAATTTGCAGCAAAAAGCTGCCCATGTGGCCGTGCCCAAGAACTAAACATGAATGTTTACGAATCAAAGTATCAATTTTCACCACCAGACCCCAAACAGAAGTACCATACTGTAATAATATTATGAAATATTATGTTGCAGGGAAATCACAATCATATTGATTATTGATTCCACAAATAGAAATATATTTAATTCAAGAATATATTATATGTTTTATCAAATATATTCAATAATATTTTAATTGTGACAGATGGTGAGATTAGAACAATTTTCATTTGAACTGCTGGCAGCAGTGAATGGCAACCATGTTGCCAAAGGCTCTTCTGTTTGCGGCACCACTGTACAAATACTCCTCTTGTTGATTCCTGACAGCCTTTTACTTACATTATGATTTGAACATTAATATTGGTGACATAGCTAATAAACTCTTTCAAGCTTTAAGAATTTCAATCTGAGGAATTGTAATTTACCAGATTCATCATCTAACGAAATGCTTTGATAGAATATTTACTACAACTTGTTGTGTGGTTGTGAAGGTTGTGAAATAACACTACAAAATGAGCTTGATAATATTGTGGTAGTTATCAATATTAAATGAAAATTAAATATATTTTCAAAAAACAAATTCGTTAGAAAATCGAGATACCGTACTGGTTTCAGTTCTTACACTATTACCAATCTGTGGTAAATTTAAAAGTTTAAAGCGGCAGCATTGGACTATAGCCTACTAGCAGTCAAGCATTGTTGGTATTTGCTTGAACCAATAACAGTGATCGTCTGCCATTGGACTAGACACGCCCCTCCTCGATGTCTTGGCTGGGCCAATGGCAGACGTTCAGTGTGATTGGTTGAAGCAGCTACCAATGACGGTGCTTGACCGTTGGTATGCATGCTGCTGTTCTCCACTTTAATTAACAGAAACTGATAATGATGTTGCAACCAAAACCGGTATCTCGACTTTAAGTAAGTCTTTGCTTTGCCAACATATTCGTATTTTCATTTAACTTAATACATATTCAATAATGATGTGATATTATGATGATTCTTTTTAATTATAATAATGATGATGATGATGATGATGATGAGAAATAAGGTTGTAGCCACAAAAAAGGTTGTAGACTCTTTTCTGGTGGTAGCTTCCCACATAGCACATGAACATATCAGATACGTATTAGATAAGTTCCATTGATACTTACAGTAGGGGAAAGACGTGTACCTTGGGCAGTTTTTCAAAAAAATTTTTTAGGCACTGTAATAACTCAGAAATGATTTCTCATCAATTGGACTCTACTTTAACTCATTTACTTTCACAATGAATTTTCTTTTCTCACTCACCTACAATGATATGATTTTTATAGTGGTTTCTCCAAAAGAGATTTCCTGCCCAAGGTACAATAATAGCATGTACCTTGAGCAGCATGAATTGTACCTTGAGCACCTACCTATGTTGCCTCAGGTGACTAGTAAAATGACTGGAGAAAGTATGAAATTATACACTCAAATTCAGTTTCATCTGCAATTTTAATGAATTAGCCAACATAGTTACTCATGAAGAAATATGAAAATAAGTTTTTTCACAAAATTCACAAAGCACAAAATGAAAAAATCAATGGAAAATGGAATAAACAGAAAAGTCACTTGGTTGAATAACTTGAGATGTTTTCAAATCAATAGAGATTGAATCCAGCAAAAGAAATATTGAACTGGATTCCACCTCGCCTGTGAACTTTAGGCTGAGGCAAAATTCTTATTATATCTTCAACCCTCACTCGGCAAACATCATCAATGTCAGGCCATCTGAACATTTTTTGTTTCTTTCTTAGAAATTTTATGGTCACTTGATCACAACTGGCTTCAAGAACTTGACCGACATAGAACTTGGCAAGATTTTGGGTAGAAAAAGAAACCAAAACCCATTTGTCGACATTGGTTGAAGGGTTAGTGAAATCCCACTTTCCTACAATCCATTCCTCAGATATTTCATCATCTTCTTGTTCTTTTATCATTTCTGATGCTAGATCTTCCAAATTTTCATCTTCCTCTTCATCAGCGGATTTCCAATTTTCACTTTCATCTTCAGAACTGTCTTTCTTACCAGATTTCTGCTTGCAAATCTTACCAAAATTCAACTTCTTAGCAGGCTTGTCTTTCTCTGTCAACTTTTGTGGACGTTTTCTTGCTTCAACAGCCTGTTGTAAATCCTCTTTTTCTGGTGTATCTGTGATCACTCTGGATTTTCCAAGTCTTCCTCGTCTTTTTGTTCCATTTTGTTGTGTAGGTGCTCTGGGTAAAGGGCGAACTTCAATTGGGCTGACATAGGAACATGAGGGCTGTGGTGAACTTGGCTGTGGAACACGATCAGGACTCACACATGCTGAATTTTCATGTTGATTGGGAGCATTCACATTTTTTGATTGTGTATTGTCAGTTATCTGTATTTTAGGAGATGAAAAAATGATGTGATTTTCGTCAAAGAGATCAGTAGGAGTTGCGGAGAGAAAGTCATCATCAGAATAAACATTTGGATCAAGTGGGAAAACTCCTGTCGCTTTGAAGCCAGCAATAATGTTTGTTGGGGTGAAAGCTCTCGGATAAGATTTTCCCAGTAGACTAGAAACTTCATAAATACTTATCGGCTTCCCTGGGTTGTTTGTCATCCACAAGGAGCACTCTTGATGGTAGTAGGTTTTCAATGGTCCAAAAACCCCTTTATCGAGTGGCTGTAGCTTGTGACTTGTGTGGGGTGGTAATGTGAATATCACAATACCATTTTTTCCTTGAAAATTCAATCGCCTCCAAAGATAGATGACTGTCATGGTTATCAAGGATGATCAAAACAGGTTGTTCTTTGGATGGACGAACATGTTTCTTGAAATGTTCGAGGTATGTGAGAAAAATGTGTGCATTGGTCCATCCAGAAGTGTTTGCAGCCCCAGTGGATCCTGGAGGAGCACCATGTAGCATGAATTCCTTGAAGTTGACTCGTGGAAAGATGAGAAGTGGTGGAATTGAGCTTCCAATAGCAGAAATTGAAGAAATCAGTGTAATGAGGGTTCCTCTTTCAGCTGAGGTGATGGCCCTACTTGCTTCTCTCCCTTCCCTGCAATAACTTTCGGTGGATTGTGAACTGTGCTCAAGCCTGTCTCGTCCAAATTAAAAATACGATCTGGTGAGAACTTATATTTGTTGAACAGTTTTTGTAGATTATTGTAGAAAGCTTCAACAATTGGCCTGTTGAAGCACATAGCTCTTCCAATAGAAGTTGCCTGGGGCTTTCTCAAAGAAAGTTTTTCACGGTGACGAGTCAAGAAGTCCTGCACCCATTGCTTTCCAGCTTTAGCATTTTTCTGCCAAGATTCAGGAAATTTCTTGCCATTCTGACTGGCATATTCAAATGCCAATGTTGATAGGCCTTCCTTTGTAATCCCAAAGTAAATTCTGCTGGCAAGCAACAAATAATTAACTAAGTCATTCTCCTCTTCATCAGTGAAGACTTTTCGGTGCCCACAATTATTGGTGTATTCAAAGTTATTGTTTGAGTCCTGCTGTTTAAATTTATTCAAATGACGGGAAATTGTCCAACGACCAATTTTGTAAATGTTTGAGCACTCATTAATTGATGTACCTTTTAATACCTCATGTATGGCTTGTTCCAACTTCTGCTTGTCGACTGGGTTCCTTTTCTTTCCATCCTTGCTGCGAGGCATCTCTGAAACAAGAACAAGAGAAGTCATTTTAAAAACCACCAATAGAAGCTATTTTATAATTGATATTTTCCATTCTAAATTATTTATTTATTTATCTATTAATTTACTTATTTATTCATTCATTCATTTATTTATATATTTATTTATTCATTTATTTATTTATTTATTTTATAGGAATAATAATTATTATAGTATTTATTAATAGATAGTATTATGATAATGATAATAATAATCATTATCATCATCATCCAAACCATCATTTAATGGTAGGCCTATATGCTTTTAAAATGAGTGTCAATGGCAAATCATCAATTGTATTAACATTATTTTAATATTACAATAGCCTCTTTACTTATTATTATTATTATAGTACATTAGATTCTTTTTTCAACTTGAACTAAAATCATTAAAGCTAGTTGGAGGGAAAGACATAGTTTGTATCAGTGAAAAGTAATGTTTATAACAACAAGAAAAGACATTCAACCATATTAATTTAAATATTTGATGTTCTTAAAATTATTTTCAATGATATTTCATAATCCAATTGAATGAAATATTGACTATTATTCATGTAAGTAAAAGGCATGAATTATTTGAAGAGAATAATTACAGAGAATTTGATGATTGTATTTCAAACACCACTAGTAGTTGAAGAACGTGTACCTTGGGCAACAACTGTGCTTGCCCAAGGTACACTTCCATCAGTTGCTCAAGGTACACGGAAATGACTTATAGAATATAATAACCTCTCCATCAAAGTCATTGAATCAAAACAAAATAAATGTAAGAACATGATAAAGTTCATACTTGAAAGTGTAAGTTTCACCCAATTCAACTCAAGAAAAACACTCACCTTATTATTAAGAAAGCTTGGAGCATGAAGGTGAAATCGCCAGAAGTAAGGGTCTAAATATTGTTGACGCTCTGTTGTCGCAACAACCGACAATGTGTGGCTCGTATTGTTTGACCAGTGTTGCCATCTTGAAAACAATAATTTCCCGCCTCCCAACGAAATTTCCCTCATGGAGGATCTGAGTAATACGTACTTGCCCAAGGTACATGCTGTAACAAGGTACACGTCTCTCCCCTATGTATCGAATATGTAAATTTACGTATCTAGTACGTATCTGATATGTATCTGATACGTGAAAATGTCCGCTTTTGAGATACATATTATTTAGGTATTGATTATACGTATCCAATATGTATCACCCTCATGTCTTGGATATACATCTAATATGTAACTAAGAAAAAAGAATTGCCAAAATACCTTGTTGATCAATGATATGAATATTATCAAATTATTATATTGATATTTGTAATTGTTGAAATAAAATCATAATAATCCAGTTAATCTCATTTGGACAGACATAAAATCATAAAAAACTTAACCTCAAAAAATAATTAA